>JABSTQ010009777.1:0-302286 GCA_013358835.2 Ixodes persulcatus
ATCACAAATTCATTTAAATTCACGAAGTCATTCACCATCACATCACGGCTTCATTCGACATCACATCACGAATTCATTCAATTCACGAAGTCATTCACCATCACATCACGGCTTCATGAATTCATTCACCATCACATCATGAATTCATTCAAATTCACAAATTCATTCACCATCACATCACGAATTCATTCAAATTCACAAAGTCATTCACCATCACATCATGATTTTTTTTCAATTTCAAGAATTCATTCAGAGCCATTCAGATTCACGCCGTGAATGTGAATGAAGGTGAATGAGCGAGTTCATGAAGGAATTTGCTGAGGTATGGTCCAACCGCCACAAACCGGATAACTCTCCCCCCGTCCTTTCCAGGACTTATTCGCCGCACATAAACCAGGATTTCCGCTCAAACACTCGATTTTCCGTGGAGCGCAAGAACGCACGTTCGCCGCTAGCTTTCGTGGCGGACGTGTGTGAAACTGAAGTGAACCTGGGGGAACGAGGTAGCATTTCGGAGTCAAAAATCCATCCTCATTCAGACATTGCCTTTGGATTAGGTGGGGCGAAATCGACGGAGGTTCTCTTTAATGCGAACAACTTTGCATGAGGTCATGTGTGGCAATTTTCACTACGAAATTAATTAGGCTTCAGAAAAGACGCAATGTTCTGCGTAAAAGAAACTCAGGGGGGGGGGGGGTACAGCATCTGAGATCGCGGTATATAGTGACACTCCAGCTTTTCCCGGCTTTACTTTATTAATGTTTCGTGTGTAATGCTTACACCAGAAAAGATTTCTTGTAGTATGAACGAATGCTTGTAACTTTTCGTTTGATTTTGATATGGATTTACTTAGTCAAATTGTTCTACGGATAAAAATAAATGCGTTTAACTACATGCTAGCGCATCTTTCTTAAAGGGATACAACACCGAAATTTTGGGGATTATTGTTTTGTTCATACGTGTTCAAAGGAGAAGTATCACACCGGACACACGAATGTCTTGTTTGTAAAGACCCGAAAAGGAATTCTAAAACAAATTAAACAGTTAGCAAAAAGCACCCGCTGGATGTCACTAAAGCCGTGACAAGTAGTGAGAATAAGCGTCTCTCTTGTCTCTTAGAACTGTACATGCTTTAAATTTTACGTCATCCAGACAGCTCTACGGCCAGCACAAAGAAGAGCCCTACTGAAAAAAATTATATGAACCTATATAAGAACTGATATGAAATATCCAAAAACTGATATGCGACATATGAAACTGATAGGAAATATCCAAAAACTGATATGTAATATATGAAACTGATATGAGATACCCAAAAACTGATATGCGACATATAAGAACTGATATGCAACATTTGACAATTGATATGAATATGTCCAATAAACATATCAGAAATAAATTCATATTAATTTTTTTTCGTATACGACGTGCCGTGCGGGAAAACAAACACGTGGCTTGGAACCGCAGAGGAGCGGCTTTATTTACTGGCTTTCAATACCTACGGCACGAGCGTTTACTTTTTATTAAGAGATTCATTCCCTGAGCCGTTCAAAATACTCTCAGAGGTCTGACATTACTGAAAAAAATGCAACATGTTGAGAATATTATTTATTGCTTAGGTGGTCACTGAAAAACTCCGTACTTACAAAACGACCTGTATAAAAGGCGGAAACGCAGAGCTCAGAAGTAGTTATTGGGTGTGCTGTTGTATTCATGTTTTGCTGTGCCGTGTATGTGTATGCGCTAAATCTATATGTTCAGCTGATGTTAGTGGTATGCGTAATGTATCTACATGGTGGCGTGTGTAAATAAAAATATTTTTGTAGCACATGAATTGGGCTGGCACCTAGCGCCACCTAGCCTAGTGTAACTGATATGCAGCGTATGAAACTGATATGAAATAATAAGTTCTGATATGAAAAAATTGTCCAATAAACTATCAGAAAAAAATTCATATAATTTTTTTCAGTAGGGAGGGGAGGAAGGAGCTCCCACTCAACGCGACTCCCTTTTGTGTCCCAGAGGTCACTATTTCGCTATTCTTCCTTTAAAAGATTATAAAAAATTAACCCGGCACTAAAAAAAACAAAAAAAAAACAAAAAAAAAACACGTCAGCAGTCGGTGGTTCGATTGCTGGCGTGCTTCGACCGCTTCGGTGGCTGGAACGACTAGGGCATCCTGACGACCTCAGCCTCGCCACAGCTTTGCTCGTCCCGAGACAAAACACGTCACGATTGCGCCTAATGTGACGTGCTCTCCGCTGGCTGCTCTCCGAGCGCTCGCTAGGGTGGGCTGTCTATGACGCAAATTAATGCCATCAGGCTCAAAATACAAACGTGCTATTGTCATTTACGGATATTGTGGATCATATTCAGCCTATTCTGAACCTGACAGGTATATTTCAAATTTAGTTGAAGTATTCCTTTAAAGATTGGTCAATTTCACCCCATGGCGCGCTTTTGTGCGCAGAATAATTTCCTTATTGGGCCGCTGAGTAAAGATACCTTATTCATCGTTTTACGCAGGTGCATCAAAAGAACAAAGAAAGTCAACATGAATGGCGCCCACTAAAGAACTCCTTACCTCCAGATGATCGACGGCGTCCCTTATACCCCATTGGTGAAACCAGAGGTGTGTCGCGAAGCCTTGAGGTTCAAGCCAACTGCCGACGACGTGGTTCTTGTAACTTATCCCAAATCTGGAACGCACTGGGCCACGCAGGTTGTCCTGCTCGTACTAAACAAAGGCCAATCTTCTAGGGACCACGCAGACCTCACAAGACAAGCTCCGTTCATCGAAGCAAACGGAGTTGGGCATTCCGAGCGATTGCCAAGACTCTTGCACACCCACTTGCCTTTTGAACGGCTACAATACGACGAGGATTCCAAGTACATCTACGTGGGACACAACCCCTACGACACCTGCGTCTCTTTCTACCATCACGCCAAGGGACTGCCGCACTTCCGTTTCCAAGATGGCACCTTTGAAGACTTTGTGAACGCGTTCATCAATGACAGGGTTGGTCACGGAGATCAGCTGGAACACGTGCTGTCCGGCTACGCAAAGCGAAACGAACCGAACTTATTTTTTCTGACCTACGAAAGGCTCAAGGCAGACACAGGCAGGACTGTACTCGAGCTGGCCAAGTTTCTCGGTGAGCCTTACGCAACGATGTTCGAGAGAGAAAACTCCCTGATGGACGAGATCCTGTTGAAAAGTAGCGTCGGTTACATGAAGAAAATGTTGGAGGTGAGCCCAGAGGAGCTCCCCGTGATTTATAATAATCCTCCCCCGCCTCCACATGTTGAAGCTGAACTGCCGAAGATAAGAAGCGGACCGAGAGCCGCGTGCAACGTGCGGAACGGAACGCCGGGCGACTGGCGATCGCATTTCACGCCGGAACTGCTTGAGCGAATGGAAGCTTGGATCGGCGAAAAGACTCGAGGCTCGGACCTTATGGACCTTTGGGGACGTGAATTCACAGCAACAAATCTTACAGCAGCGGCTTAGATTCGTGCGGCCCGGAAAATAAGGCCCGCTGAGACACTAAAAGACGTGCTGGCGGCTATACTGACGAAAGCCATACTCCGTTTACCCATAAGGTGAGACTGGAAGGTCTGCTTGAGGGCGAGCTCGCTGGCTTCCGGAGTGCTTTGGTTGCGCGTGCCTGCGCGTTCACACTTTCGTTAGCAAGGGCAGAAAGCTCGCGCTGAAGGCGGGACGTCTAGTCTGCGCTTAACGGTGAACGGAGTATAGGTAACGCTGCGTGCACCTATTGGTGATGACGGTGGTGGGGTGGCGGTGGCTTGTCTTCTCGGTGTTATTTGACAATCAAAGTGTGACGCGCCGTGCTCAACCCATTCACTCAATCTCGAGCATCAAAGCTACTACGATGTAAGCCCGAGTAAGAGGTAGTCGCCGACGTCGACCGTTTCACATTCTGCAAGCCACGTTATGCCGAACCGTCCCAGTCTGCGGTAGAATCGTGCTTCGTTTATACAGACTCAGCTAATATGGATACCGCACTGTAATAGTCAAACAGTTTGGGGACGAACTGCGCAAATACATGAAGGCATTTTATCTTTTATTATAAGATCTTCACTTGATGCATACTTTTTGGAGGAGAATGTGTGTCTCTATTTGTAACGAGACATAACTGCGTCTAGTTATTAACTTTCAGGACTTCTGTTTTCAATATAAACTTTTCTTAAAGTTGTTTTCCCGAAATGCGAATTATTGATCACGTTTTGTTTTTAATATCGATTCGCATTCCGTTTTTTTCTAGGGCACTTGACCACACGATAGCAGTTGTAGCATTGTACTGTTTTCTTTAGCTCGCAAAGAGTAGCGTCTGACCATTTGTGAACCAGGACTATCGTTGTTCAACTGTATCGTGTTTCGATGGAGTCAACATCGTTGAGAGTGTTGCAGCAAACCGTATCCTTTGACTTACTTCACTGCCTCTCTTTGGGTCGGTTCGCCAAGCCACGCATACGTACATCCGGTCAGTCTGGGCAGTGCATGGTACATGCTTGGTGGTCGGTTGCCTTTTCAAAACGTATGGAGTAACAATTTTCGCATGTTCTGTTCTGAGTTGGATTCATGGCTCTTTTTTTCAGACATGTGTTACAGGCATCTGTTTCATACGTTGGTCAGTTTGATCAAGTCATAGACCAATCCGACTACGCGTTCTACCACAGCCGCCTCTATACTGACACAGCCTGGCAGATCGCCACGAGACGCGGCCACTGAAAGGGTTTAGGCAATACCACCTAGAACACAAGGCCTGCGCGTTTCCTCCTCTAAACGTCATCACTAGTAGATCCCCTCAGCGCCCCCTAGGTAGCCCGGATGAGCACCATCGTCTGCTACATCGTCTGCTCCATCGCCTGCTCCATCGCCTGCTGCAGTGGTCGTGCTCAGAACGAGCTTACATTGCTAAGATCGGCAATCTTGATGGTGTCGCATGCACGTTGCAAATGAACTGTGGTAGCTCGTTATTAGCTCGCGCTAAGCAGTCGCGCACGCAGCTGTTGCCGCCAGTAAATGCGGCGTAATTCCTCCAAAACCCACGGGAGCGGCGGCGAACGCCGATAAAGGACACGGAGTCTACGTAAGCAGACGCTTTGCGAGCCCCGTTTGTCACCCCAACAGCTGAAACAATTCTTTACGGTCAGTTCGCTTGCGAAGCGGAATCCACTGATCGCAACTGCAACAACAATCAAATAACAACGCACGCATAAAAAAAGATAGAGCAGTCTATTTAGCGCTCAAACACCACTCAGGGGATCACACGAGTTTGGAGCGCATCCGGGAAGCGGAAGAAAGGCGATCAGCTGCTCGAACTACGTCGTAAGAGGTTCTCTGTTGATCCGTTGCAGACTGCGTTGTCTCAGTTTCTTACCTAAATAGGTAATCATTAAAACGTGCGAAAACAACATGTTAAGAATACCAGAGAAAGCGAACCAGTCGCTGCAGCACAACAAAACAAAAAAAGTAACGAGAAAATGACCGTGCAAACATTTTCCGAACTTTGCAGGAAAGATGGGCTCCCCTTCTCAGACGAAAATAAAGAGAAATGGGGAACAGGTAGCGAAAAACGGCAAATAAAACAAAACTTTAGCAGACGATAGAAAGATACAAATCACCCAGCCAAAACTCCTTCAACGACGACGATCACTGCTGCACATAGGGGAAAAAAAAAATGGAAAGCAGCAGCATAAAAAAGGAGCTTCTCTTTTCTTTTTGTTGTTTGTTTTAGCTTAATTTTAATGGTGCAGCAACTTAATTACTCACGTTTGCTCGGTCTTCGGGAAGCGGAAGAAGGACTTTCTAACACATCGCAAAAACGTGTTTTGCAGTGGTAGGCAGCACATGACACGCCTGCCATCTCCAAGTATGCGCTGGTGTATGCCCGAAGGCGGCCCGTTGATCAACAAACGATGACCCATAGCAGACGTTCCGGCGTATACAAATAAAATTCGAATATAAATGTATAAGGAGCTTGCACATTTTAATATATTTGATAAATACCAAAAAGCACATATGAAGATTTCGAATTAGAAACTCAATCGAAGGCGAAAATAGGAGGTTTTTTTCGGACGACAGTGGAAGAAAACAACAACAAAGTTGCAGGCGGCCCTCAAAATGTCCGGGCATAGCGTAGCAGACGGACCGGCGGTAGTAAACGCCGAACTGAAGGAAACAGAGCAAAAACTAATCCAAGCAAGGCAAAACAAAATACGCGATGGTTCGAACGTCAAGTAAACAAAAAGGAAAAATAAACATAAAAACAACAACATAAAAGCAGGAGGAAGAAAGAACGCGACGTCGTAGCGTCCCCTCAAAAATAAAAAGAAAGTAGACTTGGAAAAATGGAAAGAGTTGCTGACGGTCTAAAGGGTGCCGGCTTTTATGGTAGAAGGCGACGAAGACGTTAGTCGTCCGGGCGCTCTCCTTGTTTGTTTTTTTCTTTTGGACGTGCAAAAAGTCTGATTTGATTGCCTCCGCTTTTATTAGTTTCAGTTGCGTCAGATTTGCATGTGCACAATCGAATTCTTACAGAGCATACTGACATCGCACTAACGTACGTGGCTTCGAAATTGCCTTTTGTTTCTTCATCCTATTCGTTTCTTCGACAAAACAGTAATAAGCGAGACATTCATGAGAAATGGAAACTGCAACAACAAAACAAATTGATTGATAAGAACAGTAAAGTTGAAACGTAGCTACGTTCTAAAATGTTTGTACATTGCCCTTTTTTCAAAAGACAGTGTGAAGGTACATTCGTGTTTTGTCTCGCTTACATAAGGTGTAACAGGGTGTTTTCTTCAGGAGAGTCCCAAAATTGCAACCTGAAAACTCTAATATCTTTCCCACGCGAAGAAAATGTCCGTCACTTATGAGGAGGCACCTATTTTTTAACATTCAAAGCAACGAATACCCGTGACAATTTTTTTTTCATTGGTCACCTCGCACGGAAATGGGCAAAACCAATGCGTAGCGGAGAATTCGTCTGCTAGCGGAGGCTCCGAACTCGCCAGGGACGCTGGGATCACTTTGTCGTCCGCGCTCCGCGGGGCCCCTACTCTCGTCAAGCTTCGGGTTGTTTGCCGCTTGGGGCGGGTCGGGGATCTACTAACGAAACGTCATGCGCAGGCCTTGTCTTCTAGGTGGTATTGGTTTAGGTCGATCGGCAGACAACGTAAGAGAGGAGAGTCATGTAATGGGCGCCCCGCTGCGGCCAGACGCCGAAACACACTTCTCTCGAGCGATGGAATGTCCGCTCGTACTCCTCGCGTTCCTCGCGCTAACGCTTCTTTTCTCTTCGGGTTTGAAAACCATGTTTTGGGTCCCCGCCGCTGCAAAAGCTGTGCGCTGAATACCAGATTCCCCGTAAAATGCTCTCTGCTACCAGATCCTCGCGCTCCAAATCTGCGACCGGGCACTCTATGGCTCCGTCGTCGAACTGTCAGGCTTTGTGAACATAGAGGAGGCTATGGTTCTACGCATGCGTGACACCTCGATATCTTTAGTGCACGGGAGGCAGGCGGCAATGCACAACACAGCTTGCGCCGTCTCGTGCTCTGCACGTGCGGGGCTCCAACAAGGTTTTTGCACGTGCAGAAAGTCTAAAGTCTCCTCGTTACATCGGGTTAGCGGTGGCGTAACAAAACTGGCTGGTGAGGTTGGTCTAATTTATTGTGCGTTTGTTGACACATTGGATAGCTAGCCAGCCCCAGTGGCACGTCTATACCTGTTTTCACCTTAAGAACCGAAGTAAAACAAGTCCGGCTCCTCGCGGAACATTACTAATTTCCCCCTTACGTGGATAATGAAGACATATGTAGGTGAATTTTAGATTAGATATATGTTATATTTTCATTATGTACACGTTCCAAACGTCAAAGGCATCGCTTTTTCCTCCGACAACCGAATCTCGTGAGAACTATTTCGCGCCGCGTAGGAACAATGCGCAAAACGTACTTTTTTCTTAAGGTGAAAACAGGTATAGTGTCTATTTAGATGAAACATTTTGCTAGTGCAACACCACTGCTATCCTGGGGACTTTTAGAAAATATCACAGTGCGATTATGATATTAAGGAATCTAAATGGCGCCACCGCTTTGGCCTTGCAAAAGACAATTTGAAAGCCAAGGCAATTTGACATGCCACTTGTGCATTCCCCGATACCTCCTCTGCATAAAATAACCCGAATCCAACTTCCGCTTGGTGTTCTTTTGGGATGGTGTGTCGGCGCACTATGATCGGAGCCAAATTTTGGTGGAAATTCAGAAGATGGTGTGTGCATGGCTTTGATCGGCGCTTGACTTGGACATGTACTCGGCCGAAATAGCTTGCTTTTTTGTCCCAGAATTCTGCGTCCGAGCTAGAGTGAACTAGAAATATTGAGGTATGGGAAAAGCGGCGGCCTCCGAATGAGGCACATCGTGTACAATCTACCAGGTGGCGCTAGCTCTCTTTTCCCCGAGCGCTGCCTCGCCTCGCTCGCATATGACAATTTTCAGCCGCGAGCCTGTGCCAGGCGTTTTCATTTTTCATGCTGTTTTTTTTTTTTTTTTTACTTTAGCGGGCACAGCAGAGCAGTTGGACACAGCACGAGCAGAACGAGCTCAACGGAATTTCGACACCAAAGCCACGCGCGGCTTTCAACACCCTTCGCTTCACACGGCAAGGATGTGGCACCCCCGCTGCTATTTTTTTCTTTTTTTTTTCACTCCTTCCAGTTCACGTTCCTTGAACCGTGGTTACTTGTATCTGAGCTGAGCTCCGTTGGGTAAAGTGCTTGTGGTTGGTGCCAACCTGAGCGCTCTCGCATATGGCGCAATTTTACTTGCTTTCCAAAGTGATTACATGGGCGTTGGGGGGCTGTGGCGATTGCACGCTTCGCTAAACATTGATACCATTCGGGCTGGGCGTCGATAACAATTTTTAACTCGATTCAGCGACACCCTGTAATTGAATTATTAGTTGATTAAAGGATCTCGTTCAGTTCCATGTATAATACTTTTTTAAAATACAAAATTAAATTTTTTCATCTTCCGCTGAATACGTCATGAACAAGCAATATAGAAATTCGATTATGAATCAACCTCGATTTGTAGTTGAAAATAGTTCAAAGACACTCACAATCATAGAATATTACTTCAACTGCATGAGGCACATATGTTTGTTTATATGCTACGGGAACAGCGACCTTCTTTTATTGTTCACAATAGTCTTCGCTGAACCAAGCGGACACCCAGAGGGCATTGAAGTGGCCGGGACACGTGCAAACTTCAGCACTTGCCTGTAATTACAAACCTCGCCCCTACAGTCTACTTTAGGTTAAAACTTCAGCTAAATTTAGCCATTCTTAGAGGTATACTCGTCCTCGTTTGCTTGGTGAAAGCAGATATATTTATTTTTATTTCCTTCGTCAAAACGGCACTGATCAATCGGTTTGAATAATTAATGAAGATTAAAACATACATCGATTCATCGGTAGGTTAATCGATCAATTTCTTAGCCATATTAACCATGCAGCGACGTGTGGTCATGTTAGTTAAGGCTGGGAATTACACTTCGCTGGCTCACTTAACACGTTAACTGGCGCAGCCATATTTTAAAGGCAGGCCGACCTTACGGTGCCGCAAGAAATGATTTCGCATTTAAAATAATTAAAGTAAGCGGTGTTTTTCTTTTTTATTTCGTCAGTTCAAATCACCTATGTGGCCGCACCTAGACTTTAGGTTTATTTTGAAGGGAAATTTTCCAAGCCCCTAGGTAAGTTGGCAAGCTACAATAATGTTTAAAATTAAACCTAAAATTGTAACCTACAAACAAATAAAGTTTAAAATTTTGTCGAAAGTGCAGGTAAGGGTTGACCTGAACTTTGTCCCATGCTCGTCAGACGTACTTCTCGGGTTCACGTTTGAAGAGAACAATGGATAACCTGCGGCGATTGGCTGATAGACTTCTCTAGCCAAGTTCAAGTAATTTTAGTGTACAAAGTACCTGTGATTGCCCTAACAGGGGCCGTAAGATCCAGCCACAAGCCCCTCCCCCCGTAAACAGATATTCAGGCCGGCGGAGGCAAAACAAGACACGATTGCACTTTGGCGAGAAATGTCGACGAAGCCTCGGAGTAGAGTTGCTGAAATAGGGGTGCGCTTATCATATTTCCCCATTTTTATTGAGAGGAAGCCTGCACAGATTCACATGTGATACAATAGAATATTGGATACGTGTATGTGCGAATTTAAGCCAATGCTGAACCAAGCGGAGAGCGAATATTGCTTACCCATGTTGATTTAGCCTGAGACTGGGGTAGAGAAGAAGCATCAAAACGTAGAAGGGACAGAAAATAGACAGGACGACGTCTCAAACTCAGCTAACTGGTTTATTTAGTCCACCTCCTTATATAGTCTCAATCTCAAGGTCATCTCCACCAACACAAAACACAAAAGGACGAAGTCTATACAGTTCAAGCGCCAGTCTTCACCACACAATGCAAGAACGTTGACAACCTTTACAGCTCGACGCGATAAGGCAACATCTAATGACCTTCAAACTTGAACAAAAGGATCTCTTTCCCTACTATTCCAGACACAGTTCATACTTCTAAATCATAACTCGCCCTCTCCAAAAAAAAAAAAAAAAACACGCACACATTGAAACGGTAGTTGGGCCAATACACGTAAGAACCACACAAAGCAAAAAAATCACAAACAGGTCGCACTTCAAACCTAAAAATAAAAAAAAAATTAAAAAATAAAAAAAAGAATATATATATAAAAAATTACATTTTTAGAAAGCCTTTTGAATTGCTTCCAAACTGAAGTGAAGCCTGACTTATGCAGTTGCCTAGAGACTTTATCCGCACTGTCTCCCTTACTACTCTCTTTACATCGTTCCTCTCTTTGTGTATTATTTCCGTCTCCGACCAGAGCGCCGTGCAGTTGTTACATTCATGAATATGTTTTGCTATTTCCGAGTTTTGTGCATTCTTCTTTACATTTCTTTTATGTTCGTTTAATCTATCATTTATGCAGCGTGACGTCTGTCCTACATACTTAAATCCACACTCCAATGGTATCTCATATACAACACCAGTCTCGCAACATACCGACTTTTCCCGATGAGCCTTTTTGCACTCAGTCACACCTGTTTGAAATGGCGTCAGTTTGCTTAATATAAAATCTGAACTAAAGACCGTGTCTACTCCAAACTGCCTCGCACATGCCTTCAGGTTGTGAGAGATGTCATGATAATATGGGATTACAGCAAAGCGGTTCCTCGGTTTCTCTTCGGTTTCTCTCCTGCCTTTCATAAACAATTCTAATTGCCTTTTTATCAAACTGTCATCATAACCTACACTAAGCAACCTTTTCCACTGTCTTTCTACTGATTCAGTGATATGATGGACACATGACCTTTCTAACGCGTTCCTGACCAAAGACTTTACAATCCCCGCCTTTACGGTCTTCGAATGACAACTCATTCTTGGCAAAACCGGTTTCGAGTTTTCTTTACCATATTCCCAACATAACCCTCGATTCACGTGAATACGTAAATCGAGAAACTGCAGAACATCATCTTCCGGTTTTTCCACTGTAAACTTAAATTCTGGAGCCGTTGACCTTATCACACCTTCTATGGTTTCTGTTAGACCTTCCGTAAACGTGCATATTAAGATGTCATCTACATATCTTCTCACTATTGCCGTCCCCGGGGACAATCCCTGTAGATTATCGTGCACTGCACGATCCAAAGAGTTTAAGTAAACTTGGTGGTGTTGCACTGCGACACCGGCGGACGCCCATACCGGGCCGAAGATTTCGTACGACCGTTACAAGAGGCTGGAGTATTGTCGGAGTTGGCGGGTCTCGGAGCCTATCAGATGGGTCACGTGTGGCTCGTCAAGTTGAAAACACCAGAGGCCAAGGAGAAGCTGATGCAAGCCGGTGAAATCCAGGTGAAGGGGCGTCGCTGCCTAGCGATTGACCCATACCGGAGAGAGGTCAGGGTGAAGCTGCATTGGGTGACCTTCGACGTGCCCGTTGACACTGTCCGCCGCGCTTTCGAACCGTACGGCGAGGTAAAAGGCGTCGTTCGTGAGATGTGGAAGGTGGACGGACTCGTGGGCGTCGAGTCTACAACGCTGTCAGTCGTCCTAACTCTTCGCCAGGACCTAACACTGGAGAACCTGCCGCACCAGCTCCGATTCTACGGGGGCACGGTCCTGGTAGTGGTTCCCGGGCGTCCGCCCGTTTGCCTACGTTGCCGACGCATTGGGCACATACGGCGCGAGTGTAGGGCGCCTTGGTGCTCCGCGTGTCGTGGTTTCGGGCACGAAAGCACGGACTGCACCCGCACGTACGCCCGGGCTGTGGCAGTGAACAACGATGGTGCCGGCGTCAACGAGGAACTGATGGACGAGGTCGAGGCCGAGGAAGCTGCAAGCGTGGCCCGGGGTGCGAACAGTGAAGGTGCACACGGTAGCAACGCTCAAGCACCTACTGAGGCACCGAATACCAAGGATGAAGAACGGCAAGGGAAGTCGGAGGCTGAGCAGACTTCTTCGAAGACGCAAAGTAACGAAGACAGGACTGTGCCTGGATCTGATACAACTAAAACCTCCGAGGGCGAGGAACACGACAACGACATGGAATTCAACCCGGCGATGATTAAGCGAAGACACGAAGGGGCAGCTGCGGCTGTGGCTGGACCAGGCGGGCAGCAGCCTCGGCAGCGCCCGGAACAAGAGGGGGATGATGTCAAGAACAAGAAAAGTCGCGGGGGGTCTCCAAGGCGGTCATCGTCCTTGTCTCAAGGCAGTCAGCCGCCCCAGTAACAGTTTGTCACATGATATGGTCTTTGTGCGTACACGCAAATGACCACACCAGTCCTTGAAAAGCCATTGCGTGTAGGCACGTTGAATGTTCGAGGTCTAAGTGATAGGCGTAAGCAGTATCAGCTGAATCGCTTGTTTATTGACCAAGAGCTCGACATAGTTGCAATACAAGAGACAAAGGTGGAGAGCGACGAGCGCACTGAGAGCATGTTACGACCCTTTACATCGCGGTACAACGTTTGTGTAAGTCATGCAGTAGGAAATTCGGGAGGTTGCTGCTTGTTCTTAAAGGACTCGATCGGTATAACTGTAGAGTCTGTTGTCACATGTCTAACGGGTAAGCTTGCGATTTGTGATTTCACATACTATTCGACACACTGGCGTGTTATTTGCCTGTACGCGCCGTCTTCAGCATCAGACCGCAAAATCTTCTTTGAATTTGTCCATGGTTACTGTATGTGCGAGCGTAATGTTATTTTGCTAGGAGATTTCAATTGTGTCTGTTCAGCAAAAGATAAGACCGGAGTGACCCCGTACAGAGATGCTGGCACGTTGGTATTGAACGACATCGTCAGCGAGGCAGGTCTTTATGACGTGGCGGAATGCATCGGTCACGTGGGATCTGTTCAGTACCCTCATTTCCAAGGAATCAGCCACGCTCGGTTAGACAGAGTTTACATATCATTAGAACAAGTGCCAGTTTGCAATGAATATCAAGTAGTTCCGGTATCGTTCAGTGACCACTGCTTAGTTTCTTTTGTTTTGGGAAGCACGCATAGGCGACCAAAGTTTTCTTGGGAACTATGGAAGTTGAACTGTCGACTCTTAGTCGACGAAGGGTTTACAAAATTGGTACGAGGTCTCTTAAACAAGTTAGAGGAAGTTTCAAGCAACTACGCAGCTGAATGGGAGGATCTTAAACGAGAGTTTAAAATGATAGCCATAGAAAAAGCCTGTGCTGTAAAGGCACTTCAGAGACACGAGGAGGCGATCATGCGTAGAAACTTTGAAACGCTCATCAGAGAAGAAAGTAAGTCACCGGGCGAATTCAAAAACGATATACGTGAATTGAAGGAAAAAATGGAAGTCCTTGATCAAGAGCGTTATCACGGAGCTCTTATCAGAGCACGAGCAGAAAAGTTCGCTGTAGGGGAATTTCCGACAAAAAAGGCGTTGGGCATGGAAGAACGCTATGCACCAAAGAACACAATCAGCGAAATCGAAAAGGATGGAAAGATTATGAAGGACCAAACGGATATTGAACGAGCGTTTTTTGAGTATTATTCAAAATTGTTCGCGCACAGCCCAGTGAAAGTGACAGAATTTAAGGAGGAGTTCTTAGTGCTTTTGCCGAAGCTAAATGAGGAAACTAAGGAATTTCTTGAGATGCCGATCACCTTGACAGAAATAATGAAAGCGATAGACGAATTGAGCCTCGGAAAAACGCCTGGACCCGACGGAATTAGTGCAGCTTTCTATAAGACCTTTATAAATGAAGTTGCGCCAGTGCTACTCAATGTCTTTAACGAGGCCTATGAAGGAAAAAAACTACCACCCTCCTTTGTGAGGTCTCACACTGTGTTAATACCCAAGACCGAAGATATTGTCAAATTGCGTTCGGTTACATCCTATAGGCCAATCAGCTTAACAAACGTAGACTACAAAGTACTAATAAAGATTTTGGCACGACGGCTTCAAGGAGTAATAAGAGAAATAGTTGGTTCACACCAAACGTGTGGAATAAAAGGAAGATCGATCACAACGAATATTCACACCGCTCGAAGTGTACTAGAATGCTGTGACGCAGCGAATGAGAAAATTGCAATGCTCCAGATCGACTTGGAAAAAGCATTCGATCGTGTGTCACATGAGGTTTTGATGGCGATACTGGAACATGTAAACGTAGGCTCCGTAATAATAGAGGGTGTTCGTATGGCGTACGAGGGATGCACGACAAGCCTGATTGTGAACAAGTCAGTTGGTAAACGTATTGGCGTCCTCCGGTCCGTGCGACAGGGTTGCCCTCTGTCCCCGCTTTTGTTTTGCATATACATAGAGGCTTTCTGCTTGAGCGTAGTTAAAAGCAGCGTCATTCGTGGCTTTAGGCTACATGCTTCCGAGGTGCGAGTACTGGCCTACGCAGACGATATCGCGTTGTTTTGTGCAAACAGAGAAAGCGTGCGAGAGGTGATAGCATTAGTAAAACGTTTTTGCAATAGAAGTGGTAGCGCTGTAAACTGGGAAAAGTGCATAGGTTTTTGGCATAGGGAGTGGGACGTGAAGCTCAGTGTGTTGGAAAACGTCAAATGGGTCTCGTCTCCGGTAAAGTATTTAGGGGTCCCCCTGGAAAGCTATCGGGACAGCGACCCTTTTTGGAGGACCCAGGTAGTCGAAGTGCAAGGAAAAGCTGAGAAGTGGAGAGGAAAGGATCTGTCGGTATTTGCCCGATCCACTGTTTGCAATGTGTTCCTAATAAGTAAATTGTGGTATGCGCTTCAGGTTTTACACTGTTCCAGGGTGAATATCCAAAAACTGCATCGGGTGTTTGCGGTCTTCATTTGGGGCTCTTCCTATGAGCGCACGAGCCGAACTAGTCTTTTTCGCAGTGTGAGTGATGGAGGCCTGGCGCTATCTCATTTGTTCTTGAAGCAGCTGGTAAATCGTTTCCTTTTCTTACGTAAAGTCAAGGACCCGTTTTTGAGCACAGTTTGTCAAGTGCGATTGTGTAATGTTCTGCCTGAGTACATAGTATCGTCAGAGTATGGGAATGCTGGGTGTATTTTTGGTTATATGCGCGAAGTGGTGGGAGCGTACAAATTCTTAAGAGCACGCTTTTCGTTGGAATATCTGAGTGAAGTCACTAGGAAAAAGCTGTACCAGGATCTAGTAGACGTTACCCTGCCGGTTCCACTGTATAGACCCCTTTCGAAATACTGCCCTCTGTTGGCAGCTGCGAAATCCCTGCACAATGGCAGACTAAAAACGTTCCTCAACGTCACGGCACACTGCCAATAAACACGCCCACAGAAAAAGGTGATGAGCGCAGTGACGTTGCACTTTCGACGCTGTTCGATTGGCTCGTCGGCTTCTAGCATTGGCCGCGCTCCGACTTTCGCTATCTTATGGAATGACTTGCACTTTCCGCGACGTCAGCTGTTCCGCCATTGTGCAGGGGTTCCGACCTTCTAATAATCGGCAGGCGAGTTTCGAAACGTGTCTATAGAGCTCTGTATTCTACAGGTTCGGGGCAGGATGTCCTGAAACGTGTTAAAAGAATGTCCGTCCCAGTGTGCGTCAAAACATTTTTTTTTTTTAAGTTGCACTCCGGTACTCTGCCTGTTAAAACGTGGATGGAGGAGAGGGGAATGTTTGTCGCGTGGGGTAATCACTGTTTTTTGTGTAAGAAACCTGAGTCAGTTGAGCATGTTTTCTTGGACTGTTGGGATGCTATATTTTTCTGGGATGTGTTGCAGCGTACTCTAAAAAGGGAGTTTCCTCTGGATTCCCATGGCATACGGTTCCTAGCAGTCGAAAACGAGAATTGTGTGCCTTTCGATCTTTTCATGTTGCTCGGCCTTCACAGTATATGGAGATGTCGCATGGCGGTTCGCCATGCAGATGTTGACACGAGGCCTGTGGGAGAATACTTTTCTGAGTCTGTCCGTTATATTGTCGAAGTTTGGAAGGTTCGATCAAATATCCCGGAGTGGTTACCAACAATGAAAAAAAAACTGTTAAATGTAAATTTTTTTTAACCATGCCACGTCAGTCGGTAAGCGATTGACGGCATTTTTACAGCACTGTACTTTTTGGTTGCACTAAGCCAATGTCGGCAATAAAGAAAAAAAAAAAAATGTCTGCTGTAGTCGAACGAGTAGAGCGCCGACACTTGTCGTCGAGGCGGGAAAGTTCCAGGTTCAAATCTCGTCGGAAACAATTTTTGTCTTTTCGCGAGTGTGTTTTATTTTTTAAGTGTGATCTTTTTTACTAATCATCCACTAGGACTACTGAACCTTACACGATTTTTACTGTTTGCCCCACAAGTTGGGTCGACAAACCGGAAGAAAAAAAAAAGATTACGGTAAGCCAAGTTAACGCGCTACTACAATCGTTTCGTAATGTTCATTAAAAGGAAACCAAGATCAAGCCAAGTTAACGCGCAAATACGAACGTTTCATAATGTTCATTAAAAGGACATCAAGATTACAGCATCGGCATGACTTTTACACAAACGGGGCCGAAACAAGCATCCTTTCCCAGCAACTATAATTTTATGTGTTTTTAAATATACAACGCTCTTGCTATGACTCTTTTCAATAACAGGAGGCGCCTATTTAGTACTAATACACACTGCAGTTGTGCCAATTAAAAAAAATTCCACGAAATAAACACACACAAAAAATTGCAGCCATGGATGCATTGATTGAGCGAAATCCTACAGGAGAGGCAGCAAGTCAAATGTCTGAGAAAGTCGTAAAACCAAAATAAAAGAGATTCTACTTTTACTTGCATGGAATGTGATAAAGTTATATTTTTACTCTTTACATCTCGCTGTGGCAATCGTTTTGTAATATTAACACATTACTTGTTGAATTTTAGTTTCAATAGCAGACGATCACCACCGAATGCAAAAATGAGTCAGGCGTCGACATCGCAAACCATCTCTCAAACGCAAACACCTAAAATGACTTTGGATCAACACATGAAATTAATTAGAGCAATTGGAGAACGAAAACAACAAATTCTAGAGAAATTCAGCGGCACAGTTACCTGGCGAACGAAGAGACAGGCATGGGAAGATATTGTCAACGACATAAGCTTTCCGCGGAATACACGGCAGCTGCAGGAGGCATGGCGGAATTTGGTAAAGAAAGCCAGAGACATGTATGCGCTCTTCCGAGCGCATGAACAACGAACTGGTGAGTCAGAACTAGCCACCCAATAATGTTATAGAGCTCATAGGGCCATGTCTACATTCATAGTGGGAGTGCAGTCAGACAAAGTATAGAACTTGAACCTGCGGTAAAACAAATTTCACTAAAAAAAAACCAAAAAAAAAAACCGCGCAGAGCATAAAAGAATTTTGGCGCGATTCGAACCTGAACTTTCTGCGCCGCGACGACAAATCCCGGCGCTCTAACCGCTCGACTACAGCAGACTTTTTTTTTTTTTCTTTATTGCATGGAAAAAATACGAAAAAACTAGAGTGCCTATTTAACGTTCAATTCGTGCACTGTTCACTCATACTTCAAAACTCTTTGATGTCTCGAAGGCTAGTAAACAATGGTAGCCAGTCGGGTGCGTCTGACAGGGTATCATACACGCTTTGGACACGAGTTACAAGGTCGATGAAATGCAAGCGTACAGTCTTTGGGTGGACGTTTTCGTTTCTAACATCAAGACGGGATTTCCACATGCTGTACATAGACAGAAGAATTACAAGGTCATAAGGAAAGGTATCCCCAGGTGAAAAAGGTAAGAAACGAATCGTATAACTTGTAATGTCAATATCTTTCTTTAGAGTGCGCTGCAAAACATCCCTAAAGAACACTGCATCCCAGCAGTGGATAAAAGCGTGCTCTACTGTTTCAGGTGTTTTACACAGGGTGCAGTTTTCTGACCATGGTACGAATAGTCCCTTTTCTTGTAACCACACTTTGGTAGGCAATACGGAGCAATGCAGTTAAAAAAAAAAAAGGTTTTAGCCGCAGGGGGAATGCACATTTTCTTTACCCGACGTAGTACATCTTGGCCGGCGTTATTGTCAAACAATATTCGATACATTGGCGCTGGAAAGATGACACCTACTAGGTCTCTTGTTAACTTCTTTCGTGTTATAGTCATTAAATAATCTCTTGAAAACCTTACAGATAAAAAATTAAAGGCATCGACCACTTCTTTCAGGTACCCTATCAACACACATGTTGGGCTTCCGGCGGAAGATACAATAAAATCTGGAAGAGATGATGCCAGTCTGTTCTGTATGACTTCTCGAAGAAAAGGATGTCCTTGGTCTCTAAGAAAAAGAAATCGTGAAACCAATTGCCGTATTAATAAATGAGGAAGGCCAAGTCCACCGTCGGACACACGACGAAACAAGTTGTCGCGACGCATAGGTTCCCAAGAGGATTTCCAAACAAAAACGGCAAACACTCTGTGCAACTTTTGAATATTAGTCCGTGCACAGTGAAGGACCTGCAGGACATACCAGAGCTTGGCCGCCAGAAACACATTGCAAACTGTCGATCTTGCAAAGATTGACAAATTCCTGTGAGACCAACTCTTTGCTCGCTTTTCCATGGCAGTCGCAACTTCGGACCAATAGGATGTGCTGTTCTTGAAGTGTCTCAAGGGCACTCCCAAGTAATCGCACGGAGTGCAGCTCCACTGAATGCCTTCGTATCGTTCTGGTGTCGTGGCCCAAGCACCATGCCAGAAACCTCTGCACTTTTCGATATTTAGTGAGGCTCCAGTGGCTTCACAAAAGCGGCGTCTGAGCTCTATAGCGTGGGTCACGCTTTTCTTGTCCTTGCAGAAGTAGGCTACATCATCTGCGTAAGCCTGGACTTTAATTTCTGTTTTGCACAGAATGTAGCCCTGGACTTGCTCACTTCTCTTTATACTTTGGCACAAAGGTTCAAGGTATAACGTAAAAAGCAAGGGGGACAAAGGACAGCCTTGCCGAACTGAAGAACGGACTGGAATGTTCGTTGTGACGTTATTGTTTATGACTAAGCTCGTATAACAGTTACTGTAAGACATTTTAACACCTTGAAATATCATATTTCCAACGCCAACATATGAAAGAATTTTAAAAAGCACGCTATGACAAACACGGTCAAATGCTTTCGCGAGATGAATCTGAAGTATTGCAACTTGATTACTGCTGTCGGTTACACATTCCAATACACTCCTCGCAATGTGGACATTTGTTTGGATGGCTCTACCACGAATCCCGCAAGTCTGGTGATTCCCAACTAGATCGCAAATGACACGTTGTAGTCTATTTGTTAACATTTCTGCGAATATTTTATAATCTACATTGCATAACGTAATTGGTCTATAGCCCGTTACATGTAAGAGGTTTTGTTTGTCATCAGTCTTCGGGATGAGAATAGTATGTGTACGCAGAAATGACGGTGGAAGAGAATTAGTTCCATAAGCCTCTTGAAAACTCGCTAGCAAGATGGGACATAAGATATTTTTACGCAATTTATAAAATTCTGCAGTAATGCCATCCGGACCTGGTGTTTTTTTATTTGGTAGGGCATCTACAGCCTTTTCTATTTCATCTATGCTGAAAGGTTCCTCCAACTCTTTTGTGGACTGCTGATCTAACTGGGGCAGTAGAGATACCAGTTCTTTTAGATATTCATAATCTTTCGATGTTTCATTATTGCCAAATAGCTCCTTGTAATGTTCACAAAACACATTCGCTATAATCTCTTTATCTTGAATAAGCACGCTATTTTGTTCTATTTCATGAATTTCTTTCGACATCGCGTACCTTTTCTCCTCCTCCATTGCCCTTTTTGTTGGCTGTTCTCCCAAGAAATATTTTTCAGCCCGCGTGCGCACAACCGCGCCTTGGTAACGATCGTGATAAAATTGATCTAACTCAACTTTTATGCGAATTATATCTTCTAAACCTTGCCCAGGGTATTTGCATTCAAGTTCAACCAAGACGCGTAAATTATGCTGCAGCGTCTTTTCTGCCTCGGACTTCTGAAATTTTATAATACTACCTCTCTCAATTGCTAGCTGTTTGAGTTCTTGCTTGAAACGCTCAAATTTAGCAAATATATGCTCAGTTGTGTGTCCTATCTGCTGGAGCAGATCGGTCGTGTTAGTCAGAAAGATTTCATCTTTTAGCAGTTGGTTATTAAGCTTCCATAGCTTCCAGTTTGTATTTTTATTTTTACGCTTATGACCAACAGTTACTGATACCATGCAGTGATCTGTAAAAAATACTGGGTCTACCGTGTAACCATTTAAATTTTCAATCAGTTCTGTGGAGCAGTAAATTCTATCTAGCCTTGCGTGAGATGAATTTTGAAAATGTGTATATGGAAGCTGTTTTCCGCCTAGCTGAAAAGAAGCAGCATCGAAAAGATTGCTCTCATCAACTAAATCCAGCAGCAGCCTTGCGCTCTTGTCAATTCGCGCTTTAGTTGGAGCTCTGTCAGCTTCATCGCAAACACAGTTGAAATCTCCTAGAAGAACTAACATCCTGTCACAAATTAAATAAGGTCGGACATGGTGAAAAAATGTAACTCTGTTAGTAACCTCATTGGGCGCATAAACACATATGACTCTCCACCTTGTGTCAAAAACTCGAAAATCGCACATAATGCAGCGGCCACAAAGGTCTGTTGTGACCATTAATTCAGACAGGTGAAAATATTTTCTAATGTACAAGAAACAGCCACCAGAAAGACCAACAGCATGGCTCACGCATACTTCGTAGTCCTGCAGAAAATATTGTAAGGCACGTTCTACCTGCTCATCTGTCGAAAGCTTTGTTTCTTGCACAGCCAGAAAATCGACTTCTTTATCTTCAATTAGGCGTTTTAAATGATACTGTTTTTTCCTAGAATTAAAACCCCTTACATTTAAAGTCGCAAAACGAGGGCCATCAACTAAGGGAGGGTGGGGAGGAGTGGGAGGAGGTGAAAGAAGGGAGGGGGAGGGTTTTTCTTATGCATGAATGTCTAGCGTGAAAGGGTGGATTTTCGTTTACTCGCGACGGTGCCAGGTGACACCTCTTTTTTTCGCTTACTGTCATTAGCGTCCTTAGTGCTGACTGTTGTGTCCATTTCGGTTGAGAGCTCCTCTTTGCGGTCCGATGACGTGTGGTCGTCTGTTGCATCTGGTGTCTGCCTACGTACTTTCAACGTTTCCTGGGTGTCTTCCGGCTTGGTCTCCTGGCAAGCTGTTACAACCACTTGCGTGGTTGCGCTGGCTTGACTCTCAGAAAGTTCTTTGTTAGTTGTGGCCTTGCTGTCATCAGAACTCGGAGGCACGGTGTCTCTAGGCCTCTCTTGTAAGGAAAGAACCTCACCGCTAGCGTCAACCACTTCGGTGATGTCAATCAACAGTTCCGAATTGGCGTCTGGTTCGATGAGAGGACCTCGTAGCACGGTTGCATAACTAGAGTAGCACTCATCACTTTCATGACCAAATCTGTTGCAACGTGCACACTTTGGAGTACGACACTGTCTACGTATGTGACCGACCTTTTTGCATTGTAGACACAAGGGTGGCCGTCCGGTCATGACCACAAGACACTGGGAACCGGCGACTTTGAGCAGATGAGGCACGTTTTCTGTTGTCGCTGTGTCATGCAGAGTCAGACAGACTTCTCTGTTCATTGTTTCCATATTCTCCATCCCTGGAACTCGCCACTTTTCGCGTGTCACGCTCCGCACAGTCCCACAGGGCGCCAATGCCTCAGCGATCTTCTGATCGTCTAAATGGAGCGGCAGCCAGAGAAGCTTGATCTTCACATCTTTAGAATTCGGATCTACTATGAGACATTTCTTTCCTTTCACGTTCAGTTCTTTCACCGCTTTCAACCTTTCTGCGGCTGCGGGGCTTGCGAGCGTTGCCATCCAAAAATGGCTCATCTGAAACTGCCCCAGGGACAGCACTTCACTCAAATCTATTACGTTTTTCAGTCCATCGCGAAAGTCTATCGCACGGTAGGGCCGGCCTGTAAGGTCAGCATGGAGAAATACAGAGTTGAGGCATAAAGCTCCCGGTGGGAAACGAGGAAGGAGAATCCTGGGGGGCTATGTTGCGCTTTTTAGACTCCCAGGAGACTAGGGAGAGGGAAGTGACGTCAGCAACGCAGGAAATGCAGATTGGATGTTGATTTTGTTTTCTTCTGTCAACATCCAATCTGCGTTTCTCTAGTCGTTGACGTCACTTCCCTCTTCCAAGTCTCCTGGGAGTCCAAAAAGCGCAACATAGCACCCCTGTACTCATCTTGGCTTGTTGCCTGCGCCCGGGTATCCCCTGGGCCTCCGGGTACTGTCGTTGAGTTGTCCGGGTGCATCCTTTGAATGTCGTTATTAACGGTTTGACCTGAAGTAGAAGGGTTTCCTCGGCCTGAGGCCGATTGTTGATTTTCACTGGAGAACATGAAAATACGTCCGTTCGAAACGGCGTCTTCTTCTTTCTCCCCCGACTACAGCAGACGCTGTTCGCGCCGACGCTGGCACAGATATATAAATACACAACCACCGTTTTCGTTTTGTGTGATTTTTCCTTTATTTTGGCTTATATGTACCTTCTCTGGCCGCAACTTTACCTGCCGCTCCTAAAGTATGATGGGGTGGTTAATTGGACTTCAGTTGAAAGCCTCTGCAGTCAGTTTCTGCGAGCGAAATGAGACTTTTGTACTCGAAGCGGCACGGACTTCTCTGCCATTGGGCAGGGACGCTAGGTACAGAGCGCGACACTGTTAGCGCAAACAAGCGATCGCCGGTTTTTTCCATTTTTCTCTTTGAAACCAAGGGATGTCATCCAAGTTATCATTGCTACGGAAAGAGCTCATTTAGTTCTATAATGTAAGCGATAAAATTTTGTGTTCGCTAATACTATTTAAAAGTAGAATGCGAAAATGCGCCGATGTCGTGTTCGCGCTAACAGTGTCGCGATGTGTACTTCCTTGTCCCCATGGAGCTGGTCACGTGACATAAAAATCCTTTTTGGCCGCAGCCGCAGCCGCGGCCGCAAGATGAGCAAACCGGCCCTGACGCCCACTAGTGGCAGACTAACGTCCGGCTGTATAATACACACAACAATTTTTTTTTGGGATCCCCACGTTACGTCATCAAATTTTGCAAGGGAGAGATTGAAGGAAAATGATCGCTTTTGTCCTTGAAATTACACCGCAACAAAGGAGTTTCTTGGCCAGTGGCGTTGCGTGCGAGTATCCTTGAGTCCCACTAGTGCCAGTAAGCTCGTAGCGCGTGAAGCTATGTTGTCCACGAGAACCAAGCTGCAAGAGTGCACGTTCGCATTGAAACAACATCCTTTTGGAGCTTTTCACTTCTGCCGCAACGCGACGAGTTGATTTTACTGGAGCCGCGAATACTTGGCGACCAGAGTCTAGCCAAGACACTAGTTTATTTTCCCATGTAATTGCACAACTGTTCTTAAGAATACTTGGCAACAACGTTCTGAAGTTTGCAGGCTAATTTTAGAGACACCCGAGACACCCGTGCTCTCAGGCACCATAAGCGCCGATTAAGGATATGCACGCGCAAGCTTCCTTTCAGGATGGAGAATAGAAATCAAAACAATACAAATCATTATCTAAAGCGTGATTTATACTATGCCAGGTCTACCAGAAAAAAAATCAAAGCTTGGCAGAAAAAATAAATAATTTGTGTTTACCGTTTTTTTTTTTATTTGAGCCCTTTCCTGTACATGAGATTCCGTAATAAGATAAGAAAAGATCAAGCAAGCAAGATAAGAAAAACACTGAAGAGGAACAGCGTGACCTCAACACCAATTTAATTTCTCGCCATATTTAGCGCGGAATTGAATTGCTGTTGTGGTCACGTGACGTAAATGTTCCCGCTAAATCTAGCGGATAAATTGAATTCATCCATGGGTGACGGGACACAAAGTCATGTGACGTCAATTTACCCGCTAAATTTAGTGGGGAAACTGAATTGCTGTTGAGGTCACGTGACGTCAGTTTTCCCGCTAAATTTAGGGAGAGACTGAATTTGTTTATATGTGACGTGACTCAAAGTCATGTGACGTCATTTTCCCCGCTAAATTTAGCGGGAAAATCGACGTCATGTGATCTCAACACCAAATTAAATTTCTCGCTAAATTTAGCACGGAATTGAACTGTTGTTAAGGTCACGTGACGTAAATATTCCCGCTAAATTTAGCGGGAAATCGAATTGCTGTTGTTGTCACGTGACGTCAATTTTCCCGCTAAATCTAGCGGATGAACTGAATTTGTCCATGGGTGACTTGACACTAGGTAATGTGACGTCATTTTCCCCGCTAAATTTAGCGGGAAACTGAATTGGTGTTGAGTTCAAGCGGCGTCAATTTATTCGCTAAGTCTAGCGGAGAAACTGAATTTGTTCATGGGTTACGTGACACAAAGTCATGTACGTCATTTTCCCCGCTAGATTTAGTCGAAAAATGGACGTCACTTGACTTCAACGCCAATTCAATTTCCCGTTAAGTTTAGCGGGGCGGTTACGTTGCTTTGTACAAACACAGGGGAGCCTGACCGCACGGTGCCGCGGTTTGTAAAGCTTCGGAATATTGTCATAAAAAAAAGAGAGAAAATCCTGAAGGGTGAGCGAAAACAAAATAAAATGACAGTGCAGTGTCAATGTAATTCAAGAGGTTTACAATTCTCTGTAATGCCGAATCGGAGCGCAGTTCTTGAGGAGGAGGAGGTGATCGTACGGAGAGGAGGATATGCCCCTCCTCCCTTTTCGTACCCTCCCCTCCTCCTCTCAAGCTCCCCTCTCTTCTAGCAAAAAAATTCGCTAAATTTCCCGCTAATTTTAGCGAAAAGTTTCCTGCCAAATTTAGGGGGTAATTTTCCCGCTATATTTAGCGGGGAATTTAACGTAAAACTTTGCGAGAACTTTACCAGTAAATTTAGCGGGAAAATTTTCCCGCTAAATTGATGTGTGACGTCACGTGACACATGACGTGAAAATTCACGCGTGACGGCAAGTTACGTCGCGTGTGACGTTATTATATAAATTGCCAAGCGAAATTTAGTGGAAAAATTTCCCACAAAATTTAACGAAAAACTTTCCCGCCAAATTTAGCGGGAGGAAATTTACTCTCATGACGTCACGTGTGACGTGATTTTGGGAAACGTCCCATAATGATACGCCCGGTTACGCCGACGCCAACGCCGACACCGCTCAACCCGGGAACGGGTGCCTAAGGGCTGCGCTATTTAAAAAAAATAAAATAAAAGGATCAGAAAAAGAGAATAGAAAGAGCATCGAAGGGCGACCGTGATGACAGTGACTGCGCGACTGCGCTGGCGAACGCCGACGCCCGTGGTCGAGCCGTGGGCGGAGTCCTTTTGTTTCTTCTTGGCTTACAATGCGCCATCAATGTCGTCTTCATTCGGCGGGCCGGGCCGCGTAAAACGAGCTTGGCGTACTTAAAGGGCCTCTGACACGCCAAAAAAATATTTTTTTTTTCATGCTAAACGTTGCAATGGCATATCAGGACATTACAAACAAATTGTTTCACTATAGAGTTGCGTAGTTTTTTTTTATAAAAAATAGAAATACGAGGCCCAATTCAAAGTTCCCGCCGTGCACTGTGACGTAACAGTGTACCGCAAGGTGTCGGGGCGGTCAGAAGGGAGGCATCGCCGGAAGTCACGTGAGTTGTATCCCTCCTCGTGCTTACCGCGAGCGCGTGTAATATTTTTTTAATATTTTTGTTATTCTCCGCACCTCCACGAGCGATCAAAGCAGACAAGGTTTCTTTTATTTGCTTTTCATTAATGTTGCTGTAAAGATAGAAGAAGCGGAGTCAGTGAATTGACGTGATCAACTACAATGCCTAGAAGGTGTTGTGTGAGGGACTGTCCCGGTATTTCAGCAACTGAAGAAGAGATCACACTGCATGCATTTCTGAGAGACATACATCGGCCGCATGAGCACCCTGTAAACAAGTTCTACTCATGCTCTAGACAAAATACGTACTTTGTGCTCGACGTTTACTTGTACTTGGTACACTCACCAGTTCGTATTCTTTAGACGGCAGGCATCTACAGCCTGGAGAGTATCCGATGATTCAACGACCTCGGTGTCTCAACCTTCAGCAATGCGATCGGGCGTGTCGTATGCTAGCAATCCTAATTTCTCTGAGCGTTCTAATTTTTTTTTTTTTTTTTTCAAAACTTGATAGCTTGTTTTGCGCCCAGTATAGCCCTGTATTATCGGACTGACGGCACGCACTCGCACACTGGCTTGTACTCGCAACGCTTTCATCATTGACCTCCATCACATCGATCCACTGACTCTTCGTCCTCAAATTTTACAGCACGCAAACTAACCAACGGTGCAGGGATAAAGAGCTAGTGGAACTGAAACTTCGTTTTCTACGATCGCTCGTACGAAGAGCAGAATAATAAAAAGAAAAAAAAAAGTCTTAGGCACGGTCGCGGAGAGCTCGAGGAGTGAAACTCACGCGACTTCCGGTTAACCCACTTTTAGTGACGTAGCTCGATCCCACTCCTTCCCTTTTAAGTTGTTTGCACTTGTGGGCCTAGAGTCAAACGTTGCGGAAAAGAAGGAGACGAGAGAGACACCCTTCTTTGACACTCTGTAATACCTTGTAGTTCCTAAGATCTCGAAAATTCAGATTCTAAATATTTTCGTAGCCAGTCGAGCCAGCACCAAAAGGAGACCGTTCGGTGTTCGATTAAGATATGTCGGTGAACGCAAGCAGCGTAAGCGCGTGTGCAGATATCTGTCGGAAAACGGTCTCCAAGCATGGTGTGCGGCGTTTCAAGGTAAGACCTTTTACACTGACAGCATAGGCGTGCATATGGGGGGGGGGGGGGGGGGCAGGGGGGCCCTGGTTCTTCCTTGATGACTTGGGTAGGGCGCAAACTTAGTGCATGTTCGTTTTTTTTAATTTTTTTTTGGGCGCGTTTTGATTGGAACAAAATCGGGATGACGCCGGAAGAAAGGAAGCAAAACCATCCCCATTTTGTTTTTATTGAACTTGAAACATCGTCGGCAACTTTGAATTGGGCCTCGTATTTCTATTTTTTATAAAAAAAACTACGCAACTCTATAGTGAAACAATTTTTTTGTAAAGTCCTGATATGCCATTGCAACGTTTAGCGTGAAAAAAAAATATTTTTTTTGGCGTGTCAGAGGCCCTTTAAAGGGGCTATGCAACAATCTTTTTACTTGGCGCAAATACCGCTTAGAACGGATCCCTGACGTTAATGACCTATGAAACACGCCTTCCTTTTTCACCCCACGCGATAGAAGTCCCAGAAAAAAATTAAAGAAAAACGAGCAGCGTTCACGCCCTCAACTCGCAGCCAGAACAAGCGGCCACGTGATCTGGAGCCGATTATATGCCGCCAATGTTGATCATAGCCACGCGCTGGGGTTGGCAAAGCACAAGACATGCTCTGAGTTCCAGACATTGTTATGGCTCGGCTATTGTCGTCGTTGCAGCGATTGGACACGGGCCACTACTCGAATGCTTCTCGAGCTATCAATTATCACGAGCCTAAATCGAGTGCCCACGCAATGCTCGGGTCCAATCTATGAACCGCATTCAAATATCGTCATATGGGTGTAGTGCGATCCCCTCGTTACGTCACCGAATTTTGCAAAGGAGAGATTGAATGAAAATGATCGCTTTTGTCCTTGAAATTACACCGCAACAAAGGAGTTTCTTGGCCAGTGGCATTGCATGCGAGTATCCTTGAGTCCCACTAGTGCCAGTAAGCTCGTGTAAAGTGAAAAACATTCCAATTGAATATCGTTGCACAGCTCCTTTAAAGACCGACCTACGGAACCATTTTCCGCAAGGTAGGAAAATGCCCCTCGCGCCCCTCCTCTTCTCACCCTCTCCCGAAAGTCACGTGATGCCAGGGGCTTCTTTCGTGTCGGCTTTTCCTGTAGGGATAATCCTCAAAAAGCGCAAAATGAGCGGCTAGCTGCGAGCGCGACACCGACCTTCAGACTTCCAGGTGTCTTTCCCTCGTTGACGTGGGCACGCTCAATCCGCGAAACTGAGAAAGTCAGCGCGACCGAAGGATTTTTTTTTTTTCATGAGCTGCTTTGCAGGCCCGAGGCCGCTCGGTCGGTGGAAATCAAGAGGCCGTGATATGCTGGTGTCGTTCCAGCAACCGCCATCTGGCATTGCGCGGCTGCTGGAACCATTCCCGTGTCTTCACAAGGATTGGCTTGCGCAATAAAGGGTTCAGATCATCGATAATTCATTTCTTTCCGAAACATATAAATCAGGTTGCTTTCCCTAATCCCTTCATTTCTTTCCGAAACATATAAATCAGGTTGCTTTCCCTAATCCCTTCATTACTGTTCGAAACATATATCTCCTCTCGTAGGTTGTTCATCCTATTTTGCACTATTTTGCGTATATATTCTTCTTTACCTCTGCTTGGTGACTGTTTTATAAGTTGATAAAGGCCTTTAAATATTGGCGCGGGCTTGCGCGATCTCACGCTGTACTGGATTGATCCAATATTGGACAAGATTGGCGTTAGGAGGGTGGAGGAAGTAAACCGAAATTCTGGCTTCTAATGAAGACGGCGCAGTCGTAAGGTAGGTCTTTGCTTCTCCCGCCTCCACAACGCCCCATCGTTTGCACTATCACAACCTCTCAGTAACCTAGCTGTATACCACATTTTACTCAAAGTTACTATAAATGGGGCCCCACAGGCTTTCTCGTTATGAGCGAGACGATTTTTTAATGACCGGCGAATCTCCTGAGTGAGGATAAATATTATCACCTTCCCACAACAACCACTCTTTTCTCTCCCCCCCCCCCCCCTTTTCCGAGTTAGGGAGACATCAGGCCGCTCCAGGAAGCACCTTGCACACAGGGCTTTTCGGATACTCATTCTCAACATATTCGAACGTGGAAGTAAACACATCGCATGAACGACGCCCAGTTCATTTGCAACCTGAATAAGTGGCTCTACTGTTGAGACCCAATTAATTTCATCACAATCATTATTTGTTATGATTTCACGGTGAAAGTATGTTCGTCATAATGCCACAGAAGTGATCCATTCAAAGGGAGAAATAGGTCCTCGTATTTATTTTGCGGAAATACTCGCTCCTGTGACGCTCTAGTGCGTAAGGTCAAAGCACCCGAGGCAGTTCCTAATACTTTACAACTGTCGTTGACGATGAAATATTTGTGGGAAGTGCATACAATTGTTTACACCATATTGTAGCACCCTAAACGAGAACATACCTAAACATAAGAAAACGTCACAATCGCAAAAAAAAAAAAAAAAAATCACTCTGCGAAATTTGTTGCCCCCTTCCCGTCCTCCCTCTATCTTTTTTTTTTTTCCGCGCCACTACAAAGAATAGCGGCCGAGCAACGAATTTCCATCAAAAACGTCGCTTCTTGGAGAAAGGACTCCAGGGTATATGGTAGTGAATATGTTAGGGAGTTTGTAGAAATAATAGGCGACCATTGAATCTAACCTTCTGCACAAATCATACCTGGGATATTTTCTTTTTCCTTCCACACGAATAGAAGGCGAGACGCTAAGGGACTTTTCGTGCACTAACTTGCTGCCTCGAAGAGAAAGTGACAGATTTATAGTGCATGTCAATTCACATTTAAATAGTTTAATCAATGTTCACAAACATTCGCGGCTTGGAGGATGACATGGAAGCATGGCGGAAAGCAGCTTGCTTGAAATCGAAGTCTATATTGCATTGCACTGGTGTGAAATAGTATTACGTATTTTTGTATTATTTCCGTTCACCAAAATAAAAACAGCGTTTAGAAACCGAACACTCTGAGATTTGAGGAGCTCCGAAAGGGGGCTCATGAAAAAAAAAAAAAAAAAAAAAAAAAGCATTCGGTCGCGCTGACTTCCTCAGTTTCGCGGATTGGGCGTGCCCGCGTCAACGAGGGAAAGACACCTGGAAGTCTGAAGGTCGTTGTCGCGCTCGCAGCTAGCCGCTCATTTTGCGCTTTTTGAGGATTATCCCTACAGGAAAAGCCGACAGGAAAGAAACCCCTGCCATCACGTGACTTTTGGGAGAGGGTGAGAAGAGAAGGGCCCGAGGGGCATTTTCCTACCTTGCGCCGTAGGTCGGTCTTTAATAGAAATAGTAAAATGAAAATAACAAACCGCTGAGCTGGCAGTTCAAACGGAATGTCGTGCATTTTATTGTTGTTTTTTAAGTTGTTTGCACTTGTGGGCCTAGAGTCAAACGTTGCGGAAAAGAAGGAGACGAGAGAGACACCCTTCTTTGACACTCTGTAATACCTTCTAGTTCCTAAGATCTCGAAAATTCAGATTCTAAATATTTTCGTAGCCAGTCGAGCCAGCACCAAAAGGAGACCGTTCGGTGTTCGATTAAGATATGTCGGTGAACGCAAGCAGCGTAAGCGCGTGTGCAGATGTCTGTCGGAAAACGATCTCCAAGCATGGTGTGCGGCGTTTCAAGGTAAGACCTTTTACACTGATAGCATAGGCGTGCATACGGGGGGGGGGGGGGGGGGGGGCAGGGGGGCCCTGGCCCTCTCTTGATGACTTGGGTAGGGCACAAACTTAGTGCATGTTCGTTTTTTTTTAATTTTTTTTGGGCGCGTTTTGATTGGAACAAAATCGGGATGACGCCGAAAGAAAGGAAGCAAAACCATCCCGATTTTGTTTTTATTGAACTTGAAACATCGTCAAGTATATCCTAGAGGAAACGGAGACCGTTAATGTGCGAGTGCGCCCTTACCCCAGAAGAAATCGACAAAAAAGTAAAGAAGACTGCTGCTCGGCGGAACGATAAGTCAAGGCTGGGCACCTGGGAATCTAGCCGCAGTGCTGCCGGGTGCAGCGTCCTTCTGCGAAAATCCTCTGGTCTAAGTCGTTTCCCTTTTAACGCGAGGGTAAAGTACTGAAGGACACATGTTTCAACTCACGAAGGCATTTGTTGTGAAGATTAACCTTCACTGCAGCGTTGTTTTTTTTTTATAGGAAAAAATGTCCCCCCCCCAAAAAAAAAAAAAAAATATATATCGGGAGGAGAAACTAGAAGGGTAGTGAGAAGCGAAGGAAAGAATGAGCCAAGGTCTTCAGACCACTCGGGTTAGCTCAGGGTGCACCTTTCTGTGAGAGAACCTACGAGGAGGTTAGCTAAGAGAGCCTGGCTCTTCTTGGCAGCTCCCTACTCGGCTAAGGGGGATTAAAGACGTCATCCCCAAGGACTTGTGCTAGGTGTCAATCTTCAGTGTCAATTATGCCCAGCGTGTTGTCCAATGCAAACGACGCCAACCCGCTGTTTTGGGTGGGGAGATATGTGGGCCTTTTCTAACGAAGAAGTTGCTACCTGGTTTGGAAGAAAGAAAAACCAAAAAGGTTAAACGGATAGAAGGACGATTTGGAAATGGTTCAGGTTATTCAGGGGATAAGGTTGAGGTGACAATTTGCAGACAATCTGCAACTCTTTCTATCAGGAAGCCTAAGTGGTTTTCGTAAGCTTTTTTGGCTCGGGCTAGAGCGGGGAAGAGCAGTTGTATTGTAGGGAAGGTCGCTGGTGGTTTAGCGATGGAAGAGGGCCATCGGGATATCCTCGTGTTCAGCACACACCACGTAGTTTTGACAGGATATTAGAGAGGCGTTTGGGGATTTGGAAAGGTACACAAACATGCTGATTGCTAGCACTTTTCAGATTGAGGGCCCCTGAGAGCCGGACACATAGTTTGGGGAAGAACAACACCTTTTAGAAATGCCCCTAAAGCTCTTGGAAGGTAACTTCCAAAGCCGATCATCTAGGAGTCTCCTAGATGGTCATTTAGAAGTCGAATAAGATACTCTTTCCGAAATACCTCCCCCTTTATTTCTTTCGCCCTCCCTGTCAATAAAAAGGCGCCCATGTCGTCACTAGTCATGGACTGACTGCCCCTCGTTTGTCGAAGGTGACGACGTTGCAGCGTTTTTTTTTAAAGTAGGTATGACGACGTTCATCTTCAGTAATTTGTTTTAGGTAGAGTAGCGCTGCTAAGGCTTCAAGTTATCGAACAAGTTAAGTAGCCACCTGCACTGCTTGCAACCGCATCCTACCAAAGAACGCTGCATGAATACGCCCACCATCATTTGCTCTTCTTCATTACTACTTTGGCCATCTGCACATCAATGTTATGTCGTTGAGCAAACTTTCTGGAGCGGAGTTCAAGAAAGTACGGGAAAAGAAGTCAGCAGGGAATGAAGCCCAGCGGAAGTGGCTATTAACATGGCTTACGAAACCAGGTAAGGTGACAGTCTCCGCATTTGCTATCATTTTTATTTTTCTATATTAGAACAGTATATATATATTCTACATTTCTATATTTTAGTACAGCTAACACCACCTAGACCTCACTGTTTTAACCGGTTTGAATCTCGGCCGAGGCTTATTGCGAAGAAAGCGCCGTATAACTGAAATCTCGGTTGCATGCAGAAGGTCCAAAAATTATCAAAAATATTTATCAGTCTTCTGCCGGGGCGTGTTTGAACTGTACTTTACCGCCTTCACTATAGCAGTGCTCGTGCACTTGAAGTGTGAAGCCACGACCGAGAGCGGGTACAAATTACAAAGTGAATCCGAGTCTTAGTCCTACGTCAGCGTTCGACAATGACTCGTTGTGGTGATTTGGGGTGAGCGTGGTGATTTTAACGAGCAAGAACGAAAGCCTTCACTGAGGGAGAAGAAAAAAAAGGAAGGGAAGAAGAAGAGGCGTGGAACTCGACGGGACAGCATCAGGCCGGTGGGCTGTGCCTTGCAACTTTACGCAAGGTCGTCTGTCGGCAGGTCGACGGAGTCTTGCAGCTACACGCAAGACCCGACTACGAAGACGCCGCCACCGAGCCCCAGGTCAACGGACGGGCCGAGACATCCAACCAAGCCATCCCTGCAACGCTCACCAGGCTTCGAACACTGTCGCATCGCTCCCCGGCAAGGCCTGTAAGACTCTTATTCCATACTGTCAGTGACATTCGTTTGTGCTGTTTTTGTAATAATCTGTAGATAATGTCTTAAATCTTTAATTGTATTTATCGTATCCAACAACATTGTCTTCGTGTTCCGTCTCACTGTGTCACACACCTGCGAGCGTGAACTAGTCCACCACACTCGTGTCTAATTCGTGTTTCGGCGGACACTCGGTGCCTAATCGACGAGTCGACGCCGTAGTAGTGTAATGATGTTTCGTAAGGAAGACGTAGGCAATAAACAGGATTTGACGAGTCCAGGTGGTGTTCATATAGCGTAATCTGAACACTTTAATTTGAATTTTTTTCGAGTGTCCAAATTGTGGAAATATTTACATTTGAACTTTTCTAGCGTATATACGTAGTTTAGTGGCCGTATATTAAAACTGAATGTGTGGCAAATGTTAGAAAAAAGATCCTGTCGGTGCCCATGCAAACGACACCGCTATTTTAGAGCCCCATAATTTGCCGCAGCAGTATTGACAGAGAGAAAAGTGCAGTTTACTAGAAACGAAAGAAGGGGTCCAGTGTGCACATCGGTGCTGGTTTGGTGATTGGATGAGTCAATTCAGGGACTTTCAGTACGCCTGCTCATATGAAGGCTTCCTGGAGGCCGTTTCATTCACATAATGCGATCCTTCCAAGAAAAAAACGAGTAAACTGACCTTGTAATATTTTTCTTCGTTGTTAAATGCACAATTAAAGTCTTTCCAGAGCTTAGTTGAGTTGGTCAAATTAATCATATTCTTTTTTCTTAGAAGTCTCGATATAGCAGCACGTGTCGGTGTCATTATTCTACGAAGTCTGTTCGTAGACGATAGCGTCGTGGCACCTCAATAGGACCCCGTTGAGCAAAATGACTGATCTTGTTGAGGTGAATGAAGCGCCTCACGAACGAAGGCAACAGTGAGAGTGAGAGACGCACCCACTCATGAATGTTCAAATCCTCACAAAGAAAAAAAGCGTCTAACGAATTTAGCAACGTTTCTATTAGAGCCCCGTCTGTCTTCACCGGAGTACTCAGCAACTCGGGGCATTTCCGTGCCCAGCGCCAGTGCTCACCATTAATAAAACGCAGTCTTAAAATATTTAAGTCATGTATACGCTCTGTGCACGATTACCTCTTTCGAAATCAATAACTATACGAGAAGGTCGAGAACTTCTGTCGCGATGAACAAAGAAGGTAGTGCTCCTCGGCCAGACTAGTAACTCTAGCGCGACTAACGTCACCGACATAAAAAAAAAAAATATTGCTTTTTAGCAATCTCGTTTTTTCAGGAAGGTTGTTTATGTTAAAACGTAGAAAACACAATCAGCAGGCCGTGCTTGGCACGTCTCCGAGCAGCGGTTGCTGATGTTAGCTTAGAGGGACTATGCTGAGCTGCCGTAAAATTTCCAGGAATATATATTTATTATTGGCGCAGTGGTCCTCTAATTGTTTACTCAGACTTCTTTTCGAGCGTGTTCTAAGAGCCATGTTAACTGGTAAAAATAAAACTAAAAATTTATACTTCTCTTATTTGTTTGCAGCACAGTCAACAAGCTGCAAAGAGCAGCATGAACAAAATGAACCGGAGAAGATGTCCAGCCACCAGCAAGCTGACGACTGTGCCACTTCGCCATGCTGTGCCTCGACGCCAAATTTTGCGCCGACGCCAAGCTGTGCCACGACGCCAAGCCACATAGTTTATGCCCCAGATGAGCCTCCGAGACTTTGCTCAACGCTTTCCACCAACCATAACCAGGTGTCTGACGACGACCCGTCGCTGCCAATGCCAACTAGCGACCTGGACAAACAAGCCAGGCAAGCACGGGGTCCTTTTCAGCCTCATCTAGGCAGCTATGCCCAAACAGAAACGAATAATCGAAAGCTTTTGTGCACACTGGTTTGCAAAGTTCAGCTGGCTTGAATACAGTCCAGCAAAAGATGCAGCCTTTTGCTTTTGTTGTCAGGCGTTTCCACCGGGGAGTGGTATATCCAAAGCACATTTAGACCCATCCTTTGTTTCAACTGAGTTTCGAACTTGGAAGAAAGCGATAGAAAGGTTTAATCAGCATTGAAAGATCTGAGGGCCATCTTAACAGTGTCGTGTCATGGAATTGCTCCAAAGCAAACAGATCGATTGCTTCGATGCTGGATGAAAGCTTTGAACGACGAGCGTCTCAGGTTGAAGAAAAACGAAAACAAAATCATGAGGTGCTAAAGCGCCTTACTGACGTCGTTGTTCTTCTCGCAAAGGGAGGAAGGCCATTCAGAGGACACAGTGAAAATAAGGAAAGCGCAGAGCAAGGTCTATTTTTAGAGATAGTTAATATCTTAAAGAAGTACGACCTCGTTTTGCGGGGCCACTTATAGTCAGGCCCAAAGAAGGCCTCCTACATCAGCAACAGAATACAAAATGACATCCTAGAGTCACTGCACGCAGCCATTTTTTCTTCAATTGTCCACCGCATAGAAGGGAAAACAATCTCGCTCATGTGCGACGAAACAAGTGACTGCGGTCATCATGAACAACTCTCCGTTGTTATTAGGTACCTCTGCGAGATTAAGAGCAGCCCAGTGGAGGTATTCCTTACTCTCGAAAGGCTTAAAAATTTAGACAGCGATTCTGTGTTTTCCACGTTGCAAGCAGTTCTCACCGCCATCAATGTTTCCTGGAATTCTGTGAGTTCCGTCTGCTTTGATGGGGCTTCTACTATGTCTGGGCACATTGCTGGCGCTTCAAGCAAAGTGCAAAGAGCAGAACAACAAGCTCGTCTACGTTCACTGCTATGCACACTGCTTAAACCTGGTGCTTGTCGATGCATGTTTGTCTCGAGCAGAAAACAGAATGATGTTTGATTTTTTTTTTTGGCGTTGTGCAACTTGCGTACAACATTATTGAAAACAGTGTTGTGCGCCATGCTGTTTTTGAGCGAATTTGCCAAACTGTCGGCACACAGCTGAAAACTTTGAAGTCTTTGTCTACAACCAGATGGGCATGTCGTGCTGAAGCTGTAAAGGCCGTTCGTGAGAGCTACACCGGACTGTCGAGTGCAGTAAGAACGATTGTGGACTTCACAAAGCACCCGGCGACGAAAGCAAAAGGCAAGGGACTTCTTTCCCAGTTGATGAGCTTTGACTTTGTCTGCTGCATGGAAATAGCTCACTCTATTCTACAGCTTATTTTGAAAGCTAGCCGTGCTCTTCAGTACCCTAAAATTAACCTCACTACTGCACTCAATAAAGTCAGGCATCTGCAAAAAGCGCTGCGAGAGATGAGGCAAGATGGGACAGTCTTTCAAAAGATGTTTGCGGAAGCTTCTTCGATCTGCGAGATGAATGAAATAGAGATTCCCAAAGTTCAAAAAAGAAAGGTATCGAAGCGAATTGACCAAAACTGGGCGAATGAATGTTTCTATGCGACAAAAGAGGAAGAATTTTTTGTCGGTGTTTTCTTTCTGATGCTTGACTCCTGTGTTCGAGGGATCGAAGAAAGGTTCACACAAGAAACTTTTGAGCTCGTGTGTGCTATCCAAAACCTCCTGGGCCTCTCTGCGAGCGACGAACAAATATCTCTTCTTTGTAGCTTCTTTGAGGTAGATCCCGACAGCGTGCGTGCTGAAATGCGGCTCCTAAAGTCTCGAACCAGCGACGAAAAAGCAAACAGCATGACCGCCTATGACTGGCTGGATTCACTAAAAAAAAATGGGTTGGACAAGTCAGTATTCAAGGACTTTTCTCGCGTTCTTCAACTTTTTTCCACGATTCCTGTAACTATTTGCTCGTGCGAAAGGACATTTTTGAAGCTCGCACATGTAAAGACCAAGTTAAGATCCACGATGTCGCAGGAAAGGCTTCGTTGGCTGATGCTGCCCTTTGTGGAGCAGGACCTAGCAACATCCATCAGTTTTGATAATATCTTAAATCATTTTACGACTAAAACGCGCAAACCTTTGTTATGAATGTGTTTAATCTCGCAGGATATGCTATCGCATTAACCTACAATGTCACATAATTCTACTTTATCCTTAATTGGTTGACAGCCGGCGAAAGATGGCGCTTTACAGCCGATTCTGTCCGAACTAAGGTTCGCCTCTCACACCAATAGTATTTTTGCACAGCTCAGCTTGAATAGTTCTTTTGTATAGTGTAGTTAATTTTACTGTGTGTTACTGTTCTCATTTGCCCCAGCCCTGTTGTTGTGTTGTGTTGAATGTTTTTTTAGGGTCTACCGTTTGTGAATTGAAATTGTGTATCGTCTGAGCCCTCGTGCGATTCATTTTCTTTCTGTGTTTTGGGATGGCGCTTTTGCCGTACGAGTGCAAGCTGTGGTTTCTTTATCGTGTCGGTTTCCACTTTTGTTTGGCAATAAATCGTTTTTCATTTTTGGAAACGTTATCTCATCTTCTCATTTCTCCCACACTTCAAAGCGCATGTAAGACCACTTTCACGCAGAGCACTCGCAAATCCAATTACTGCGGTCTACAAGGATATGGATACGATGACACAAAAATAAAGTCTGAGCAGTGGCATTATAAAGTATGACGTTTTGTGGCATTACGTCATGTTCGGTGTCACAGCTCAGATTTGGTTTTTAGGTTCAAACATATTTCGAGCCTTGCATTCTCCGGGCTCCATTCGTAAACCGCAATAATTAGACTTCCAAGTAATCTGCGGGAAAGTAAACTCAAGGGTAGTTTTATGGTGACACTAAATTGTAAACCTGGAAGTCATATTTCGCGGTTGAAATATTGTGTTCTAGTGGACTAGCTCCTACTAGGGTACACTAGAACACCTTACCCCTACGGCATAAGGGTCCCGGTGAGACGGTGGGGGGGAGGCGCAGCAGTGAAACTTGCCCCCCCCCCCCCCCTATAGGAGGACCCTGTGCACGCCTATGACTGATAGCTTTGCTATTTTTTGAAGTATTTCTAAATGACCATGTGCAGCTTGAAATAACCAAAATCTCTAAATTAAAAATCAACAAAAAAGTTTTTTTTTTTTTTGCTGGAAAAATATTAGATGGGGAGGTGTTAAGGTACGACCAGACTAGCGGCAGACCTGCTACGGACGTAGCGTGCCGTTTTCCATGAGATACGTGGCACCCGATACCGCGACCTCAGCACCGGCGCAACCTCCGCGAGATTTCCCGCGTTTTTTGAGTCTGCTCTCCACTGTCCTTGTCGAAACACCACGACGTCATGGCGTACTAACATGTTGTGGCCGTCGTCAGTCCTCTCGTCCGTCGCTGTCCTGAGGTGGAGTCGCGCTGAAGAGCCAAGGAGACGAAGTTTGCTATCTTTGTCCAACTGATTTGGCACTATGTGACCTTGGAGCGACCTAAAACGACGCTATTGCTTTGCTGACCCGGATGGGCTCATATTAGCATTGTAAACAGTTTGTTCTTCGTGCACAAAAAAACAACAAAAACCAAAAACCAAAAAAAAACATTGTTTTTGAAAAAGTACCTACACCTACATTATGTTCAGTAGATCCATCTGGTCAGTTTTAAAAAATTATTGTTTGAACTTATAAATTACTGTTTTGTTTTAAAGGTTCATACGTCTGCTGCTAGTTGTTAATTTCAGGACACAATCAGACTGTCTGTTCGGAATAAGTTAAAAAGGAATGCAGACCACAGGTCTAATAAAAGAAGTTGCTGACTTCAAAGAGAAATATGCCTTTCATGGACGTAGTCGGAAGAGATGGACGGCGCCACATATGTGGAACACTGTATTATCATATCTCAATGAAACGTGTGGGAAATCTGCATGAGGTTCTGTTTAGGTGTTCATTGAGCAATACCTTATGGGATGAGAATTTAATTTCGATGCGGTTATCATGTAAATAACGTATGTATACTACATCCGTCAAAAACCACCCAAATACACATTTAAAAAGATTCAAGTAAGCAATGCATAGCAATCAGATGTAAACACTAGGAGGAAGTTAGTAGGATTACCATTTGTCAAGCACATAGGCGGTCTAACGCGAACATTAATGTACCGCTACCGGCTTTGTATATGTGGGCACCTGTTGATATATGTAGGTACAGAAAGCACAAAGATAACTTATTTCTATTGTATCACGTAAATAAAGTGTCAATTTAGAGGTCGAAATTACGCACACACCTAAAATAGTGTTCTTTTTCTAGGGCGCCTCATTGATTCAGACATGTGCGAGGATGATAACATCGTCGTCACCACCAGAGTGTCGAACCGAAATTTTTATCCGTTAGGGCCGGTTTCAGGCTCATGGTTTTCGGTTCAGTTCCGGTTCAGTTCTGGGGAGCTAAAATAACGGTTCGAACCGGTTTGAACCACTAAACTGATAAATTATTTTCCGCGTTGTTTTAGCAGTAGGCACCATTTCCGCCTTGAAATGAGTAACGATACTGTAAAGTTTGTATCGGTCGTAGATTCCACGTTTATTTTCAGGTACCAGGAATAAAAAAAATGCGTTATTTAATTTCGACGAATTGACAAAAGAAAATCTAGATTAACATACAAAACGATGTGTTAATACAACTCGATATTCATGCGTCTACCTCAGTCATGTAATTTTCTTGAATCTAAAGGTTGTCACGAAGTGCGGTAGGCCACCGCAAATACCCGTGACTGGTAGAAGTTTGCGTCGTGGTATTAAAGTTTGAATCGTAGTTGTGCTCTCGAACTAAGGATTTAATTGGTGCATAAAATCATTGAGAGGGGCAGCTCGTCGCCATATGTATAGGGAAATATAGTTTTTTTCGAAATACGTTTTCCAGTATATATGAGGATGACGCAACAGAGCTAAAAGCGATAACATCTTAAAATATTACGAAAGTTTGAGTACATGCCCTTCAGTCTACCTTTTATAGAAACAGTGAGCTGCAATCAGGACGCTTGTTTTCCTAGACAACATTGTTTACACTCAGTTCCGTGATGCATGCAAAGAATCAGTCAGGAGTGATCAAAATTGTTAATTTTAATCTATACGCACCTTCGTACTGAGATAGAATCTGGCCTTAGATATCGCATACCCACGTGAAGATTTTCTTACACAGGATAAACTGGCCGAGCCTGGCTGCTGAGGTTTGTTCTTGACAAGAGGCCGGTCAATTCAATTTTCAATAAAAGACTCACCCTTGCTAACTGATAATTTTCTACTCGTCATGGCAGCTACTCAATATTAAACTTTCTCACAGTCGGAGAGCGTAATCATCATAGCTCCGCCACGCGCCCTGTGTAATCTTTACTTTTATCCGACCGAAAGACACATAAAATTCTGCTTATCACATAGGAGAGGCAGTAGCGGACTTTTATATGTTTTAGAAGTTATATATGTGTCAGGAACACAGTTATCTAGATAAGCTGAAAAATTAAAATGTTGTTTAAGGCTCTTCAAAAATACTTAAACGCGTGCCTATCAAAGATTAAATCGAAAACAAATAGTTTTCAGAGCAACTTTCGCCTAGTTTGGGGGTGCATGTACTTAGGATTAGGATTCAGTGCATTCGCATTTCATTTTTTCACGAAATTCGAAGGGTGTTTTTTTGGAGTTTATTTTTCACCAGAAGTCGGGTAAATCAAAGTTCATTTTGTTAGATTCCGAAATTTCTGATATTCTGAGTTTATTATATTGTGTTTCCTATTTCTAAAAAAAAAAAAAAAAATGAAGTTTGGGTGTTATGATTCGTTTTTCTGAAGGAACTTTGACGAGCTAAAAGGCAAACCCCTCAGTTTGTGGTTCGAGATTTTAAAAAAAAGCTAAATCATCATCTCCTCAGGTCCACGGACTCTGCGTCATCCAGAGTGCATGACGCAGAGTCCGTTGTCCTTGTTGTTTAGTCAGAGGATACGTTGGTGGAAAGAGGCATTCTTTGGGGTTCTCACCCTCTCCCCTTTTTCCTTTTGTATCGAAGTGCCTATATAACCAGGTTTCGGAAAATAAAAATTTCAGCTGTGTTAGAGACTTTTTAGTGTTGTGTCGTTTACCTGCAGTCTCGTTTGTTTTTTTTCAACCATGTGCAATGTACACCAGCTCGTTTGCGCTCCTTACATTATGTTAATTACTTTTTCTAGTGCTCCGAACATCGCATTTCACCAGAAAATCGAGCTTTTTTACATGGTTTGTATTTGACATCATCGCACTATATGCTGGTCATTGCAATTTTCTCTTGCTGAGAAAATAAAATATGATGGTACAGATGCTGTCTGGAGAAGGTTCGCGCTCAGTGAAAGCCATGTATTTGAGAGAAACAAATTACTCTTGATTGGTGCAGCGTCGTAAATAACGGTGCAAGCGTCTGGAAAAAAAAAAAAAAAAAAAACGCGCTCTCGGGCAAGAGTGTTTTCGTAAACAAAATAGTTTCTGAGGGAACATTTTTTTGTCTCTGTCTTAGATACGGGACCCAGGAACGTACCTTTACAACAAAGTATGTTTTTAAAAATACACCTTCCTTCTTTTTTTTTTTTTTCGTTTGCCATCCAGATAATCATTTTTATTCTAGAGGTATTCTGGACCCTCCTCCGTTCTGAGATGTTGATTCGGAAATTACATTTATGTCACTTGTTAACAGTAATCCTCCATGGCTCTTATTTTGTATCCAAAAACTGTGAACTTGAAACGAAACACCGATGTGGTTCAAGCTTAAGGAAGAAGATGAGAACGACACTCCTGATGTAAGAGCGGCTGCCAGTGTTCCGCTGTCCCTCCGAGGCATCAGGATCTTACTTTCCAGGTATCCTTCCTGTAGCTCTACGTAACGTCGGGTGAATAGGTCACATTTAGTCATTACAATGCTACTATCCTTCGGGACAACTGTCTGAGACAGTTCATCAACCACGAAAACATAAATTTGGGACTCAATGGTTTGTACATGTAAAATGGGTCGTTGAACAATTTTCGTGCTTAAATTGAATAGCGATTCTTTAAAAAAAAAAAAGAAAAGAAAAGCAGGATCTTCTACATGAAACGTACGGAACAACCTAAATTAATCAAACAATAGGGAATTGTAGTAGACCGTTTTTCTCCTTCGCTACGGTATCCCTGAAGATAACGCCGCAGCTGCGCATGCGCGTCGCCAGCTTTGTCTGCATAGTTCAAGGTCTTGTGGCGGATTACGGAGCGCTATCCGGGTGCTTAGCGGGCTGCGGAAACGGTCTACTACAATTCCCCAATAAGGCAAATATTCACCCTTCCCTCTAGTCATGCCTCCAGTCTGCCAATCTTCACTCAAGAGTTTATATAATTTTTAAATTCCTTCTTCTCTCGTTGTCTCTGAACGCCAGTGCCTTTACGAAATCGTTCTTGCCTCCAGCTACTACAGTGTGAAGTCCTTTACAATCAAGCACCAATTGCTTAGGCGTCTCTTTCTTTTTTGCATATGCTGAGCACAGTGTATCCATATCCTGATATTAGTTCCATATTTCTTTGTACGCAACACTCCTGATCTGGCCTCGAATAACAGAGAGCTCCCCGACGAATTATCCTAGTTATACACTCAATATGATAGTGAGCACGCTTTGTCATTCGATTGCCACTACCAGCACCTTGAAGCGACTTCACCGGGAATAAAGGTTAGTGTTTGCACACGCGATGAATGTTACCATCGCTCGTGTTCGCACACCTTAGAGTGACTGAGTGGCAGTCGAACAGCGCAGCATGTTCGCCCTCATATTGAGGACGAGTGTCATTGAGTGACACACTGCGCGAAAACTCGACGTAAGCCGCCTTTAGGATTTTGGTGTGTCAAGGTGCAGACAAAAACACGAACAATAAATCTCACCTCTTAAGTTGATGTTTTCAACTTGCACGTGTACCTGTAGTTCCTGCAACATTTAGTAGTAACTATGGGATTATCGAGGCGCCGGCATATTTCCATTAGACTTCAGACAAGCCAAGAAACATAACGAGATTAGCGGCTTTTTTTTTTTTAACTAGAGTTTTAATCTTCGAACGATTTCAACGACGTCAGATCGGGTCTTTCATTTGTGCTTCGCCAATAACTTTACATTATTGTAATATATCTCCTGTTAAAGATTAATACACAATAAATGACTGAATTGCGTAAAACGCGAATTGGAGTTTCAAAAAAGATTTCCATCAGTAGAATTATCCGTTTTAATGCGAAAGCATTATATACCCCATTACGTGAAAATCCGGTGTCGTCGGCGGCGTGACCGAGCGATGATATCAAAAATGACTGACGACGCGTCAAAAATGCTCGTATTGACGTCAGATTTCTCAGGTAGGTTCCTGTAAACAAAGTGAATTAACGGCCTTGAAAATGAAATTTGGTACTTTTCGGTTTGGGTGGGAATCGAACCCGAGCCTCCGGGGTGCGAAACGAGCACGCTTCCCCGACGCCACGGCAGGCTCCACAATTCTGGCTAACTAAAGGTGTGCCTATAACCAAAGTGACTATAATGAGTTCCGATTCTCACAGGTAAGCGGTCATTAGTGTCTCTGCCAATTGTTTGTTTTATCACTTTTTGGTATATCAGTATACCTAAATATACAGACAATGCATCGTACTTGATATTTTTGAAATAAACTATAAAAAAAAGAAACAGAAATTGTGCATCCCATACGATAGTATCAGCGAAGACACGTGCGATTCATTTGGTGATGATTTCATCTGACAATTCTTTAACACAAGCTGTGGCTGAAATTGGGGTTGTGTGGATATTTATACAGCAAGTCGTTGGTCAGCCATTTTAATGTTGCGACGAGTCACTCGCTGTAGATGAGCAATTTATCCAGTGCAGTACAACCGCCAGCCTGGGGTCTTTAACGTGCATCACGCAGTAGTGATACACGACCGCACGCCGGTACGATGCTCATCCAGATCGAAACGGGCAGGGGTGGGGATTGAGCCCAGGATCCCTGGGTTCTGCAGCGCGAGTTTTCGCTCCACGTGCTCCGAGCTGGTGCCCATTGTGAACATTACGGTTTTTGTCGAAGGATCTTAATTTTCCAGGTTTTAAAAATGCCAATATCTTAACATATACATTTGTCTAAGTGAGCACCTTCGGCGTCAATTGAGGACGTTCGATAGCTAAATCGCTGGAAAAAGTTGAGAATGATTTAGAGCGTAGACAGTTTCTAGAACAGTACTGTCTTGAGCGTATAAACTGACTAATATGAATCCCTCATTGGTCTGGTAATCATAGAGGCGGCGGATTTTATTTCTTTTTATCACATTGTACAGTCTTCTCCGTTGATGTTCCACAACCATGCGACTAAACTCCCCATGCGGCGCCGAACTTCTTCATTCCCGTTTCCTAAAATATAAAAGCAAGATATTAACAACTGCCTTATGCACGGAACCTAAGCCTAATACCCCCGTCAGACGCACTTATTCAGTGTCACTTCAAGCAAGTGCACTTCAGCGCATCGAATGCCGTTTCAGTGCTTTCGTGCTACACGGCAACATTTGGTTTTACTCGAAAATGACGTCAATGACGATGGGTAAAGTGAAAAGACCTCGAATTACTAAGATATACGAGCAGATTTCTCAATGACCTTTCTTGTACACTTATTAAAACAAACATGTTACCTGATATTGTTGAATTACTTAGAAAGCTTTGCGCCGATTTGATGAATATATTGATCCATCACAAGCCGAGACATGTACGTAGCTTGTATCATATCCAGACCTGGAAGTTCTTCGTGCTACGGAGGTCTTCTACGTGGTCGTCCCACAGTTTGATAGCGGCAAAGGTATCGTGCTCGGTCCGTGGGCGACTTGGGGTTCGGGGTGCTGCGGCCGACTCCATACTACAATCTCAAGTTCGCGGTTTTGCGCTCGAGCGGTACCTTTTCGGCTCGTCTTTGAGAAACAAAAATGGGAGCCGAGCGTTGTTGCGCAATAAAGTGCAATGTGCACATCGAAAAGGCTGAGAGCTAGATTAGCCGTTTGCATTTTCCATGATATATGACTTTTTATTGACATAAAATAAGTGCATATGTAATAGCATACTATACTTATAGCATACTAATAGCAAAAATGCGTTCATTTTATGCAGCCCTATTGTTCCCCACTATAGGCTTTTCTTTTTACTCCTGCAAACACTCGTATCTAGGCTACACTCGGTTTTCTGAATCGGGAGTAGATAGTTCGTGGAAGACCAACGATAAGCGATTACAGCGATAAGCGATTACAGCGATAAGCGATTACAGCGATAAGCTGGCAGCTAAAAGTGACCTCCAATCGGCCGCCGCCCTGTTGCACATTTATGACCACCGACGTGAGACCTAGTAGTTTTACGTCTAGATTTTAACGAAGTACTGGGCACACATAATTCTTTATTGATCTATAATAAAAGTACCGACGATATAAGTTAAGTTTCCTTTGTTTTAAGCCCCAAACGTTCTTTTACGACAGAAACTTGGGCAGCTTCGCAATGCCTCCGGTAGACGCTGCCAGCCGCGGTGCTGTATTTTAGGTTTTTATAGGAGCCAGACACTGATCTCTGAGGCTAAGAGTATTGAAAAATAGTTTATAATATCTTTTTTTACAGCGATCGCAATACACGTATCGGCTCAGTTTTGCGCGAAAGGCTCAGGATTTTATACGGCCACGTGTCTAGTGGTCATACAACACACCGGCAGCCAAGTGGGGGTCACTTTTGCCTGGTGAACGGGATACCAGTTTATCGCGCAAAGCCCCTCCCCTCTACCTCGTTGTGGAAGACACTCGATGTCGAGTGTGTTCTTCGCTGAGCGACACTAAAGATTACCACGTGGAACCACACGAGTGACACTAGATTAGCCGGCCTGACAGGGTATTAGTGGGATTCTATTGTTTAAAAAAATATTATTTACTTATCCTTGAGGGAAAAAAATGAAAGAAGTTCACAATTCCCTGTAATGCCGAATTAGAGCCCAGCTCTTGACGACAAGGAGGGGAGGGTACGGAGAGGAGGGTATGCCCCTCCTCCTCCTCCTTACCCTCTCCTGCTCCTCCTCTCCTTCTCCTCCCCTCCTCTTCCTCTTCTCCCTCCCTCCCTCCTCCCTCGTGAAGGCCTGGTGAAGGTGACTGTGAAGTTCGAGACCTTCCCGAGTGACTTTTGTGACGTCACTCGTGACCCTCGTGACGTAACCTCACGTGTGACGTCATCCTGGGAAACGTCCCATAATCCAACGCGCGGTTAAGCCGACGGCGCTCAAGCCGGAAACGGGCGCCTAAGAGCTGAGTTCTAAAAGTAATGGTTATCTTGAGAACCTGATTGCACAGGACTTAGTTATACAAATTAAATTAAACTCGGAAGGCAGAAAACAGGGAAATCGCATTGCAAGCGACATTAAAAAAGAGGGAAGCGCCCTTAAGTGCGGCCTCTAGATAAGCGTTCAGCCACCTGCTGAGATCGTTGTATGGGCAGCCCTGACTTCTAAACTACTGTAAACGACATAATTTTCGTGGGCTCAAATTTTCGCGAATCGGGCCAAAGCTGAAAATTTGAAATTATTCTCGGGTTCTAATTTTCGCGAATCGAGTGTAGCTTCCGTAGCGTTCACATATTGCCCGAATTGTTCGCGGGATGTATTTTTCGCGTTTTTACGCGATTCGCGAAATCCGCGAAAATTAGGTCCTCGCTAAAATTTAGTCGTTTACAGTATATGGTGCCTGGAATGCGTTTCCGACTAATGTGTTTACCGGGCCGAAAAAAGAAAAAAAAAAGTGGTTCCTCGATTGCCGCATGATGACGTCATAGAATCACCATGCCGACGCCGACCGCGATCCTAGCGGTGTCGCAGCAGTGTTGTTGGTTATGGTATGCGCCTGTCCGCTGCAGGAACCTCTCCAGCTTGACAGGCCGCGGAAGTTTCGGCTGCAAGAAGTTGGGACGCCGCGACGACAGCAACACCCGCGTTTGCTCGTAATTTTTGCCGGAACTTCTACGACCGACCACCAAGATCGTGACATCCGACGGCATGACATATTTCGGTGTCTGCGACGTCGTTTGTTGGCACCTTGGAACCACTTTCGATGCATGGGCGGAATCAGGGACTGCTAAACGCAGCTGTCAGGGACAATTTCCAGGCACCGTACTTTAAAACGTGTCTATTCCGAGAGTATTCGCTGCCACGATTCTTTCTAGGTGTGTATCCCAGCGTTCCAAGGCTTCGTTAAGGGCGGTTCAAACCGGCCCGCAAAACGTCGTCCGGAATAATCTGGAAGGCGGATGTGACGTCGCTTGTGACGTCTGCAACAGTGACGTATTTTCTGCACCCAGAGGAGCCGTGACTAAAATTTCAATAGACTGATATCAACCGCACCCGGAGGAGGCCGGAGGACGCCGGATTTTCGCAGTAACCAATCGGAGGAAGAAGGTCCACCCTCCTCACCCTCCTCCCAAACCTTGAGCGGGAGCGGGGCGGGGTGCACTTGTCGCTTCTCAAGAACCCTACAATCGGACAATGGGGGGGGGGAGGGCTTGAGGGCCCAGCCACATGAACTCGTTCTTCACGCGTTTCGACGGGGTTCGCGTCTCTCCGCGTCAACGGCAACTGACGAGAGAAAGGGTGACCAACGCCACGGGGACGCGCGCCAATCCGCGTCGGTCGGACGCTGTGCAGTGTCGCCAGATCGACTAGGCCTGAATCACCGGACAGCCGGCAACAGCCACTGGTTTACAATGTATTAGTGCTGCACAAAGAAGTTTATTTCTACCGTACAAACCTTCCATTTTAATTTTACGTTAAATATAATTACTCGTCAATCCTGAGTCTGTGGTACACATCGCGACACTGTTAGCGCGAACACGACATCGGCGCATTTTCGCATTTTGCTTCTAAATAGTATTAGCGAGCACGAAATTTTATCGCTTACATTACAGACCTAAATGAGCTCTTTCCGTAGCAATTATAACTTGGATGACATCCCTTGGTTTTTTAAGAGAAAAACTGGAAAAACCGGCGATCGCTTGTTCGCGCTAACAGTGTCGCGCTCTGTACATCTTGATGCAGGCGTCTGCACGCAGACTGACTCGAATGTTCCAGAGGACTCGCCGGGAGCGCCTGGCCTCACGTCTGCCTGCAGCGTGACTCTGGTTGGTCGCTGCCTGGCAAGTCACTACCGGCGCCACGTCGAGATGCGGTCGAGGTAGGCCTCGGTGCCATGCGCACGTCGCATTGTTGTGTGGGACTACGAGCAACGCGCCCTACGCTCAGAGACGCCGACGCGGCTGAGGCGCGCGAGAAATGCCTCGGGTGGTTGCGGCTTATGAAGCCGCAACCGCGAAGCCACTCAAAAATCTCACAAAATGGTCCTTTCCTCCTCCTCCCGCCCGTGGAGACTAATGTGCGGTTTTTCCTTTGCTGCTTACCCCCACCCCCACCCCCCCTCTCCCCCCTCCCTTGCCTCCGTCGGCGATGCGCTGGCTGTCTTCTACCCGAGTGAAAAATCTTAAATGTATAAAAAAAAACGTTCTGGTCTAATAAGCACATAGGCTCAGATGAGATCATATAAGAGCATATAACAACGTTCTAAGAACATCTAAGACCAGTATAGGATTATATCAATATATATAAGAAACTTCTTCACAGTATGTTTTAACTTCTTATATACTCTCGTACGGTTCTTATATGTTCTCGAATGATCTTATTTGATAATATGCGCTTATTAGACCGAGAAATTTCTCGTACCAAGAATATTTGTCAATAAGGTAGGTGGTCCAGACGATTCCGCACAAATTCAACCGTTTCAACCGGCGGAAGTTTCTTCCACATATATATATATATATATATATATATATATGAAAGAAACGGGCTCTGTTCATGGATTGCTTCGGACGACGTCTGGCGGGCTAGTCTAGACTGCCCTTCAGCGCTGGCGGTTGGCGATGATTGGAGGTCGGCACTGGTGCTTAGCCGCGAGTCACTCATAAAACACCGGCTTAATTCGCTCTGCCCCTGGTTTATGGTGGAACAAGAGAGAGTGGTTGGAACAAGGTCAGAAAGGGTGGTAAATTCTACTCGGGCTGCGCGCACCTCCCGGAGAGGGCGCTGTCAGGTTGGGGCTCCGCGCGCCTCACGGTCTTCAAAACGTGTGCACAAAAAATGACCAGTTTCTCGAGCACCTGTCCTGCTGCGCCATCTGATGGCGTTCGCCACAAACTGGAACGAATCTTCGACACACTTGCTCCGTCGCGAGGAGGCGCCCCTCCTCTTTCTTCGTGCCCTTGACTAATATTTCTTAGTCGCCTTGTAAATCATTCAGGGTGACCAAGCCCTAATAAGTTCGGTAGACACCGAGTGCTTACTTTGCGGTGATTACCGCTCACTACTTCATCATTTTAGTCGATAAGGTAGTTAGCGGTTAACCAGACGCTAGTCACGTCGAGTGGATAAGATTCCTAGCGCTTAAAGCTTTCTTCTTTCGTTTTTTTAAAGATGACATCACAGTGTCAGGCGACACTGATGTCATCGAGGATTCACGCTACGTACACAAAATCTGCCAAAAGCATGCTACGGACACAAAAATGGTGGTCTTATAAATGTCAGGCATTAAAAACAAAAAGGTGCGACGTACGATAGAAACGCTGATTGGTTCAAAATTGTCGAACTTAAGGGCAGACGACCTCATCCCTGACACGAGGCCCTCGCTGGTCATCTGAGCCGATTCGTTTTCGCTGAAGACTTGTGCTCCTGTCCCTCCCAGAGTGACAAGAATTGTCTGCACCTTGTTAGGAGTCGCGTCCTTTAAGGTGTGTTTCGCGTATCCCTCCGATCTGTTCGTAGCTGGGTCGATGTCCACGACAAATATTTCAATCCTGGAACGAAAAAAAAAAAAGAAAGAAGTAACTCGAATTAAGGGAGAGATACGAGTTCTGGAGCACGCGGAAAGAATATACGGCGAGAAACGGAGGGAGAGGAGGAGAGGAAAAGGAGGGAAGGAGAGCGCACGCGGGGACGTTTGAGCTAGGGTACCTTCATGTGCGCTTTGTTTAGGGTGGAGTAGGGTGCCTTCATGTGCGCTTTGCTTAGGGTGGAGTAGGGTGCCTTCATGTGCGCTTTGCTTAGGGTGGAGTAGGGTGCCTTCATGTGCGCTTTGCTTAGGGTGGTGACATCTCGCCATTTTGTGTTACACGCTTATTTTTATTTTTTATTCAGAAGCGCGTGAAAGAGCGTGTCCCTGCACGCGTTTCTGGCGCTGACTGTGCTCTGGCGACATTTTGTTTTCGTCGATTTCTTTGTATTTTCCCCGTGAGCGCGTGCTGTCGGCATCGGGTACTACAAAGGGTGACATCACCCTAAACAGAAAGGCATTGAGGCACCCTAGGGTGGAGACATCTGGCCATTTTGTCCCACACTTTTCTTTTTCTTTTTTTGTTCAGAAGAGCGTGAAAGAGCGTGTCGCTGCACGCGTTTGAGGCGCTGACTGTGCTCTGGTGACATTTTGTTTTCGTCGATTTCTTTGTATTTTACCCGTGAGCGCGTGCTGTCGGCATTGGGTACTACAAAGGGGGGCATCACCCTAAACAGAAGGACATTGAGACATCCTAGATTGAGCGAGCAGCTTCGATAGGAATGGTTAGTGGACCCTCTCGCGTCGGTCAAGCTGTATAAAACTGCACTCTCAGAAAAAAAGGGTGTATTCTGACACCCCCTGTCCCATATACGACACCCCAAAACTTCAGTTCGACGTCCAGCTCACTTGCGACGAACAGACGGCCCCAAGTTTGACGAGGGGCTTGAGAACGGTGATATATACAGGGTGTCACAAAAGAAAATTTACACGGTCTTTTTTACCGCAAAAATAAACTAGGCATCGCCGAACGCTCATTCTTCGCCCAAAGGTGGCGCTAGAGGTCACAACCAGATGTCAAAGTATCAGCCCGATCCGATAACTTAATCAAAAGTTATAAGTGATTTTCTGAAAATTTCAATGGGAAAATGACGGCCGACGGAGTTTTCGAACACATGGGGCTCTATGGCGCCAGAAACCGAAAACGGGCAAAAATGGGCCCCATTTTCCCATTGAAAGTTTCAGAAACTCACTTATAACTTTTGATTAAGTTATCGGATCGGGCTGAAACTTTGGCATCTGGTTGTGACCTCTAGCTCTACCTTTGGGCGGAGAATGAGCGTTCGGCGATGCCTAGTTTTTGCGGTAGAAAAGACCGTGTAAATTTTCTTTTGTGACACCCTGTACATCATTAAACAGCTAAAGAACATATCAAAGACTACAGAAACAAACCACTGAGGTTTTGCAGTAGAGTCAAGAAAAACGCTGATTATTTTTTGTGTAGCGTACATTGGCTATTTTAATAAGTTATACCACTCGGCTACCAAGCCGCTCGCAAACGTTGAGGCCGTCTGTTCGACGTCAGCGCGCTGTACGTCGAACATTAGTTTTGGGGTGTCCTTTTTGTTCCCCCTGAGAGTGTAAATATGATCTCTCTATAAACATGCAACCAGTCGGGAGCCCGCATCACTGCAGCAGTGCATTCGCCGTAAATTCTATATCGCCTCAGATCCCTTACCACATGCGAGACATTTACTATAATTAGTATACGCTGCTGAGTTCACTACCTTACCCGTTAGGGCTGTTGTCGTTTTTCTTCGCGTATTTCCCTTTTAGTTTAACTTTTCCTCCGGCTGAAAGCATGCACATTTCGTGCGCCTCGGAGAACATATTCTGGAAGGAAGAAACTTGCGTGAGTGTTCGTCCGAGGGGCGACCCAGACTCTGGCACTAGCTTAGGGTTATGCAAATTTACTCCCACGCCTTGCTGCCTCTCCCGGTTACTTTAGTATTGTACCTCATTAATGTGACGACACTATTGGCAAAGTGACTGCCGGCACCGTGGCTAAAAAGTTCAAAGCTTAAGCATTAGAACGCTCGTTTTGACGAAAACGCTCCGGTGTCAGTCAGTGAGCTTGTTTGTCAGCGCCATACATGACGTCACAAAGGAAGAGGCGGTATTGTGTTTGGAGATTGAATGACTCAGCACGGCGCGTAGGTGCACCGAGGCACAAAGAGAGGGCGACGCGTGCTGACGTCAGCGCTTCTGACCAATAGGAGCGTCGCACGGCTGGCGCAAAGCCCGAGAGAAGGAAGCACTGCGGCGCGGTTGAATGCCCTTAAAACGGGGGCGAGCTGAGTTGCCGCTCTCCCGTCAACGTATCAACTAATGATCACGCTTTTCTATTGAATGAATCCAATTGATCGCATTATTTATGGTTACTGATTGGTTTAAAATTTGTTAAACACATTTTTACATAACTGAACTAGTAAATCAAATTACAAGTCACGATACTTTTTTTTTTCGTTGATCATAATGAATTTTTGAAGTTTCTATCAGAGGCTGAAGCGCTCTACTGGCAACGCTTAAAAAAAAAAACAAAAAAAAACGTGACGTCAAATGTTGTAACATGAGAGCAATACAATCCGTTCCCGATGGGTTAGTTTGACAGGGCAATATGAGTGCCGAGAAAACTTACGTCAGCAAAACAATAAAAAAATTATACACGCGAAATGCTGTGTTTTCAAGAGTGCATGCTTGACTTGTAAGCTTTCCAACCTGTCACCGTATTCGCGACTCCAGCAAAACGGACGCCACCAAGCGGGAAAACCGGGAACCAGCCGGTCCAGGTCGCTCCGCGCCCCTCCGCGTCTCTGGCGGCTTTCGCGGACACGTGTTGTCGGCGCGGTGGCGAACAATGTAATTTGACGAAGGTCCGAAAATTTCTTTAATTTGCCCGAGTGTTCATTAGTGTGGTGAAGCTTCAGTAGATTGTTTCCTTCCATCACGTGTTTGAAAGCCCGTTTACTCCATCCACAACTCACGGTCGCGTGCTTTCGATTTCTTAGATGGGGAGGAATTACGGAAAAACGTTTTGATTTCTTGTCTGTTTCGAATCACATTCAAAGTGACGACTACTTGGTAACTGATAAGTGGTTTCTTTATAAGGATGTAGAACAGTGGACTCAGGACGACAGACGAGGTGTTTCACTGGAGGGAACACCAATGTTGCAGTCAAGTGAATAGGAAGGTTCGAGAGCTGTTTTTCTTGAGTTTGGTTGTGTTCGATTAGCTTCAAGTTTGAGCCACTCACGCCGGTCGGTGCGTTGGCTATTCATCTTGGCTGCTTTTCGCCGAAAAAGCCTCTGGACCACACTGAAGGAGTTGTTCTGATTTCGCAATTACTTGATTCAGGAAAACCTGCTTGCTGCATATGATTAATGAGGGAAATTATCTGCTTTCAAAAGGTGGGGGACGAGTCTCAGAAAGTTAGGAGCCGTCACGGCATTATGATATATCGCGCCTCCAATATTTATATTATACCCCCGTCGAAGCCACCAGCAATATACATCTACATTGCTCAACTTGACTGGCCCCAAAAAATACTCATTTTCTTCGTTCAGGGTTTGAAGTCAAGTTCAATGGAGAGAGGTTCTGTCTGAATTTCCGATGAAGACTCTCTTCGGTTTGGCCGCATTCGTCTCCGTGCTACCGGCTAGAACCATTTGGCTAAGTTTAAGTAGTATCTCTCTGTCTGTCAAATATGCTTTTATTCAGCAGTTCACCTAATAGCTAGTCAACTAAGCACATATTTCAACCCGAAGAATATACTAATATCGCTTTAGTGGGACATAGTACGTAATATAATGCATAACCCGCTCGTCAAAATGACATCTCGATTGCTACTAAAACCTGAATTAAAATACGAGTATCAGCTGCTTAGTGGGGCGCCAGCGGGTTAACATGCTCCTTGGCTCAAGAAGCGCTTGCTTAATTTTGGTAATTTTCCTGCAGCCTGTGTTGTTGACCGAGCAGACGACTGGAGCTGTTTCTTAAACGCGGATAAGCACAAAAGCTCGATTTCGCGGACAGAGAAGTCACATGGTCGAAGGATGCGAGTTAGCTGAAAATTACTCTTTGTGGAACAATTCTGTAGTCATCGCCGCTTTCCTTAGATGATCAAAACTGATTAGAGTCTATTACCGTCTCTCCGGAGCCCATAGTTTCGGTTTTGAACGAAATCTCCGAAACGAAAGTTTGACATGAAAAGAACAAAAAACACCGGGAAAACAAAACTATGCTCTGCAAGTTTATGTGCACCGGCTACACTTAGCCGTCTCAGTAAATACTTATAAAATTGGGCATTAAATAAGAGAAATTCTGTTAAATTGAATGCGCCACCCGTTCAGGCGGCCCGGCCGAGCCGACGCGACCTGGACCCAGCCGCCATGTTTGTTTGGTGGTGGCGCCCCCTATAGGTCGCTGGAGTCGCGAATAACGCAGGAACATGTGAATGTCGGTTTTGGAATATCCCTTTATTTGCCGTTTTCTAAACTGCTAGTTTAAATATAGACGTTAAAAAATCATAAGTTGGAAAGAGTCAAACGTGGGTATTCAGAAAATGTGTTTAATTTCGCAGCTAAGCAATAAAGAAAAACTGCCGCGGGTCTTTTTTTCTAATGTGGTACGGAATTCTCTAGAAAAGTGCATTTGAGTTTTGTAGCTTGTAGTCAAACTCCGAACAATAGGACTGTTGTTTTTGCAAAGCAACTAAACAATAATTAAATTTCGCGCAGCAAGTTTAGTATGCACAATGCTAGTCATCCGCTGGCTGACCTGCTACCATTATGTGCTTTTCCTGGTTGGGTGCTTTTAAACTATGCTTTATATTGACTCTTCAATCTGTGGCTGTGAGGCTATCCTTCAATTGAGCGGCGGCTTGCGACACTAAGCCACTGGCTCCTTTAATGAAGGACACTACCCATGAGGGTTAACGTTTGAACCCCTAGCTGAAAAGAATTGAAATTAACAGTGTACTGCTAGTCATGCTAAAGGGTGTAGCAAAATGTTTCGCCATCTACAAGTGACGTACCATGTTACATGATTTGAATATTTTTGCTGCGGATGTCGGCCACTTACATGTCACTAAACAAGTTCAAATTCTAGACATAGGAAAGTGGTGCATAATATATATACTAGCATCAGTTTAAACACATAACTATGCTTCGAAAGTTATAAAATCTTCAAATAATAAACAAATTTGATAAAACTTTAGACAAACTTAATGAAAGATTGTCACGATTGACACTTGATGAGGCGGTAAATAACAAAGAAAATGAACGTCTGCTGTGGCGAACTTGTGGCGAAACGAAATAAACAGAGAATAACGGAAGGCAGCAGGACAGCAGCGTGTGCGTCGAGTGTTGGCGTGAACGCGCAGTTGAGGGCTGGTGAAAGACTGACTGACTGCGTATGGCGCGGCGTAGCTTCTTTTGAGTCTTCCGTGGGAGCCTAGAACATTCTAGCTCATTTGTCCTGGAAGTATACTTTGTGAGTAGAAAGACGCTACAAGGCTCTTCAACGTTCTAGAAGCTTCTACTTACCTAAAACAAAAAGACAAAAGAAACGACAAGCGGTGTTGGGATTCGAGCCCCGGCCACCCGCGTGGGAGCCACACGCGCTGCCTACTCTAGCTACGCACGCAGCAGCGAGATTCGGAGGTGTGCAGACATAATCTTTCACGCGGAAGGCGCAGCGAAGGGGAGAAAAGGGTTGAAAATTGAATAGCCTACTAGGCCGAGGAGGCGTAAAATATTCCCTGGGACAACCGGGACGCTTAAAAAGGAAAACAAACACACAGTGGAGGCGGTTGATTTAGAATCACCTGCGCGAAACATTTCGTCGCGATCTCGTCAACCCACTGGTTGCAGCGGTGTGAATCATCACCCTTTTCCATAGAAAACAAGCGAACGCCAGCATAACTCTTCTTTCTTAGCCTGAACCGTTTTGCGTTTAAATATATTGCCGGGAGCGCAGCTGAGCAAGCAGGCAGCGCGCTCGTGGCCATTTTTTGTTGACTCTGTAATGTGATGTTCTGGTAAATTCGAGAACCGCGTTGCTTGTTTGGAGGTTTGAATGTTCTACGCACCGAACTTTCTACGCCGACTGTTCCAGAAGCCCACGCGTGTACAAAAGGGGCTCCGCGTGACAAGCCGTGGCCACTCTCGCGCTAGCGTTCGATCCTGCTGTTACGCCGACTTCAACATCTGCGACGCCCTGTTATTATCTTATGTTTCCTTTTTGTTTCGGGCACAATTTGGCCCCATTAAACAGTTCAGTTTCCTCAGTTATCATTGGCTCATCAATTGTCATTCGTGACGATATTCAAGTTTCATTTAGTATGTTGAGTCGAAAAAGCGTGCCGAATGGCACCTCCCGCACTTCCGTATGCCGCCGCTTCCGGGTGAATACACATAATTAGTTCCTAAATTGACCGCAGGAGGCGCTGATGGCGCGAGAGACGGCACGCACGGAGCGTATAAAACTACCTAGACCCACTAAATATGCTACGTTTCGAAGTCACGGCACTCCAGCCGTTGTGGTGCTGAAAATCATGGTTACCAGTTATGTGATGCTTTATCTGAAATCGCAAGAAACGCTTTTCCGTTCCCCTTGAACGTTAAAACAGTTCGCGACGGAGCAAAACGCTATAACCTGAGATTCTGAAGACCGTATCAAAAGCGGAGGAAGTGGCGTTTTTTAATTCTAAGGATCGACAGTGACGTCTGCTCTACACTAAGCACCAAGATGGCGGCGCCCACTAGGAGAACGAAGAAGGAAGTGCCAAGATAAAGCGTAGCTCTTTTAGTGGCTTTAGAGGTTCCTTAGTTGCGTAGAGGTGTCAGCGCCGCCCTCGACGATTTCCTGAGCTTTAAGCGCGAGACACATGCGCGTCAGAACTGTCCGATCCGACGTGCGAACCGCCGGAACGACGTTCGAGGGCGAGGGTTTTCGTCGCACCCGAGCGTCGGACGGGGCCTCCGTCCGGCGCCGGCGTGCGTCCAACTTGCTAGATATCGCCGCACGGCTGTCCGATTTTCGGAGGGCCGCAGCCAATGGCAGCACGGATGGCGCGAAGGTCATGTTGTCACGTGACTTTCAGCCCGATCGGGCGAGGAGGCGCTTCGTGGTTCGGGCAGTTCGGGGAAGCGGATCTCCCCCTCTTTTACAACGCCTACACACACTGTGACACACACATGTGGCGGTGCGCGGTGAAGGAGATGGACGCCATCGAGTTTTCTCGCGCGCACAAAACAAGCTGCTGATCTCGCGCGCCATAGCAAGCCGTCCTTCTGGGACCGATCGAGGCCGTCGAAACCCGAATGTGCTCCGTTTCACCTTACGATGGAGAGCAGCGGACGCTACGAGCCATTCCAATGCCGTGTGAGTGTCACGCGAACTTCGGGAGAGACGCAGCAATGCGCGTTGTGCGTAGTCTCGTGACTTGTACGCAGTGCTCGCTTCGCTGGGATGGCTCCTAAGGTCCGCTGCGGTCCATCGCGATTAAGTGATGTTGAGCAGAAAAGTAATCTCACGGAAAATCTCTACACACGCACACTTTAATAGAATGTAATAAAAATATTATGTTTGTTTTAAAGTCAGAAAAATCAAGAAGAGCGAGGGAAGTATTTTAGTTTTCTAGGCTAGGTGGCGCGAGCCATTAGCATGCATTCATCCATTCGGTAGTGGGATACCCGAAACTGGGCGGAGCTGAATGGAGCGACGCAACGACGCGTCGGAAACCATGTGTCGCGAACCGTCCTGTGCGGCGATTTGGAACAGCCCTATTCCCGACAGTTCGCACGCCGGACCGGACAGTTTTGACGCGCATGTGTTTCGCGCTTTAGGACTTGACAGTTTTTCGGCCTCCTACCAGATTTCGCAAAAAAACATCAACATGTTTTTTTTTTTTTGCTTCTAGGCTATTTAAGTTTTATCCAAATGAGGCCACCAAGTGCCAACCAAAATGGAAGTCTGAAATATAGTAATATACATGTTTGTTTATTACAGCCCGCTTCATAGGTGCCTTTAACGGGCAGATGCAACGATTTTTGTACTTCGCGCGAATACCGCTTAGAACGGATCCCTGACGTTAATGACCTGAAAAACACCCGTCCGTTTTTTCCCCACGCAATCGCAGTCACAGAAAAAACTAAAACAAAACGAGCAGCGTTCACCTCCTCAACTTGCAGCCGGAACAAGTGGCCACGTGATCTGGAGCCAATTATATGCCGTCAATGTTGATCATAGCAACGGGCTGAGGATGGCAAGGCACAGGACACGCGCTGAGTTCCGGACATTGTTATGGTTCGGCTTCTGTCGTCATTTCAGCGATTGGACACGGGCCACTAACCGAACGCTTCTCGAGCTACCAATGAGCACGAGCCAAAATCGAAGCTCGTAAAAAGTGAAGTAAAAAAAAAAAAATTCTAATTGAATATCGTTGCACCACCCCTATAATTCTATATATGTTCATGGGACAGGTGGATCGAAAACAGTAAAGCTTTCATAGGCTGCTAAGATATTAATAATTTAAAATGGAGAAACCCCTCATCCATTTCTTAGAAAACTTCCGGAGTTTCCGGCTAACAAACATTTTACTACATTTCAATTATCTGCTCAGCAAAATGGGAACTGCCATCACCCGAAACATAAAATATTTGCTATGGTTGCAATTAAACAATTCATCTAGAACATTACACCTGCATTTGAAAATGTTTGGTGGATATGAAAAATGCCATGAAATACACCTGGAGCAAATTTTCCAAGTATTGTGTGTATAGCCAAATCGATATCCGTGCTGAAAATGTGTGATATTGGGCAATATATTTGGAGATGTGCGAAACGAGGTAATACCAAGTTTAAAAAAAGAAACCTTGTCCACATCTTTTTTCGTATCTTTTTAACAAAACAGCATCATGAATATTTTGTTAACTTTAAGGGTCCCTCTACATAATGGGAGCTAGTGGAGCAAGTGAGAGTTCACGCCTTCCCGTCGCTATAATTATCTAGAAACAACATAAAACCTAAGTTATATCAACAGAAAGGAGATTATATTACATTTCAAATGCTTTATGCTTGGCGTTTTATACGACCTCCTGCGCCTAGTGTACTCCGGACATATTGTTTAAAGCATCCGAATATAGACCATTCTAGTTGGGCGAGAGGAGAGAGGGAAACAAGCCTCCATGTTTGGACAGTTCCGACGGATGAGAACCGCGCGTGTCCTTTCCCTCTTTTACTCCGACGATTCTCTTGAAATACCCGGATGTAATGTAGATGGCGCTGATGTAGAACAAAATGGCGCCACCCAGAGAGCCCTACTGGAATATACCGGATGGCTGAAAACACGCTTGACATTTACCTTGAGGAGCGCGGCGTCTGTCGGGAAAACGCCATCGATACCGCCATCAATTCGGGTCCAGTGAAGTTCGTAGACTCTTCCTTGGTGCTTCGACGAGTCGTGGTACCTTATTTTGGGTGTTTGTCGGAGTCTTGCCAAATAATTGTCGTCCACACTGCCATGTTCCATCACATACTTGTCATTTATGTAAAACTGCACATAAAAGAGGGGAAAAAATGCAGAGGTTAGCTTTTTGTAAAACGTTCCGGTGATGCCATCATGGTAGGTAAGCTTGTGTTACCGTACAAAAGCTCACCGGAGAAAGGCTAATCAAATGAAAGCTCACCGCATAAGAACCCACGCATTATTCGGTGAACCCGGACAAAAGCTCACCTCCTTTTTTTTTTTTTGGTAACCTGGAAGAAAGCTTTTCCGGCGCAAAACGAGCAGGGCTAAACTGTGGGCAAGATGAGGACGCGTCAATAGTCGATGGAAAACAATACTGTTAGAGCCTGTATAGTTAAAACCAAGAGCCAAGGTTTACAGATTGTGCCGGCCATATAAATATAACAGTGTGAGGCGGTGTTGTAATCGCCACTGTAAAGGCCGGTTCTCACATGGAGCGAAGCGCTGATGTAGCGCTCCTCACGTGCCGTCAGCTACTTATCGCCTGCCACGAGCAACAGTTTTGGCGGTGCGATACAAAGCTGGTGAACGCTCCGGTCAGCACGCGCTTAGCGCGAGGTTAGCGCTATGCTTGTAGCGCTCCGCTGCATGTGTAAAGGCCTGTTCACACATGCAGCGGAGCGCTACAAGCATAGCGCTAATCTCGCGCTAAGCGCGTGCTGACCGGAGCGTTCACCAGCTTTGTATCGCACCGCCCAGAGTGTTGCTCATGGCTGGCGATAAGTAGCTGACGGCAGGTGAGGAGCGCTACATCAACGCTTCGCTCCATGTGAGAACCGGCCTTAACAGGCCTTAAAGGCACATGCAGCGAAGCGCTAATGTAGCGCTTCTCACGTGTCGTCCGCTACTTGTCGTCTGCCATGAGCAAGAGTTTTGCCGGTGCGATACAAAGCTGGTGAACGCTCCCGTCAGCACGCGCTTAGCGCAGCGCTCCGCTGCATGTGTAACAGGCCTTAAAGGCACATGCAGCGAAGCGCTAATGTAGCGCTTCTCACGTGTCGTCCGCTACTTGTCGTCTGCCATGAGCAACAGTTTTGCCGGTGCGATACAAAGCTGGTGAACGCTCCCGTCAGCACGCGCTTAGCGCGAGGTCAGCGCTATGCTTGTAGTGCTCCGCTGCATGTGTGAACAGGCCTTAACGCTCTGTCGCACCCCAAATATCTTTACGGTACGACTGCATACAAAAAAGAAAATGGGTTTCATCTTGGTATAGGGGGTATTCACTGGACGCTATATTTGAGGTCATTGTTTAGAGCGCATGCTCGGAACGAGCTCACATTAATAGCCTGCTAGGACCGGCAATGTTGATGGTGCGGAATGCACGTTGCAAAAGAACTGCGGAAGCTCGCCGTCAGCACGCGCTCAGCAGCCGCGCACACAGATATGGCCGCCAGTGAATACTCCCTATACATTGAATACGTGTAAATTAAATATTCAGCTCAGCGGGAAAGTGTGAGATGGGGCTCTTTAGGCCTGTACAGTGACCTGCAATGTGTGTCAGAATGGGGGAACGGTGATCAGGTCGTGCAGACTACGCAAACTATCGCGGGCAGCAAGAGAAGGGCTGAAAGCAGCAGTGAAACGTTTACTTTTTCCAATGCGCTGCCTCGTCCAGGCCGAAAAGCCACCAACCAGGCTCCTCATTACCTTTTCATTCTATGTCCTGCGGCAAATAAAGACGTTTTCTACCTACCTATCGTGTTCAACTTTGCAGACGCGCCCCACGAGCGTGAGACCTTTCCACACCATGCCGAGCGCAGGATAGCGTTTGTATCGCGTGGTCTGTACTGCCTGGTCCCACTTTGCGCCATTCAGCTGATATTGCAGGACGCTGTACATGGTTTCGTAGTACAAACTGGCAGCGATTTTGTTTAAAATGTAAAGTGTGTAAATAGAGAGTGGTTTCTTAATATATTGTGGCCCTTTTTTTCCATTTTCTTTTTATTCTGAGATTAACATCTCTTGCAAAACAGGCTTCCTGGGAAAAAAAAATTCACCATAAGTTTTCAGGCCAACTGTCTGGATTTTGCCTCTGAAACTTGTAACGTTTATTAATATATGTAGCTTCGAAATGTGTGATAGGATTTCCTAAATATTAATACTCAACGTTTGTTATGGGGCTCGCACGAAAATGAAAAAAATAGCAAAAATTGGCGAACTTTGTTTTGTAATACAAACTCACGGCCATTAGATGCCAACTCAATGTACTCAAACTTCTGCAGACATTCAGAAATATAAAACTGAATAATTACGCAAAAATACAGCAATTTCATAATCAATCAAACAAAATAACACAAACCTGTCAACTTCGTACTAACTGCAGATTGCGATAGGCTTAGCATATACTCATTAGTTATTTATTTTTGCCAAAAGAAACGAAAAGTTTGTTTGGGCCGTTTCTGCTAGAGTTGGGTGTGTGTTTTGTAGATCGGGTACGAGATACATAAGGTGCTGTGTTGTTTGCGCACGTTTTAATAATCACATGTTCAGGTAAGAAATTGTGACGACGCAGTTTGTAATGGATCAGCAGTAACGTCTTACGACGTAGTTCGAGTAGTTAAACACATTTGTTCAGCTTCCCAGATGCGCTTCAATCGCGTTTGATCCCGTGAGTGGTGTTTGAGACCGCTAAATAAACCGCTCTATCTTAGTTCCTACCCGCGTTGTTATTTGATTGTCGTTGCAGTATCGAACAGTGGATTCCGCTTTGCAAGCGGGCTGAACGCAATGAATTGCTTCAGCTGTTGGGCTGACGAAACAGGGCTCGCAAAACTCGAGGACGTCACGGAGCCTATATTTTTCCATTGCGTCGTCTGCTTCCGTAGACTCCGACTCCGCTAAAGGCGCCACTGTCGCGTTGGTTGCCGCTCCCTTAGGTTTTCGGAGGAGTTTCCAGTATTGGCGAAGCTATATCGTATTTGGTTACTCAGTGTCGTCTAAAGTCAACAGTGCTCCAAGGAATTGCGAGAGAGAGGAGGAGATCAGCGTCAGAACGCTGATCTCTGATTGGAATGATCGGTGGGGGGACAGAAAGTGAGGTGCCTTTGTCTCCGCTGCACTCATCAGACGCTACATTCGTCAGGGTCTGTCCTGCTTTCTTTTAATATGGTCACGCCTTCGCCGTATAAAAGATTTGAAGTAATTAACCAAAATAAAGCGTCGACGAACGTGCGTGCAAGATGCACTTTGTTTTAGGGTTTTGCTTTAGAACAGTTACGGCTGCTGACGCCGGCACGAGCGGCGCGCTAGAACACCCTTCCCTGCATTCTCCTTGATGCTTGGGTAATTGAGCAATAGGTCTATTCAGTAGATTAGTTATCAAGAGGCACCATTTTCAAGATCAATTAACTCTCAGTTAGATAAGAAAGGTTTCTCAAATATTTGCCACCGTGCGACCCGCGTCGGCCATGTCTACGCTCGCACCGCCCTCTCTTTGTCGTCGTTCCAAGCACTTGCGTGCCTAGTTTCTTTTCCTTCCTCTCTCCGGGGATGGCTGTCCCGTCCAGCGTGTCTACTTTCCGCCGGGTGGCGGTTACGTCGCACGTGTCTAGTTTCCTCCGGCTCCTCGGGGCGGGTCTGTGTCGTGTGCTAAACAGCTTCGCTGGTCATCGACGTTTACAAAGTGGAATGGGTCATGATTTGTTTTTTCCTACCTCACACCAGGAACCATTTGTTCAGAGATCATTTTTTCTGTGACCTATTATTCCGCGACGAAACGTTCAGGAAACATTTTGTTTTACATCGGTTAAAGTGTAGAGTGATTTTTATTCCGGGACCATATTTTCCTAGTTTGCACTCGGGACCATTTATTCCAGGGCCATTTGTTTCGAGTCCTTTGATTCCGAACTATGTGTTCCGGAACCATAGGCTCCGGGACTATATGTTCCGTTTCCCCGCATCACACAGGAAGCTCGTTCGAGTTACCTGCATTCCTTGCACCTTGTTGACAGAAGTGTAGTGCGGTGTGCTTCCGGTCGTACCTCAACACACATATCAGAAGTAGACTGCCCTACAAATGTCTGCACTGTTGCGGGTGATGGATCGGGAGATTGTTTGGATAACACTATACGGAACTCGGAAAAGAGATTAAGCTTTACTTCTAAGCAACAGCTGTGTGTTAGGCCTGGCCGAACGATCGGGTGGAAGCCGTTAAGCCGACACGTTCGCCGGCTTAACGTAACATAAATCATTCGCAGCATGCACATTCCGTCCTAATCATTTTTGGCGGGCAAGAAGGCAAGTCCGACATTGCAAGCCGGTGAATACTCGAAACGAGTGTCTTGTGTGCAAAGATTCACCTGTCCAAATTCTTGTATCAACCATAAGTTCCGGGATCATTTGTTTCGCTTGCATCTTCGAGAAAAGTATTTCCTACCTCGCACCTGGGCCCGTTTGTTCCGGGACTGTTTTTTTTCTTTTTTTTTTTTTTTTTTTCTGGGAACTAAAATTCAGTGACCAAAAAGATTCGATACCGTTTTTTTTATACACCCGTATTCTACGTTACCGGCTGCAAGAACTTCGATTCGCAGGGAAAAGACCCGCCCTTTCGTTTCCTCAGAAAACACACATATGTTTCATTTCAAATCTTGCCTTCTTTTCTGTTGTGACTACTTGATTTTCAAGTAAATATATGGCTTTTTATTGCAGCTGCTGGGGATGTGTGGTTCGCTGCTGCTTTGCAACACTTGATGGCGTTTTCAAGGAGCGTTGACCGGAGCCTTTGTATAAAAAACGTTCTTTCTCCGATCTCTTTTATGAGAGCGTTAAAACGTTTTGTTGAATGCTAGAAAAGAGTTGTTCGAGAAAAAAAGCATATGTGATTATTTCCTAGAATTAACCAGTTTGTTTTGGGAGTGCGGGTTGTGAGTAGAAAAATAAATGTACCTCCGAAATATTACTCTTAGTAAACTTTGTCTCATCGGTATCAACTGATTATATAACTTTTGTGAGCTTTGTTTATCCACAGGTTTCTAAATTTGACGAGATCCAATAAGCTTTAACAACTTTATTTCTACAGAGTGCGTGTATAAAAACGCTCCTTTAATTTAATTAAAAAATATTACTCCGTTCTATTTCTGGCTCGTGAATCAAGCTGAGACACATCGACCGCACGAACTGTGGCACATCCATTGAACACCACAATGCTTTGAGCCGCCACGTTCACGACGACACATGGCGCTAGCCACCACTCTCAATTCGAAGGGAAAAACCTCAACGCTGCGACGCATCCCGCCTTTTGAATTACGCGAAACCTATTGCACTTCCCCAAAGTCGGACGTATTTCCCTATAGTAGCTCAGCCGCACGGATCTGTGTCGTCATCTCGGAGTTTCGTTTGAAGGTTCCTCAAAACGGCAGCTGTGGGCCCTCAGTCCTAGTCTGCGTGGGTGCTATTGCAGTTCCGGCACCAAAAGACGGGGTGCTTCGCCTTCGACCCCATAACGGTTTCATGATATTTCACTTCAAATATTTCTCTTCGCAATTTCCTTTACTTAATGGCAGTAGGTTCGATTTACTCTTCTCAAAAAAAAGTACCGAACTTGAAACGTGCGCCAGTGACACTTGATGCTTCAATGATTGAGCTGCTTTCTGGAACAGTTCCTATCTTATTTAGGACAGCAAAAAAAAAAAAAAAAACCTATATGGAAATGAGTTTTTGTACGGTTTCAGTGAGCAAAAGGGGAGCGAGCTTTTGTCCGCGTCCGTGGAAATTGACCGAGCTCACTAATGCCCGTGTCCCACTAGAGCGACATACAGAAACAAAAGACAACGACAAGCCTCAAACCAGAGTGTTTCGCGATTTGAGGGGCTTTGTAGAATAAAGGAGGATATGCTTAAACACCAGCATCATGCACGCGAGGGTATCTTTGGCAGGCCTGCAGTCGCTCGTGCGTACTTCACGAGAACCGAACGACTAAACGCCTGCCAAAGGTGCCATCGCGAGCACGCTGCATGGGTTTGAGGCTTGTCGCTGTCTTTTGTCTCTGTCTGTCGCTCTATACTTCGTTTCACTTTATCTGCGAGCGAAGCCAAAGCTAGAAGCGCGAGACCAGCACTTTTTGCATTTCTCCCCAGCTCGCGCGCTCGAGCAAAGCCTGAAAGCACGGAGCTTCCGTGCTCGCGCTTCCAGTTTTGCCTTCGCTCGCACATAAGGTGAAACGAAGTATAGTGGGACACGGGCATAGGCGCACTCGTGTCGGCACCATACATTTCGCTCCCAGGAGGCAGACGGCCGTGCATGCGAGGCATCGTGCCGTCTCATGCGCTGCACGCGCAGAGCTCCAGAGAGGTTTTCGCGCGTGCAGGAAGAAATAAGGTTTCCCCGATGCATTGCGGCCGCGGTGCCGTAGGGAAACTGGCTGGTGAGATCCGTCTATTGCGGTTAGCTTTTTCCGGTGAACTTCCGTCGGGGATTCGTAAATGAGCACTTACGATGCTTTTTTTTGACTTTTCCAGCTTCAGCTCGAACCATACGTATTGCCAATCCAGTTTTGGAGTATAGGGGACTAGAGTACCCCATTTCTCGTCCCAAGTAGTGGCATTACTATTTTTTACGGCCAGGTAACGGGCACGCTCGCTCTGGTGCATCTCGATGGCTCCAGTACGGCGGTCGTTTACTCCGGCATCTCCGCTAAACAACGCAATGGTTATCCTGTTGCCGACGGGAGAAAAGCATTAACACAGAAAATGTTAGCTGAGCGCCGTTCGTGCGCTTTGAATTCAAGGTTATATAGGCTTAATAAGGCTCTGAATGATAATGACTCGTAGCTAGGGTGACGAACCGGTCATTATTCTTGTTCGCTTCGGCTTGTCACGTGCACAGAAACCATAGATACAGACGCAGTGAGGCATGCACAAGGGTGAGTCACGACCCTAGAGATAGCACAACCGCCTCGTTCATATCCTTGGCGATTGAAAGGTGCTCGTTCACTGGTGATCCGCAGCCAGAAAAGTTTCAATTATGTTACTTTGCTTTCGTCAATATTTCACGTAAAACATAATATCTCGAAGTACGAGAAATACATCCCTATATCAAGAGAATTAGTATAGTCAATGATTATTCTGCATAGTCGCGAGACAACATTGGCTATAGCCAATGTTGTCTTGCGGACAACGTTGTTCCATAGCGGACACGTCAAAACGTGTTCGTTTTACACGCAGCCATGTGTGTTATTCGTCTACACATGAGGTGGCGTGTAAACTTAACACGGTACTCCGTGTTTACCTTCCGCGAAACACGGCTGAGCGTGCTGTTCAAAAAAACATGGCGGCCAGCAGCCGAGAACTGGCGAGAGACGAGCCCAGCAAGCCGCCCGCCTTTTTGCCGAAGTGAGAACACACAGGACGCGGTTGTTCTCGTTCCATGTCTTTTATACACAGTAAACAGTCTCCAAGCGGCGGACGTAGCTACGTGCAAAGGTACGTACGTGCGTCGGCGGCGTTGGTAGCTACGAGGGGACTGGTAGACAGATTAACAAATGCCGAACTTTTTAGAATAGATAAATCATTCGAGGAGGCGAAATATTAGAATCGGCTGACGACCCGCCCCACCTAGGCGTAGCGACGTTGGGCAGTTACAACGCAACTGCTAGACAGAAAAACGAATGCCGAACTTACATCGATAAATAACTCGAGCAAGATATTTGGAATCGTGCAGTAACTTGCGCCACCTAATGCGATTTTTAGCAGCCTATGAAAAAAAAAAAAAACGCGTCTGTTCGTACGCTGCGAACGATCACGAGTAGACAACAACCCTCATACATCGAAGACAACACGAGCACCACATATTACACAGCACCGACATAGACATGTACACAAACACTACAACCACACTGCGCCCGACACTTCCTACTCGACATTCGTTTCTCCCCGCGGCGCATATAAGCTTGACATGTGCGGGTGAGCTCTTTGGTCGCTGACCGTTTCAGATTTATAGACGAAGACACAAAACACGGCGCGATAGACAGCCGTGTGTAAGAAATGTTTGCATTTAAAAAGTATAGACGCAAAATTTTTAATGTTAGTTCGTTGCGACAAATAACGATGTATTAACAACAAAACTTAAACCGGTCATGAAAAAGTTCAAATTTTTGTTATTTCCTAGCTCGACCAGTGTTATGAGCAGTCCGACTAGCTAGAACAGAGGTGGCCAGGCTGACCCGGCCTAAGAGCCGCGAACAAAGCCACGTAACATCCAAGAGCCGCAAACTTTTGTTTAGAGCAGTGGTTCTCAAATGGGGGTCCGCGGACTCTTTGGGGTCCGCGAAGGCATTCTAGGGGTCCGCGAAGCCCAGCTTCTTCAGTCAAGCCCGGCAATAAAAGTTGTCTTTTCTTAGATTGAGAAGACACTTTTCAATTTTCAGGGCAGCTTGCTCGTGTATATGTCAATAAGAGATGCCTACTTAACACTAGCACTTAGTTATATCCATTTATTAAATCACTATCATAATTAACCTATGCTTTCCCTTCCTCTCACCACGAACGGGGTCCTCCGTCATCTCCGCCGATCCGCAAGGGGTCCGCGAAACATCAGTGGCTGAGAACCACTGGTTTAGAGCAATAAACGAAACTCAAACAACTTTCAGTCTATCCGAGTCAAAAGCAGTTCAACTGTGCATAGAGTGACCCACCGTCCCGCGACTCGCGGGACTGTCGCGCATTGAGGGCTCTTGTCCTGCGTCCCGCAAGAACTACCGAAATCTTGAAAATGTCCCGCATTTTACACTGCTGTAAACTTCACTATGCAACTCATGGCGCTGATGAACAACGGGGAAGTGCGGAGGTCACTGGCAATCGTGTGAATCCCGATGGTACAGCATTTTCGATCCAAGCATTGCGGGAAGCGACCGTCGTTCTCGCATTAGAACTGTCGCGCATGAACCGTCGTGACTCTCTTTCCTTGACGGCAATATATTGAAGAAAACTGCTCGCCAAAAGTTGAAAATAAAGTATTGTAATTATTTTCAAATCGTTTTGTGTGAATGCAAAAAAGTTGCTGTAATTTTTTTTTTTTTTTTTTGTGAAGACGGTTATTTAAGACAAAACGACTGCAACCCACGACGGTCAAAAACAACCAGACTCGAAATTTCTGAAGGAGCATGTTGGTAAAAATAAGTATCAACGGGAAACAAGAAGCCATAAAAGATTTACTGTTTCTTCTTTCCTTCTGATGCATCGAGTTCTGCTGCAGTTGATTTTATGTTTTATACTTAGGCAAATTTGTTAACATATGTGCCTTTAAAACTCAAAATATATCACTGGGAGTGAAAATTATTTGCGCTTAATTGCCGCAAAACAATTTGCAGCTGTATAATATGTTTTGAGACAAGACAGGATGTTAAATGTGCTAGCAGGGCCACATTTCGTGGCGTACCTGTTGATAAATTTCCTCGAATATTTATTTTTTCTACGAATCTATTTTCCCTCCTTGTGCTCCAGTCTCAGGTAAAAAAAAAACCTGAGACTTGGGCACAAGAAGGGAAAAAATATGCTTCCTGCTTCTACCCCAGTCTCGAGTTAAAAAACATCGTGGTAAACTTCCCCCAGCTTGACTGCGCACTAAGTTAATTTTTGCAGTTGCCACAGTCTAAGTATAATACCTTTCGTTTCCTACCCCCCCTTGGGGTCAGCGTGTCCCCCATTTCTCTAGCAGGAAGGTGGTCACCCTAACTTTACATGAGGTAGTAGTAGCACAAGACTACCACACCGCAACCTGTCTTTCGATTTAAAACACATTCCATTTCTCTTTTCGGAGAAGTGCTCTTGTGACAGGGAGGGAGGCGGGAAGGCGGGGGGGGGGGGGGGGGATATCAGAGGGAGCCGCGAGCCGCACTTCAACACGCAAAGAACAGCATGCGGCTCACGAGCCGCAGCTTGGCCACCCCTGAGCTAGAATCAGATAGAAAAACAAATTATTGAAATTTTGTTGTTATGTATTCAAAAATAAATGAAAATGATCCTCGCGCAAATCATTTTTTATATATTCTTGCGAAGGACATCCGCCCAACACTTCACTTCCGATAGTTGCAGTACGCGTACGGGAGGAGACGCCTTCAATTTTGGGGCGTTTTGATGCACTTTGTTGTCATATGTCGTGTTGGTGTCGAGTGGAGCGGTGGGGCTTGGGAGTTTGTGACTGGTGTTATTCGTGATCACTGGTGTGGCGCTGATGCGTTTTTTCTTATACCGCCACGACCCCGAACTTCGAAGCTTCACGGGCCCGTTGCACTTCATTACGCTGAATCGCGAGCTCCTTCTCTGTTGACGTCGCTTTCCTGGTTCTATTGGTGAATACTGCAAGCGTTTAAACAGAGTGCACCGTTTAGCCTACAACCCCGGTGACGTACTCAACCTGTTGAAACTTATTGCTTCCGTCGTTTTGGAGTGCGCAAAGCAGTTATCTCGCTGCTCTGGTTTCGGTTATAAAAGCAAGGCAAAACACTCGTAGTTCCCGCCATCCGTACACGTCGGATATCTTCCACACTTTGACACCGGATAACCGGATGAACTAGGATTTGCATTTACTTCAGAGGTCACTCTCGCCGCTTCCTCACCGTCGAGCAGCAGGATCAGCTGGCGACAAGCCGCGGATGAAGGGCTTGAGCATCAAGCAGCCCAAGTGCACTCGGTGCCGATGCGGGCTATGCGGGTTTCTGTCAACCGGTAGGCCAGCACAAATTATGACCGTTCCAGCTCTTTGTCATAACACGGTGTTGCGGAGAGCAGGGTAAAATTCAACTACACATACCATCGAAGCAAACGCACTCTTATCGTAAAATGGGGAGACGCAAACGACGGGCATAACAAATCGTTTGCGTATTCCGCGTACCTCGCAAAACCACTTCCCCAGTCGCCTAGCGAAAAGCGCGAAACATGCAGTTCGCACCGTCCTGACTTCCCAGTCTTTTACCTGCTTTAGAGCAGTTTCCACCTGCTAGTAGGTATGCCTACTGAAACTGAAACTTGAAACTAGGGGCAGTGCCAGAGAGAAAAGAGAAAAAGTTGGGAAAGCTTGCTCGCTCTCCCCAATTTCTCAACTCTCAAGTGATTGTACCATAATAAATGCACCAACGCCTCTTCCCAAAATAAAGAAAAAACACTATATTCCCTACGTAAAAAAATGGTCTCAGTTCATGCATCTGTGGGCAGGTAGGAAATCTTTCCCTAATTTGTTCACACCGCATAATGAGCGCAACAAACTCACACGAGATTTACAGGAAAACATCGGCGGTGACTTAAGTTTCTCTGAAATTTTGTATATCCGGTCGTTTGCAGGACCGAATCATTTATTCGAGTGTTGTGCGTCGATGGCATTTTGTTGAAAACGGCCGCAGCTTTTACTCATGGTATGCGTCGGGAATCTTCCACACTTTGAAACGGAACGAAGGAAGATTTACTTTTAAAAATTCTTGCTGCGTCATCCCGGACCAGCTGGACCGGATCAGCTGACGACGACGAGACTGAAGCCGTTGAACGTCAACCCCACAACAACCAATTTGCGCTTCGTGTTATTGCGGGTTACTATCTCCAAGCACCGCACCATACACCACGAAGGTTTCAGCTTTTTGTCGCATCGCCGTGTCGCACCGAACAGAACGAGATCGCGGGAGTCAACGCAGTGCTGTCGTGAACATTGGCTTGTGTTTGCGCACTCGTATACCCTAGTACTCCTTTCGCTTTCAAAGCACACACGACGATTACGAATGATACTTTCCGTCTTCCGGGAACATTACAGGGGCACTTCTCCGGTCAAGTCTTCGCTATATGGGATCGCAAACCGCGGAGCCTCTCGTGGCCCGTCAAACCAAAACACTACCAGCGTTGTTGCGTTGTTGCCAGATTTTCTCCGACCCAACAAAAACAACGAAAGCAAAACCGGTTCTAGCTTCCAGCGTACATCGGCGTTGCGCCGTGGCCAAATTTTTTTCTGTCAGCTCTAACTTAAAAATGACTTACAGATGCAGCAACACTGGTCTAAAGTTTTAATATGGCGGCCACCACGGTGCGCCGTAAATTCTGAGGAGAGTGTATGAAAAGCGGCGGCACCTCCTCCCCCCCCCCCCCCCCCCCCTTGGTGTTACACGGCCGTTTCGCTTGCACCTGAAGGGTTGAAGCTAAAACAAAACCAATTGCAACGTCACGTGTTCAAATCAAGGACACGATTTTTGTATCCATTTTGACTGTTTAGTACGAGTAATTAGACCCATCATTTTATTTGTGGTGCATAAGAAACTATTATCAAGACCCCTAAATAAATACAAACATGGGCGACATGAGGGAAGCCGCATTGCCATCGACCAGAATCAATGGCGGCGCGCTACCAGCGCGGGCGTCGCCCCGTCCCGCGACATGGCGTAATTGCTTTTGGTGCATATCCTGTCTCCGAGACATGCTTATTTGCGCGGCATTTGTCTCCTCTGTCCTTTCTAGGTGTGTCCTCAAGCATTCCGGTTCTTCGATAGCCGGCAATGCTGCGGTCATCGCCGGGGGTGAGGCGTGTTCGAGAGGTCGGTTACACGGCTTTGCGTGTATGACCGAACCAAAACCCGTTTTTTTACAACCTCGCATACTTTTTGAACGAATTATCCAATACTCAACGTGTAAGGTTATGCTAATTTGTGTAAATAGCGTGTTTTTGCCCCAAATATTCACCAAATACACGGGACATGCTAACAGTGTATGCTCCGGCCCGCCTTTCTCAGGTCTAACATCGAGAGAACAGGGGCATTCGTGCTATCTGCAGTTGATAATATTCTCTATTTGCGTAACGTATGACCTTAGCCTATGTGCTGAACTATGACAAAGTTAAAAAAGGAGCGAAGGTATCGGGATTTTGAGAAAGCCGTTTTTGGAACTCGGTACGCTCAAGCCGCGGCTCGCTAGATTTGTAAAATCACTTGCAAATCCGTTCTCTTTCTGTCAGACGTGGTAACGTCACGTGACACCAAGACATGTAACGGCATATATCCTGCTAAATGTTGCGGGGAATTGAATTGGTGCTGAGATCACGAGATGTCAATTTTCACGCTAAACTTAGCGTGGTTACGCCGACGCCGAAAGCGACGCTGAAGCCGAGAAACCAAGAAACGGGCGCATTAGAGCTGTGCTCTAAAACAAGCGTAGGTTTCACTCCACGAGGAGAGTAATTATTGACGAAAGTAGAATCACAGGCTTTCAAAACAACAAAACAATTTCCAAAGCTCAGCAAGTTACACCTGTGCAAGAAACAAGTTAAACATTGAAAGATGTTTACAAACCTCTGTAATGCAAAATTAGAGCGCAGCTCTGATTTTGCTAGACTCAGTGCTAAAAAACCTCGAGAAAGAAATATATATATATATATATATATATATATATATGTGCTTACAAATGTGGCTGGCGGTGACGTCTCTTGGAGGAGGAGAGAAGGGCACGGAGAAGGAGGAGGAGGGGAGGGTACGGAGGACCAAGAGGGGAGGGGTTATGGAGGAGCAGGAGGGGTGGTAAGGACGAGGAGGAGGAGGAGGACGGGAGAGTACGGAAGAGGGCCCCCACCGTACCATCCTCCTCTGTATCCACTCCTCTTCCTCCTCCGCACCTTCGCCTCCTCCTCCCCACCCTCCCCTCCTCCTCCTCCGTACCCTCCCCCTCTCCTCTTCCTCCGCACCCTCCTATAATCCTCTTCCTTCTCTGTACACTCCTCTCCTCCTCCTCCGTACCCTCCCCTCCTCCTCCTGCGTACCCGACCCTCCTCCTCCTGGTACGCCGACGGCGACGCCGACGCCGACGCCGCAATACAGGGGAACGAGCGCCTAAGAACTGGGCTCTAAAATGTGTCCCAGATTGTGGGCAAATAAAAAACAGCAACCTTGTGTAGTAAAAGTAGGTATATCACAAATACCGGTGCAAAACTTCAGTTTTAGTTTATTTGTGGATTCTAAAATATCCTTGTCGTCTACTGTTAAGTTTTGAATGTAAACATATTCGACAGAGATCCGTCTGGTTAAACAATAAATAGACTGACTGATTTTTTTTTTTAAATTCAAACTTGGTTAAAGTTTTAACATTTTCAGACAGTTAAGGTTAAAAAACAAAAAGTGGAAAGTTAACATAAACGGCGACCACAGGTATTACTCTGATTCACAAGAGAAAAAACAAACAAAAACCAATAAAAACAGCACAAAAACAATTGCGGTTTGAGATAGTACAAAGTGGTAACCGCGGTTATCACAAAGACACACACACACACACATATGTATATATATATATATATATATATATATATATATATATATATATATATATATATATATATATATATATATATTGTTCTTTTTTTACGGAAGTGCTGGCTAGCAAAGGGCCAGAATAATTTATGATTTTAGCGAGACTGTATTCAAGGCTACTTAGATAGATACTGTTATATTGATCGTACAGGTTTTTGGTCAGACCACAATACATATTAAACTTTTGATGCCACAGATCCAGACCTGTACTCTTATACATTCGGTAATAACGCAGTTATTATTTTTTAATATACTCAATTTTTTTTATGCTTAAAACCAACTGGAATAACGAGCAGGGCGAGTTCGTTGTTTTCTAAGAAATGCTTTTATGACATTCTTGACAATAGATGTAAATTTTTCTGTCACAAATTCGACGTGATCGCTTAAATCATTCGATCAGTCATCATGCTCAATGAATTAATACATGCCAAGATAACTTTGTATAAAATACAAATATGCAGTCGAGCAAATTACCACGTGTACTCTGCATGATAAATGAATTTCGTATAAACGGTACGTGAAAAATCACTAGATTGTTCACAGCCGAGACTTTTTGTTGAAGAGGGGGCGTATAAAAAGCGCAAGTCAAGAACGTTTCCGCCCGAATTCACATGCTCATTGTACTGCAAAAAAGGGTATAAAGGAAGCGGCCAGTCAGCCTTCTGAGCAGTTCTGTGCGCTGTATAAAACACAATGCTAGTGACCCAGTCAGTTCGAGGCAAATTAAAATCGCCATAAATGTGAACACGAATCCCGGTGAAGTTAAACTTTTGTTCAAAGTCTTTGCAATGTTGAATGAATGCCACTTAACAAAAAGAGGAAGGAAATAAGAATTACGGATGAAATAGTGAAAACCACCACTAGCAGGTATCTCAACACATATCCAGTCCGCGTATGATTCCAAATCCTTCCTTCGGCGACATTGAACTGATAACTTAACCGAAATCGGCACTCCACTTCCTAGCTTCTGTTTTAGCGAAGTCCCTGTCCTCTCGAAACGCACAAGAACTAAAAAGGCTATATAGCTTATGATACAATTCCAATAAAAATTAAGAATGTAGTTATCTTAGGGGAAAACCAGGTTTGGGGCATGTGGTTGGGGAGTGAAACAAGTTCGACAAAGGCAACCGAGTAATATTGCGAACGAAGAGGGGTGGGAGTGTTTATTGAAGTTCTTGCTCTATAGTCAAGACAAGGCAAAGGCGGAAGTGAGCCGACGAGAAATTGGCCCCATTTTGCGCCAGCTGTTTTTCCCCATTTCCTTCCTCCGACTTAGAAGCACTACATTCTAGAATCACTTTGTTCCCTGTTCGTTCACAATATATGCGGACTACATTCAGCAAAAATGGCTGCGCACGAATCCTCGTAGTTGGACTTTATTATTGCTTACCCTTGGCCCTTGGCACCGGCACCGGTTTGGGCAAAAGCAGCAAAGCTCATTCCGAAGAATGGTTGCATTGGCGACTTCATAAGTTTATCCCTCCGGTCTTCGGGTTCCTAAAACAAATGCAAGTGTTAGACACACGTAAGCGCAAAACACTAGTAGGCTCCATACTTGTCATTCCAAGTCAAGTCAAAATTAGTTATTATTTTGAAACAAGGTGTTAGTTCAGAAAATATTTTTTCAGGCAGGGTGTCGAAGTTAAAAATTGAAAATTGAAATTGAAATTGAGAAGGGGCCTCCTGGTAATAAAGGGTAATTTGTGACCCAAAGTTAGCCTTATATTTAACATTAATCACAAAAAGAACACTGTAAATAAAGCGAACACAATTGCACAAAGCAGATGAGGAATTTCGGTACACACATTATAAAAGCAAATTTATATAACAAATGAAGTAAAATATAGCAGTATACAATTCCAATGCACAATAAGAAACAAAATAAGCTACAGTTTTAAAATTAAGCTAAGAAGAAAAATAACCTCAAAAAGGTTTGTAGCACCAGCCAATAAATGTTCGAAGGCGGGGCAGCAGTTTCTTTAAAATGAAGTCGTAAAATACAAATGAGACCTCCGTAGTGGCCAGTTGTGCTTTACGGGTAAAGTGAATGGCAAATTCCGTAGGTAGATTTGGAGCGACCAAAATTATGGCCCCCAAAAATGAATATCTAGTCTTCGATCCACTGTCCCCGTCGGCGACTGCTGCGGAAAGAGAAAGCGTGGCGGCAGTGCGAGCAATCGGCGTGCCAGAATTCGGCAGTTACCAACCACAAAAGAAATCTGGAGAGAATACGAAAGACACAAGTAAATGAACAGTTCGCAGATGAATTGTTTACGTCTCCTGGCCTGCAGAACATTTAGCCGTCCTCGCTCTTCTGCCCTCTCGTTGTCCGTTGCTTTGGTGTAATGGAGGAAAAGGAGGAGGATGAAGTACTTGAGTATGCTTGTTGTTATCGCTAGCGCATGCACCTCCCAGCCTAACAAGGGTGAATACGTCCTTGCTAAGAAGGCAGAGAAGTCGAAAATGCTTTTCTCATTAAGCTTGTGATGATTGAGGAAGGTAGCGAGTGAGGAAGCTAGCAGCTACAACAACACGTCGATTGCGAGCAGCACCTCCTGCAATTTCATGGGAGGCGCGGCCATCTCGCTGCGTGGCGAGTGGCGTTCGAACGGGAGACTAGCCAGTCTTTCTAGGGACTATACCAAGACCGCTTCGTGCTCGCACGTTAAGTGCAGCGAATGCTAGCCCACGTTTGTACGTGCTGTTAAGGGCTGGGTTGCGGACAGGCTGGATGGAGACGGGGTTAGGGCTATTTGGATGACGATGTTTTAATGAAACATGATTAAATAATGGTAGCGTCCAATGATAAGTCCCATTCGGTCTCCGCAGCACGTGTCCGCGGGTCCCCCTTTCATAGCCGAGGGGATGTGACGATGTTGCGTCACCGGCGTGATCCTGGTGTAATTGATGGTGGCTTTTGGCGTGGATGAAGACGAAGTCCAACAGCCTCTGTCCTAACATAACCCTAGCTACGGGTCGTAGCTAGGGTTATGTCGCCGCATGAGCAGCTTCTCTTGATGTTTTTGGAAAGAGGAAGATGAAGACCCGTTGACGTTGGCTACTTCGGCCGATGTTCGAAAGCCTTGGTTCCGGGTCTTCGAGAGGGTCTCTTCCGCGTGGTGGTGTTACGGACCGTCCTTGTAAGTGTGCCATAGATGGAGAAACGCCTCGCCGGGGTTCGGAACATAAAAACGTCCCCGGCGGCAGGGTGATCTCTTTTAGCAGTGTCAGCTTCCAACTGGCCGATGAAAACGCCCCAAGACCGCCGTGGTTGCTGGACATCCTGAACACACAAAATAACAGAGACCAAGACAGCAGGGAACACAGGCACCAGACCCGAGCTCCTAATAGCCGTCAAGCCTTCACTCTGTTCCTCCTGTGTCCCTGACACATTTGTTCCGGAACATCAAACATGACGCTGACAATGATCATGAATAAAACGTTCCGAAAGGATGACGCTATCTCATCGACCACCCGCTGTTGTTGTCGGAAAGAGCCAAACCATAAGAATGTCCCGTGATGCGTTAATACACTGCATAATCCACGATTTGCAAAAAAGCACATGCGCATGCGCGAGCAGAGCGTGTTGCTAGCGACCCCTGTTTGGTTGAAAAACAAATGGGCGTGCAGGCTATCCATAGGTTACGACAGAGGTGCGGAAGCGAGGACGAAGAGAGCTCGCGAGTCGCTTTGTTTGTCGCCATGCCGGCGCAATGTGTTGCTTACGGTTGCGCGAATCACTTTTACGGTAAAGAAAATGGCAAGTTTTTTTTTTAGATTTCCGTCGGCCATTCTGTATCCTGCGAAGAGAGGCTTGGATAGCTGCCGTGAGGAGAAGGAACACGGACGGCTTACCATGGCAGGTGAACGAGCAACAGCCGGATCTGTAGCGCGAATTTCGTCACGGGTACGTCGATTTTGTACGCTCATGGGGAATTTTACGCACTATTCAATCTGGGTCTCGAGGCAACGCTGGGAACAGACTGCGTGCACGAGCTTTACGCCCCACATGTATCAAGCCAAATCATGCATTGCAAAGCCTAGTTGTATTCCAACCACTTTCCAGCATCGCACCCAAAATGTTGAAGTTTCTGGCGTTGCGCGATAGACGGCGCGCACTATTTTACAAATGGTAGATTCAAAAAAAGAAAACGGCCCCACTTCCCGTAGTTTACATATGTAACATTTCTTTAAAAGGACAGTGCGCTTGTCGTTTTAACGAACTCATTAGAACATAATGTTAAGCTGCTATGAACACTGTGCTGAGAATACGCTGGATTTAGCTGTACTGTACTACAAGTGAAATTATTTTACCTCCAACTCTATTTACACATATATACAAACAGATGCTTTATATTTTTTCAGGCATCCCGAGGAATTGTTTTTTTTTTGCAACTACAATCTTCGCTTCTACTGGCAGACGCAACCCGCAGGAATCTGGTATTTTAGGTCCAACGTGGCAGGATTTGAGGTATTTGAGACGTTGCCTGGGGTCCTTCGTGGCGACTTCAGTCGAGTTCGTGAACGAATTACCTCCGCGTTCACGCTGCCGCACTGAGCCTATCTTAATCAAAGTTTCTTTTATTCGCTCGACGCTGTCATACCTGTAAGATAAAACAGAGTACTCTTTTGGTTTTATGTCATATCCTGAGTAATCTGGGCTTGAATCTGCGCTTTTTATTTTTCGGGCACATCAGCGAAATGTGACTTGGTCGTAGACAGATGTAACATATGATTGGTGTTCGTGGTACACAACCTCTGGTAGCTACCTGCTTGATGTTAGTATAATCAATTTGTGTGCTTTTGAGCTTTTCCAATTTACGTTTAGATTTTCTTTTCGCAGTTTTTGACTTATTACATTGACTCTTTGGGTTCTCTGCTAGAGAAAGCTTACCGCCGTCACTCAGCTGGTGTAGTGTCAGTGACACACAAAGAGAAAGGGAAAGGAAAAAAAAATATTCTTTCCGGAGAAGTGGAGGGTTTACTTCTGTTCGTAGCAGTGCTTGAGGGGGCGTCCCAATGCCTTGTTATCTTTTTTTTTTTTTTGTCTTGGTGTGTTGTGTTTTTGAAAAGGGCTTGTTGAGTGTTTGGATGACCTTGTGGTTGTGAGTATATAAGGATGTGGGACTAAATAAATCTTTTAGCTGCGTTTGAGACGTTCTCTTCTTCACTTGTCTCTGTCCCTTCTACTTTTCAGTTTCCTATTTCTACCCCAGTCTCGGGTTAAGTTCCAACATCGAAACTCGTATGCGTCGGTAAGCTCCGCAACATTTTCAGCCGTCGTCACATCTGATTTGTATTTAACCCAATGCATCACAGATAACGGAATACCCCGGAAGAACAGTTCTAAGCAGAACACTTTGATCACTTTATCGTGATGTCCGAAAACTTCGGTGCCCTTCAGCCATTCTACCATCTTGACTCGCAACGAGTAAGCGAAGTAGGCATAAGACTGGCCTGGTTGTTTTTTTTTTTTTTTGAATCTGAGGTGAAAAGCCTCCGCGGACGACCTGTAGCTTTTGAATAGGCTCGCCTTAACGGAATTATAGTCTGAAAATTGCTCATTTATGGGTCTAGCCACAACTTCTGCAACTTTGAAAGGCAACAGAGTGCCAGAAGTCGAAATGGACATGACTCTTTTGGAAAGGACATGGGCTGACAGACTTGCTCAAAATTAACTACAAACAATTCTATGTCGAACATGATTATAAACCTGAGACTGGGGCAGAAAAGAGAACGCAACAGAAGGTAGAAAAAGAGGAGACAACGTCTCAAACTCAGCTGCAAAGTTTATTTCGTACACGCCTTATTTACCACATCTCCAACGCCGTCTCCACAAAAAAAAAAAAAAAAAAAAAACTGACAAGAGGACAATGAAATTTGGGTAAACCTTCTCTTATCTCCCTTGACCTCGGCTGCGAAACACTCACACAAAGGGGCACATTCTAGCATAACCATTCTAGCATAAACACCAGCTCGCCTGCACTCTGACTACTTTTTCGTTAATGCTATGTCGTTTTCAATCCTAAATGGTTGCATTACCTCGCTCATCTGAAAAGTTTCCCTTCCACTGGCAAAATTATTAGTGTTAATGCTCAAGTCTCTGCGCTCAAATTCTAACCGTCTGAGCGCTAGCTCTTCTCGTCTAAGGTCCGCTTTACTTTCTTGTTCTGCGGCCTCACCAGCCGCTTGTAAGTTTAATCTCTCTCTCTTTTTCTCTATCTCTCTCTCTGTTCCTCAAACTCTTTGCAACTCTGCCTCTTGAGTTGCTTGCCGCTACCGCTCCTCAGCTTCACGAGTCTTTTGCCTCCGCAACACTTGGGACTCGCGAGTTTTTCTTTCCACGATACCATCCCACAGATTTTGTATTTTACTTTTATCAGTATTTTTTTTTCCATTTCTGATACAGGGTAAGATTTTCTAAAAGCTCTTGGTATAAAGATCTCAAGTACTTTTACAAGCTCCAGGAGTTCCATTTTTCTTATCTTCGACAAATCAATCTCAACTCTGGGGCCTTTCAAACAGCACAGTGATAATCTATCAGAACTCTATCTACCTAACCTTCCAAACTACAAGAAATATGTACTTACAGAACAAACTCCGCATAAAGACTGGGCTCTAAAAGTCTTATGGTGCACTACACTCAAAAGAACTTCAACATTTCAGCAAAATCTTTCCCAAAAAAACTTTTTCAATGTTCCAATGCTCAAAAGTATCCTACGGGAAACTCACAAAATAGCAAAACAATGAACGGATATAAAGCAATATCTAAATTCCATTGAACTTTTCCTTGCATGCCGGACTGCTTCTTTCCCTAAGAGTAGTCACAATATCTACCACGCTGCACAAAATTCGCAGCTTGCGTCAAAACATTTTCCGAAGACGTGGCTCTGCTCCAGAACCAAGCACAGTAGGCCGTTGAGAAGCGTCAACATTATCTAAACGGTTAGCTTCCGAAAACTTCGCCTTGCGGGCGTTACGACAATTCCAATTCCGAGAGCCAAGCACAGCTTTTCAGAGCTCGGAACGACCACGAAAGCTCAGCAGCTCCCCGAAATCCGAGCCCAATACCCGCGAAGCCGGGTCTCCCGATCTCTGCCCCTCCGTCCGTCCTACCAGCCAAGTGTCAACGACGTCGTTCCGATGTCCGCAGATGGACCTGGCACCGCTGACGGCTGGAGCTTGGGCCGTGCTTAGGCGCGGCCCAAGCTCTGGGACCTCAGAGACGTTTGACGCCGGGCTGGCACCTCTTGTTCTTCAGCTGGGGTTTGGCCGCTGCGGTCGTCAGGGCCAGGAAGGATTCCACCGCTGGTCGCAAGTTTTTTAGGGCTGGGGGACGGACAGGCTGGAGACCTGGTTAGGGCTATATAGATAACGATGTTTTAATGGGACATGAGTAGATGATGGTAGCGTCGGATGGTAAGTCCCATTCCGTCTCCGCCGCGCCTGTCCGCTGGTCCCCCTTTATGGCCGCGGTGACGTGACGGTGTTGCGTGACCGGCGGGATCCTGGTGTGATTGGTGGTTGCTATTGGCGTCGACGAAGATGAGGACAAATGGCCACTATCAATGGTTCATGGTAAGGGCGCAAAGGAGCTGGTGTACATTGCACATGGTTGAAAAAACCCCGAGACTGCGGGTAAACGACACAACACTACCCGCAGTCTTGGGGTTTTTTCAACCATGATCAATGGTTCGGAGGTTTATGTCGACGCTTCAACAGCTTCTCTTGATCTTGGAGGAAGAGGAAGACGAAGACCCGTTGACTTTGGTTACTTCGGCCGATGTTCGAAAGCCTTGTTACCGGGTCTTCAAGAGGGTCTCTGCTTAGCGATGCCGTTGCGGACCGTTCTTGTAAGTGTGGCATAGATGGAGCACGGCCTCGCCGGGGTTTCGAACGTAACAGTGCAGAAAGATAGCGAAAAAAAAAGCGCTCCGTAACCGCTCCATTCTACCAGCGGAATTGGGCATAAGAAAATACAAATATCTGCGCAGCATCGAGATAATTTATATTTGAGTATATATAAAATTCACTTCGTTCATTCACAAAACGTCTTCGCGTTGAGTAGACACGGCACGGACTTCCTTGTGTACTTACGTAAATTACTTCGAAATTGTTATTTACTTTAAATTACAATTACTTTATTCTAGTTTTACCTAATTAAAAATAGAATTGAATTGTAGCTACACTTTTCTTTTACAGCTAATTAGTTTACATTTACTTTATCTTGAGAGCCAACCGGCAGTAATGAGAATGATGGGGCACCATCTTTTCCTCCCTTCCTCACGTCTCCGTTGACGACTTTAAGCAACCCACTTTGTATTTGTCACGATTTGAACTTTTTTTTCAGAACTTTTGTCATCTATTTTAAGTTGAGAGTTCATCATATGATAGGAGTCTATTTTTAAATATTTTCAAACACTACAATTATTAACGTGCTTTCATTGATTGACTTCGCCAGACTAGTTCAAGGACGGTTGTACTAAAAGTTTGCCAGTTTTAAAAGGAAATTATGTGCCTGGTGTAAAACGCTTTTGTTCTAAAAAACTAGAGACGATCAAGCAGGATGAGAGGCTTCGTAGGAGGGAAAGGTGTATGGTCTCTGCGAAATGTGGGGAAAAGGTACGAACTTGTTTGCAGGAAAGCAAAGCAAAAGGCATGTAAAATAGAATAATCCTCCCTGCAGTGCTCGCAAAAAAAGTTGTTCTTCAACAGCATGCAAAAAATAATTCTGGGTGCTGCAGGTTCGTTCCTGAATTGGCACAAAAGAGCCCCACGGAAACATTTTGTGTTCTTGGAAGTCTCCCAGTGATCCAAGAAAGCTTTGACGGACGAAGTTTATTGTCGATTGCTAAATGGTCTACTCTGTTTGTGACGCGAGAGAAGTGCAGTCTTCATAACCACTACAAATAATTGGTATGACCCGGGGGCATGAGGCGCTGTTGGTTGTTTTTTTTGAAGACGCGACCAGTTTATCGGCAGCCTCGTTGCCTGCGATGCACGCACAACATGAAGTTAAAAAAAAATCGTGCCTATTGTAGCGGCACTGATGGATTTTAACAAGAATTTGTCAGGTAAAGATATTTATTGGAGGTCTTAATGATCATGCTGGAAGTATACCGCTTTGGGAATTTGAAAAGAGAAGTCGTTCGTCGTTTATAGTTTTTAGCTCATGAAGGCAGTAGACTTACGTACATGATTTCAAAAGCGTTCGCCATTCAAGAATGGCACGCCGCTCCACATTGGCAGAAGGTTGGCAGCGCAAGCAACGACACCGTCCGCGTTACGCAACATTGTGAAGCGCTGCCCGCTCTGACCTCTCCTAATGCTCCAACAACGTCTCGGCAACGTCTGCGCCTTCTCGCGGACGTCATTCTCGATCTCGCTCCAAAGTAAGGGTTGGGAAAATTGACTTTTGAAAGTGCATTCATATCCAGCGTTGCTCTGTGTGTGTTCTCGTGTCATTTGACCCGCAGGAGTTGCCCGAAGCTCGACTCGAGTTCAAGCGGATTTGTAAGCAACAACTATACGGCCCTGACCCGCCATATCTTGTTTTAGCTTTTTCTGTGCTGGAATATGCCTCTGCGAATCGCTCATTTCTTTTACGGTCGGGAAATTACTGCGAAACAACATTTACCCGTGAAGGTAATTGATAAGATCAAAGATAGAGGTACTACTTGCTTCCTTTATTACCATAATGCTCGCGCTCACTGTCGGATCGAATATACGTACTGGGGTTGACATAAAGACTCTTCTATTGGAAGCGCATCGAGCGGATGTTTGTTTTTAATTTTTACGTCTTGTGTAAGAAATATTAGCGTCGACTGTAGAATTGTTTTTATGAAATTAAGCAACCGAGCCCGCGCCCCGTAACTGAGAAGTTTAAAACATTCGGTGGTTTTAACTGCTGTGACAAGTCTTTCCCAATTACAAAAAGCAGAAAAATAAAAAGAAAAACAAACAAATAATGATGATGCCCAATACAATTTTCTTAAACAGCAATCTTAACTTGCACCGAATGGTTTCTTAGAAACGGAAGACCAGCGAGGAAACTGATAAGAGTAATATTTAAAATTATCCACAGAAAATTGATTAGGCGACTGTTAATTAAGCTTTCGTAGATTTTTACTTCAAGGCAGCTTGTCGGTGCTGTTGCCTAATGCTGTTGTGAGGTCCTGTCGGCCAATCGTGTTGGCCAGTTTGAGAAGTGGAGTAACTTCTGCCTGGTTCAGCTCTACAGAAAAGTAGGAGTCGATCCAAAACCGACGGAACTGAGTTGGCAAGACACCCTGTGACTAATCTAATGAATACTGAGTCATGTCATAATGAACGCCAGGAGGTTCAAAATCATTAATTATTGGCGCAGAGATCCAGTTTAAGTTCGCTCAAGATAAAGAGTTCGACGTATTTCGCGGATGCTCATCTTGTCATGCAGGTTCTGCTATTTTAGCAGCGATTTCAGACACCAGGAAGCTTGAGATATAACACGAAGCGTCAAAAATTGCAAAATGCCTACCTAGCACATTTGTCTCGTATTGTAACGAGGCACAAACTAAACAAGGGAGGCGCAAACGGAAATCACAAATCAGCGGCAGTCTTCTTGCACCATGTGAAGGTGGCCCTAGGTTTTTTAGGTTGAGCGTAACTGTTGATGTAAGACAGATGGCTTCTCCAAGACATCCTCTTGCGTTCTGCTTTCAAACTCAGAACGCTTTAGCCTTGCAGCATTTAAAGTATTGCTATCTTTGTGCGCAACCTGGGGATCCAAAGCGTTGGACCAAGTTGCCGGCATGTTAAATCATTCGGGGTCATTTCCACCGCGGGGGGGCCAAGTGCAATTGGCCACGCGAGCTGCGCTCCGACGCTGATAAATGGCCGTCGCAGCGTATGTGCGTGGACTTTATCGGGTCGCGGGTGCGGGCGAATACAGTTAATAAATATCAACGTGTTGTTGAACAAGTGCGCTGTGTCATTCTTCGAGATGGGTAGCAGCGAGGGAAATTTCACACTGGCGTTTATATATACGTGATATGCTACTCGCCTTGGAGGATGGCCGCAAACTGAGTTCGTTTTTGCTTTTTACATAGTCATTTTTTAAAGTTTCAGCGCATTTGTGGAGCGTTTTCTTTGGATTCCCCCAACCGAAATGAACTGCCTTTGTTTCTACGCTTTCGCTCGACCTTCGCTTTCTTGGGTTTGTTCGTCGTTATTCCCGTGAAGGAGATGCAGCGGTGGCGAATACGGCGGCCCTCATTGACAACTAGCGCATCTGAGGGAGGCGGGTACAACAAACGAGGCTTCGTCTCCCATGCCTAAACTTTTTCGAACTTCAGAACCTCTCGCTATTTCAGAATGTCGCCTATGGAGGACGCACACCCAAACGTGAGTGATAACGACGATTTGCCCCTCGGCGCACTTGCGGAGAGCGCCGCCAGCGTCAAGAAACCGGACGCTAAGCCTGTGGTCTCACTCCCGGAAGGGAACTAAGCAGAACTGAGAAGGGACATGGCCATGCTTCCTTAAGTTACAATGGAAGCAGATGCCACGCTGAAGCCCCGCTGCTACTGGAATCCCACCCCCGTAGGACAATCTACGGCTCGCGCTTGGCGTTTTGAATTTTTCAGGGTTCCTTAGTGCATTATATTTATGTTCCCTTAGTTCTTCGGGGGGGGGGGGGGGGGGGGGAGAGAAGAGAAACTAGCCGTGATCCCATATTGGAGCAGGGCTGGCGTCGTTCTTAATCCCGGCTACTTATTCCTGCCACGCCATGGCCTCTTTTTTTTAATTCTTGTACCTCGTGCCAAAGACGCAGCGGCGCCGATGCAGCCCAGATCACCAAACCCACCACAGCAGCATTGGTACCGTCCGGAAGGGCTGATGTCGGACCCGCGCTCGCTCATCTGTGAAGGCTCGACCCCTGGTGACCGAGAAGGAAGGCTACGTAAAAACGTTCTTAAAGGGATTGTCCGGTCAAAACCGGAAGTACTTAAGTTCTTGCGCTCGTTACGTTGAGGGAGCCTTCATGTAGACAAACGTCATTTTTATTTTGATATATGATCTCCCGTTATTAATTAAACCTTTCATAAGCCTATGTACGAAACTGCACCCCGAATTTTGCCAGTGTCAATGGCTGACATCCGTAGGTGCTGCGTGACGTCACAAAACGCAAAGGCTTGTCGGATGGTTGGGATAACAAGCGTTGGTCGATGGATGTCTTGTATTTTGTTTCGAATTATATAGTCTCCTATGCTGTAGCCTACTTAAATACGGTTTTTTTAATGCAGTTCCCAAGCATTTGCAAAAAACGTCACGCCTTTTAGCAGGAAATTACTCGCAGACACCCATAAGCTTCGAGCAAACGTATGCCGCTTCGCGAAAACACAACTGCAACGGCCACCGATCGAACTAGGGGCGCTTACAAAGCAAAGGATGCAAATTTCACCTCTGAAGCGGCAGCTAAGTACACGAAGCGGCATCTGGGTACACATGACAGCGGATCCACTGGATCGGTGATGAGACTAGCTGCGGGTCGTTCCCTCAGAGGCGATGTCCGCGGGTCGAACACAAACGGCGAATCGTTCAAATGCATGTCGTCACTTGACTTGGACAAGCTTGGTGAATCGTAATCACGCTCCATTTTCACACGAGGGTCAAACAGAATCGGGCTGCACGCGTGCTAAAAACAACTTCTGGTATCGTTTCCAGATGGCCTAGCTGTTGGTTTCGGTTTCGCTGCATAATCAAATTGATTGATCCGATTTGGACGAGGAGTGGATGGACGTAGTTTAATATCGTTGGCACAGCATCACACCTCAGCTTACGAGCCTTCTGTCCGCTTAGAGCTCAGCTCGTAGCTCTCTTCTGTGAGATGATTGCTGCATTAGCGGGATCTCGATCTTGACGGGAACCTAGTCCCTACGCACGGCGACGATCCACTTCGCTCGTCACTGCACGTCTCGCGGAAAAGTGTGGAACGTCATGTCTGGGCTCGCATGTGCTGCCCGGTGGTTGTGGCACCCAACCGCGCAACACAAATCTCACCCAACTACGAAACAAGTCGAGCACATCAACAAAAACGAAGCACGCTGAGGCAGACAAAAATGCTGCTTTGTGTTTTCTGACGTCAGAGCTTCAATGTTGCCAACGAAAGCAGCGTTTACGCTAGAATGCGATTGGAGCAGCATAAATTCAATTACTCACGCAGAGGGGCATATAAAATTCAAATATTGCACGTACAATCCGTCTCGAGGATGATACAATCATATTCAATTGTTTTCTCGAATACAAATTTTGACCGGACAATCCCTTTAAGCGCCCCATATTTTGTTTCTTTGCAGAAGGGAGAAAATGTGTAGGCAACCTGGGTATTCAAAGCATTGGACCAGGTTGACCGCATGCTAAATCATCAATGGTCATTTCTTGCGCGTGGGGCGCCAAGTCAACAACACCTAGAATAATGAAAACCTAAGCATCGCCTTTTCTCGTTTCACGAAACGTCATCATAGTCGGATCGCGCTAATTCGGCCATTTTGGCCCGAGCCCGACCTTCGACGCGCTGATTGGACACGAGTCCCAGCCGAACTCTGACGCAGCACTCGTGCCCAGTCTCAGGCCTCGATTGATCTGACTGTTGGTGCGGGTTGCCTTCTGCTTGTCCAGGTGGTGTTGGCCGAGTACAATAGACCCTTTCCGGAATTCATTCTGGCCACTTTGATCACTATCATCATCATCTGAAAACGGCATATGTGCTATACTAATGGCGGCCTTCTGTTTACTGATGAAGGAAGAAGTTGAAGATATTCCTAAGCAGATGATTCGAGGCCTAAACATTCTAGATGTTAGCGCAACGGGAAGCAGGAATTGTACGCAACAGCTGCGTAAGAGTTCATTTCTAGCTCGGTCCCAGTCAATCTGTTAGTAGCACCCACTCGGCTTCAAAGCCCCTTGATGTATAGAACTCTATCAAGGCGTCTATGTGGGTTGGCGATTCGTTCCGACTGGCTGCATTTGTTTTGCCATCGGCACTAAAAGAGATTGAAAAATAATTGTAGTGTAGTGCACATTCTCGTTTACCGTTGACCTTTGAAAGTGACGGTGCCCCCAAAAATACTGCAGACCACAGGTTCGTTGCCGCCATTAGTATAGTAAAAGATAAACTGCCATTTGAGTCACCAGATGGCACTGAATTCCGGAAAGGGTCTATTGGTCACGCGAACGGCGCTCCGCCGCTGAAAAAAAATATTGGGTTGTGTGTATGTTTATACAGCGTAGAACTTGAACTGCCTCAACGGGCGACGAGTCTCCCAGCTGTAGATGATAAATTTAGCCAGCGCGGTTCAACCGCTAGCCAGGGGTCTTTAACGTGAACTACGCAGTAGTGGTACACGACCTCACGCCGGTACGATGCTCATCCAGATTGAAACGGGCAGAGGTGGTGATTCAACCCAGGATCCTAGGTTCCGTAGCGAGAGCGTTCGCTCCACGTGCTCCGAGCTGATGCGCACTAGCCCACCGGCCGCCGATCCTCCCCCGCTCCGTCGCTGATAAAAAGGCAGTCACAGCGTATGCGCGGCGACGTTTTCGGGTCGCGGAGCGGGCGATAATAGTTAATATATGTTTACGTGTTGTTGAACCAGTGCGTTGTGTCAATTTCCGAGATAGGTAGCGGCAAAAAAGTTCCTCAACTTTCATAAGTAGGGTAACTACAAGAAATATCTAAAGTTTTTCTTGCCCTTTTTGGTGTTACGGTCAGCACTGCCGCATGCCTTGTATTTTAGGGAGAATCAGAGGAAATAAAAAGATACATTTTAATGCAGCAAAAATAAATATTTGTTAATCTGGAGAGTTGTGCCTTGAGGCGTTACGAGTGAGAACGTGGAGGGCCGCAACTGCGAATTCTGGCCTAAAGATTAGATGATTTCTTCCAGCTTTTAGCGTAAAGTTTTCGGGCAATTTTGGTAAAAGAAACAAAAGTTTTCACGACAACCGGAAAAATATCAGTTCCTAATGAATTTAAAGATATTTAAAAAAGTAAGAAAGCACCGTAAAAGTTCAAGAGGTGAGCATTTTTTATTTATTAATAGTTTTAAACAATAAAGACACTAATCGATTAATCGGTAGGTTATTGGCTTTTAATTTTCGTTACATTGTAAAATTGTTTTAATGCCAGCCTTAATTGCTTTTAATTGCTTAATTGCTTCCAGCCCTAATTGCTTTTTATTATAAACGCCCTGCAGCCTGGTTAAAACATCTATGTTTCTTATTCTTATTAAGAAGCTTCCGAATGAGCGCTTACTTAATGTAAAAGTTGGAACATGATAGGCCTCATTCATTTTTCGTCGTGCATTACTAACTTAAGAATAATGAAGTTTAAGGAACTCATATAAACTGTTATGATTTAAAGAGGGACACAAAGAAAATGTTCACACTGATCTTTATGTTTAGATGTGGGCTCTGTTCTGTCGGCAGCCCATAAACTTTACTCTAGGCTAGCGTTTCTGAGCTGCCGGTAGAAAAGTCAAGAAAAAATTAATTTTAAAACGAACTATAGGTTTTAATATTGCTATTAGTGGCAGTTTGTGAAGCTTCGTTGGAATGCAGCCACGCCTTTGGCTTCTAAGAAACAACGACAATTCGCGGCAGTTTTGCTCGCTCGTGGAATTACTTAAAGCTCCTTCATGTTTCAAAAGTAGCGCAAGGTGCGTCGGTGTACGAGGTACGTGCAACGTGCAGCCCTTGGGAAGATAATGGCGGAACAGCGCAGCACTTAGCTAGATTGCGGACACAATGTTCTTCCCAGAAGTGGCGTGAGGCACGTGTTTCGAGCATTTCCACGACAATGAATAGCCCCACTTTTCCCAGTATATAGGGGCTTAAGAATTACTTAGTCGTGACTGCGACCTGGCAAAGAACGCTAGCGACTTTACTACGTTGTATGGGTTTAAGCTTCCACTGTGCTTCCGCAACGTGCATTCCACTACATCAAGATCGCCGTTTTCTGCAGACGTTATATAAAGTACTGACGGTTCTTTTGGTTCCCTCAAGCTACAAAGCATCTGCGGTTTGAAGCTAACACTGTACAAACACGGTGGTCCAAACGCTCGTGGCACTTAAAATACCAGCATGTCCGAGAATGACGTTAGGGGCAACCTATGTATAGGGAGTATTCACTCGCGGCCATTGCTGTGTGCGCGACCGCTGTGCCACAGCCTCTTCTATAGGGTGTATTCACTGGCGGTCATATCTGTGTGCGCTAATGCTGAGCACGTGCTGATGGCGAGCTTCCACAGCTATTTTGCAACGTGCACCCCGCACCATCAAGATTGCCGGTCTTGGGAGCCTATTAATGCGAGCTTGTTCTGAGCATGCGCTTTAAACAGTGACCTCAAATATGGCGGCCAGTGAATACCCCCTATACTGACAAAGCCTGGCAGATCGCCACGAGACGCGGCCGCCTAAAGTGAAAAGGTAGAGCGGCAAACAAGAGGCATCTAACGGGCACCCCGCTGCGGCGAGACGCCAAAACACACTGTCCCGAGCGATGGAATGTCCGCTCGGGCGTCTGATGTTGCTCGGGCCAACGTTACCTCGGGCTACCGCTTCTTTTCTCGTCGGGCTCGAAACCCAGGTTCCGGGTCCTCGCCACTTCAAAAGCCGTGCGCTGACTACAGGCTCCCCGAGAGACGCTCAGTGCTACCAGACCCCCGCACTACAAATCTGCGACCGGGCACTTTATGGCTCCGTCATTGAACTGCGAGGTTTTGTGAGTATAGAGGAGGCTATGGCAGAGCACGTGCTGACGGCGAGCTTCAACAGTTCTTCTGCCACGTGGGTTTCGCACAATCAAGACTGCCAGTCTTAGCAGCCTAATAATTTAAGCTCGTTCTGAGCATGAGCTCTAAACATTGCCATCAAATATAGCGTCCAGTGAATACCCCCTGTAGGCCATATGGCGTACACTCCATGGATATTCCTACTTGGTGAGATTGTCACGCGTTGACGCCATTAAGCGGCAACGCTTGAAACTACTGTACCTTTCGCGTGCAAGAACTCCTGACGTCACGAGCGAGATACGCATTGCGCTTCTCACTGGCCGATTTTGAAGCGAGATGCAGAGAGGTCGCCGTCATGTAATTTTCTTTCCGTACCCTTTACGCTGCTAGAAAAAAATATTTAGTGCAAAAGGGTTCACTTACCGTAAAATTCAAGTGCAGACCGGGTCTTTCTGCAAATTGTCGTTGCATTGCCATCAACTGGGGAGTAATTTTAGATCTGTCGTAGTTGGCCATTATTATCTTCGCTATAGCTTAAAACAAAACAAAAAAGGAACGTTTTCCGTGTGGCTTTTATGATATGCTTTTGGCGTATCACTTACGGAAGCAGCTTCTTCTGTGTAACTTTGAGAGAACACAATGTCTTTGGCTTTGCTGCCTTTTCCTTTTTGACTATCCTTGAAAGGTAACACCAATAAGCTACGTGGACCGTTCTTCCGACGTCCTCGTTTTTATAGCACGTAAACGTCCTGGAAGGTTCGAGAATTCTACCATCGCCAAGGCATTGAGATGCCAGTTATAACTTTATGTTCTCTTCAAGCCATGAATCTGCCTAGCGGGGTTTACAGAGTATAGAGAATTTACGCGAGATACGTACTTCGTTCCTCACGCTTTGTCAGCTTTAACTCTTTCTGCGCCCTTGTGGTGAAAGGTATTGTGAGCTGCAGTTTTAGATATTAGTTCGCGCTCAAAGACGGTCAGAATGCTTTATCATAAGTCTCCCAGGCGATGTGATGGGACAATAGATGAAATACTTGATGGCTTTTTTGGCACAGCGGTATACTGAAGGTTTCTCAAATAAAATAAACCTCTCTCGGATATACTGCTTTCCCAAAATAGATCCATCATGCCAAATCCATGGCCAAGGAGGGGTATACTAATCTAAGGAATGTTCTCCATGGGCGTTGCGTTTGACCATAGCCTCCTCTATGCTCACAAAGCCTGGCAGTTCGACGACGGAGCCATTCAGTGCCCGGTCGCAGATTTCGAGCGGGAGGATCTGGTAGCACAGAGCATTAAAGAGCCATTTCTCGGGGAGCCTGAACGTCAGCGCACAGCTTTTGCAGCGGCGAGGACCCGAAACACACTTGTTCACTTGCGATAGGTGTGCTTAGGCGTCTCGCCGCAGCGGGGCGCCCGTCACGTGGCGCTCCTTTCATTCATTGTCTGCCGCTCTAGCTTTTCCATTTTGGTGGCCTCTTCTCGTGGCGATCTGTCAGGCTTTGTCAGTATATAGGAGGCTATGGTTTTACAGGTGTCTCCTTTGAGGCACGGCTGCCGTGCAAAAACAAACATGAGGATTTAAAATAAAATGAATAGGCAACTAAATAATACAACATTCAGCGAATTTTGTGACTTGACAAAGTGTTTATAAAGTTTTTCAGCCGTGCTCAAACTACTAATACATCATAAAAGACAGTCTGAACACTCTCTCTGAAGCGTGTTTCTTTCCTGTACGACGGTGGTGTCACATTGACCATGCAAAAACTGTATTTAGTCATATTTGAAGCATGCATAAGTATGAGGCAAACATGGCTCTAACATGCTTGGGGCGTACCCGCCGATAGTTTTGTCATGTCTGCAACGAGCTCCATGTTTTTGTATGTTATGAGCTGCCAGACTGCGGCGTCACGGTGACACAATACAATACCCATCACAGTTGGTTCTGACATGCCACGTTAGTTTTATTAATATTAAAACAATATCCTACACCGATCCCCTTAGGTCACGCTATGTGTGATGCACAGGTCGCCATACTGCCCTTCCTTGTTCCCGGCAACAAAAACCGCGTAGATACTTGGCATATTCATCTTTAAAGGTCCGAAAAAAGTCCAAACTCGCTTGGCGGATATGCTGTCCGGTAGTGAGATATGTGCGTGTCTCTGAGTCTGGGAATTTTCCTCATTGTAGACGTCACACAGGAAGATTGTAGAACGAGTCTATTGCTATGCATTCATCGCGCATTGATTTCTTAGAACGATGTATACGTTTAGACTCGTAAGCAATGTTTTAAAAAATGACAAATAACGTGCATTTCTCTTTTTTTCTTTAAGTTAACAGCGCAAGATCAATCACACACACCGACACACAAAAGGACAAAGACACGCGCTTCCATTTTATCAAGTATATTTCTTAACCGGCATTTTCCTTTTTTTTTCACCTTTTTTCTATTGCATTTCTTTTATCAAGAATCTTAGACGCTCTTTTTTTTTTTTTCTTTTTTCTTTCACCAGAGGATCTGCCCGAACGTTGGACTGCGCAGTATCGCGTCTCGCTGCTTTTGGTTTTGCTGGTATTAGGAACTCGTTTAGGTCCAATTCCGAGATTGTAATGGCGCACTCGAATGAGTAACACTCTAGAAGAAGAAAGAAACAAGTGTTTTAGGGCGCCACTCAAAGCTCGCAACTTTTCCCGAAAAAAAATAATTCTGCCAGTTCACTTTTCTTTAGAGCACGGAGACAGCCACTCGTGGTATAGATAGAAGGATCCCAGCGAAGGGCTAAGCTGATAATACCATCAGACTTAAAAAAATGCGAAGGGATTACGAGCGAGTGAAACGTCATGCTTATATTGTCCCCGCCTACATCTCACCTTTCTGGTTTAATTGTATTATGAATTTTGTCATCCGCCAAGATGCTTCCACTGTTCGCCGTCATTTGCTGTCTCGTCTTCTCCAGAAAAGCGAGCTCAGATACCAATTTTTAGAGCGTATGGCGAGGACGCGAACCAAGCAGCAAAAGAGGCCGCCGACCGTTGCGAAAAGTCAGAATTCCGAAACCTCCTTGCTGCTGCCATTCTTCACCTTATTGGTCGAGCTTGAACTCGCTCTCAGCATCCGTACACATTTAAGCTCCTGAACCGGACGACGTTCATTAGGAAGTGATTCGGCATTTGTCAAGAAAATCAATTTAGCCGAATATTTACGATCGCGAAACCAAAGAGTCAAGAGATCCTACATTAAACCTCATAATGATCTGCATCGTTTGCCTTTTTGAACCTTTTGACTCGCCGCGGATCTCTCGACTTTTGGACATCTTGTCTTGAAGTGTATTTCGTGACCCCTTCGAACGCTTGACCTGTTAGACCTTTTAACCCACCCTGGATCTCTTGACTCATGTTGAGCCATTCTAGGGGTACGACGAGTCACGAGATGCAATATAACCTCTAAAATATTTTTGCATACAAAACGCAGTTGATATTGGCTTCCCCGAAATACACTAGAGCGCATCAGCGCAGTCCTTGGAATCCAAAAACTCATAGGTATGTAAAGCGCCGCTAAGTCTCGAATTTCGTCCAACAGATAACACAGCGCAGAGTTACCTATGTTGTAATGTAAAAACCTCAATCGAGAAGTCAAAACACCTGTAGATACGTTACTTATACGCCTTTAATTCTGATTATCTGTATAAAAATCTTAACATACTTAGCGATTAATGTGAACGAAACAACGTCAATTTACGGCCGTTATGCCAGATAGGAGAAATATGATTTTATGAAAATCGCATCCGTAATCTGAACATAGTATAAATGGGGCACTTTTAAGCGCAGTAAAGTCCCCTTCAATTGCAGTTACGCGCCACACCAGTTAGCGCACTATAGGGAGTTTTCACTGCCGGCCATAGCTCAGTCCGCGTTTGCTGAGCGCTTGCTGAAGGCGAGCTTCCACAGTTCTTTTGCATTCAACATCATCAAGGTTTCCGGTCTTAGGAACCTAATAATGTGAGCTCGTTCTAAGCATGAGCAGTGAACCGCGCACCTAAATATGGCGTCCAGTGAATGGCGCACTGTATTGAGGCCGGAAGTGATGACGTCCCAAGATGGCGCTCCGCTCTTAAGAAATCGTTGCTAGGGCCGTTGTTTTTGACAAATGCATGGGGGCTCGACGTGAAGTTAAAATAGTCTGATAAAAAAAGCAAATATATTTTTGTAAGCATTGCGTATTTTCAATAACTAATTACCAAGAATTCTTCTATTGTCTCAGTAGCATGATGCGATAACAAAAGCCGGTAATAAAGTTTTACAACAGGTATTGCCTCGCTAGCAGACGACACCATGGTTTCGCGAGTTCAGTTGTTTCTGAGAGAGTACGAGACTGCGTTAAATTAAGTTGGCCACTATTGACGAAACTTCTATTCTAGAAGTCAACTTTCTGTGGGATGAAAGCGAAGAGTGCCCGTGCACAGATTTGATCGGCGCTTGAGGTGCGCGAGCGCGCGAACGCCTTCCCGTGGAGCTCTAAAGGCTGAGCTCCATGGAACGAATTATGCGACGAATAACTGGCGAACGCCGCCCGACGGCACGCTCGTTTTGCGCGCGACGTAGCAGCCACTGTGTTGATTCCACGCGCAGAGCAAAAGCCGCCGGCTAAAATTCGTTGGTTATTCGCAGCATATTCGTCCCATGGAGTTCAGCCTTAAAGCCCCTTCATGTTTCTAAAGTGACGCAAGGTGCGTCGATGCACGAGACACGTGCCACGTGCAGCCCTTGGGAAGATCATGGCGGCACAGCGCAGCACTGAGCGTGATTTCTGACGCCATGTTTTTCCCAGAAGTGGCGCGTGGCTCGTGCTTCGAGCATTTCTACAACAATGAATGCCGCCACGTTTCCCAGGATAGAGGGGCCTTAAAGAGATTATCCTGTCAAATTTCGTATTCATGAAAACATTTAGACCTCATTGTCAATGGCTGTAGGAGCATCTTCCACGACAAATCTGAATTTTGTGTGCTTCCCTGGAGGAGTAATTGTATTTTAACCCAAGCGTGCATAAACGGCGTTTTCCTCTTCCACCTTCAGGGAAGCGGAGTTTCTGAGGTAACATCAGGCAAAGAACTCGCCGAACTGAAGTGAACTTCGAATTTTGTTCTCCGCGTGAGCGGTACGACGTCACCCTCGCTGCTGCGCTAGATTTTTTTTTTTTTTAGAATGAAAGGGTATTTTCGTTGTGCGGTTGTCACCCTCCACACTTCTCCGCGACATTTACAGTGGCGAGTAATATGAAATGCTGCGGTGCGTCGGGAGCTCTGTGTTCCCACGGAGGAATGAGGCATAGGATATGACAATTGCAAGACTGGTGTGACGTCACGTCAGGCATGGGAGTGCAGCCGTTGATACTTGCGAAATTCGGCATGGAGTTTCGTTCAATTATCCGTCGTTGATCTAGCCCGAACAGAAGTTTGGGTGCCGCACCAATCGAGCAAACAGGCGCGGTAATAATAGCGCCGGGAACGATGCCTGAGACCCCACCGAGGCGGCGGCAGAAAGGTGAACTAAAGTGCGCCGTTGAAGCGTGACGACAACGGGCTCCTCGTCTGGCGATTGGTTCAAACGATAGACGCGCTCTTGGTTTCGATTTCGGTGGTGAGATGTGATGAAAAACGTTCATTTGAACGTTGGATAATCTTTTAAAGTTGTAGTTGGGAATTAATAGGTTTCATACCGTGTATAAAAGCATAATCTGAAGCGATCCCTCCGTTTGTCACTGGTTGAACGCATCCCGCACTGCTACCTCGGGCGCGTAACAAGCATCCAGCAACCATGGAAAAAAAAGAAAAAGGTACGAGCGCCGGGGGCGGCGGACTTTTGGTTCTGGTTTCGTGCGTCGTCTCGTGTTCGCTTTGCGAACTGGTGGTGTCTCACCAATCATGCCGCGTTTATGTGCACTAGTAGGTTGCGCGAAAGGTCGGCTAAAGACGTGTGGTCGATCGGGCGATGTTAGTTTGCATAAACTGCCGACCGATGCAGCAATGCGCAGCATTTGGTTGCGCGCCGTCGTCTTGCGTAGAGCTGTGGACAGCGGTGTCAGGATTTGTTCGTTGCATTTCCGACCAGAAGACTGAGCAGCACCTTCACATCAGCCGGAGTCGCTCTGAGGCGGCGAGCGAGGAACTGGTGGTAGGTCTGGGGCACCTTCGTAAAGCGCCAATCCAGAGTTCTGCGTCCATACCAGCATCTCCCGTTCAGTCGGCGTGAGGTCGCTGAACGGGAGCTCAAACTCGTTTGCGAGCGCGGCGTTGTCGCCCATTTCTTCCAGGTTTTCTTCACAGACCGCCGTGCACTATAGCGAACCACGGGAACCACACTGAGTGTGCACTAAATCCTACCGATGCCGACAGTGCTCCCTGACGTCACTTCTCTTTCCAGGGGCGAAGAAGGGAAGAAATCTGAATGTTTGTTTCGGTTTCGCAGATTTATTTGCAGGTACAAAAATAAGAGTCACAAAGTTCTAGAAAAAAATGTGTGGCATGCCAGGACCCCAATGCTTCCGAAAACACCTTCTTTAAAAAAAAAAATTAAATTGCCTTCATGGTCCCTTTAAGGGCCGCCCACACTATTAGCCCCGAGAGCGAACACAAGCGTCGCTGTGGTCGGCCTTCCACGATTGGCCGAACGCTGACTATGACGTAAGAAAGGGGATTATCATCGACGGAAATAAGAGGAATGAAAGAACTTTAATTTTGACGGTGTTGGCAGTGTTCCTTTAAGAGCGCAATGATTTCAAGCTTCCACCATGCCATTTACAAACACCATCGAACTTGTTGTTTGCAAGGTAATGACGTAACAAGGGGGAACCATAAGAGGGCGCCACCACAACTTCTCGCCGCTAATAGACGCTTTCAGGCAGCTGTGCATGGGCGCCGCCATAACCGACCTTCAGTTTTTGTTTCCTCTTATTTCGTTCGGTTCACATCATCATTACCACAGCAGGACAGGTTATTGCCACTTTAGCTGCTACTGCGTCCTTCTCCCCAGCATATGCCTTTGTGGAGGCTCGTCAACGCCCGCTTCAGTGGCTAGGAATCTCGGTAAGACAGGAGAAGGTCGGCAATGGCGGCTCACTCTAGCGCGAGTCGAACGCGTGTTTAAAGCGTCTATACTTCGTTTCACCTTATCTGCGAGCGAAGCCAAAGCTAGAAGCGCGAGACCAGCGCTTTTTGCGTTTCTCCCCAGCTCGCGCGCTAGCGAGAAAACGCGCGTGGCACGCCGATCGCGGGAAGACGCGTTCGAATGCTTCAAGAGTGCGCGAGGCCTCCTGTGCTGTCACGTGACATTCGCGGCGGCAGAACTCTATCTAGTGTGGTCTTCAGGATGCAGGACGCGTCTTCCCGCGATCGGCGTGCCACGCGCGTTTTCTCGCTAGTGTGGGCGGCCCTTTACGCAGCTCGCTTCCGCAATATTTGAGGAGGTGAAAAGATTGTGATAGAGTGAACTTTATCTACAATAATTTTACGGGAATATCTGTCTTTATACTTCGTTTCACTTTATCTGCGAGCGAAGCCAAAGCTAGAAGCGCGAGACCAGCGCTTTTTGCGTTTCTCCCCAGCTCGCGCGCTTGAGCAAAGCCTGAACGCACGGAGCTTTCGTGCTCGCGCTTCCAGCTTTGCCTTCGCTCGCACATAAGGTGAAACGAAGTATAGTGACCTATTCTGGTCACAAACGGTCACGTTCGTGTTTCTCGAAAACTCCTCCCCCCTACGAACCGCGCGCTCCTATTGGCCACAGCGCGCGTGATAATTCCACGCGATTCCCATGGGAAAGTTCGCGAAACACGAAAGCAACCGTTTGCCGTAAGTGCCGCTCTTCGAGTTCGGACCGTGACGACAAAGTGACGTATGACCACGTCCGACCTACGTAGCACATAGCGGAAGTCACGTAACTAGATTAACTGCGGTACTACTCAACACACCCTACTCTCTGTTTCACTATGTGGGCGAACTAGTTCGAGTATAGGAGCTACAAGAACGTGTTCCGGGATTTTAACGTCCCTGTCGAGCAGGCGCGCTTGCGCAGTGCAAGCCAACGTTCGTGTAAGCATCGTTTGGGGTGATGTGCTTGTGCTTGTAACTTCTGTTTATATTGCACGAAGAGGAAAAAGCTTTGGGCAGTATTCTAGAGCGTAGAAAATGGCGGCGATGCTTGTTGCTCAACGATGGCTCGACCAACGCGTACAATGACGGGTTTTCTGCGAGCACCGGTTGCCTTCGCTATGCATGACAACTGTTTCTGATGACAGTACCGCTTGTCGAAAAGCACGGTGCAATCGCAGTGTGACCAGCTGCGCGCCGAGAGACGGAGACTATGAGAGATGATGACCGTCGAGCAGCAGCTACTATTCGAATTGCACTGAGATTTTTTCGCAACGGGAAGCTACAAGGGTGCGGTTGCCACCGATGATCTCATAGCTAATGCCCAGTCCATGGTGATCAGAGCCGTGACGGCCGTCGCGAGTGTCGCTGTCAACCGGCTGGGAAGAGACGGCTGGGTCGACAAAACCCTGGACCGAGGAACCTGAGGCATGTGCGAAAGAAGGCTTTCGTCGCCACCACGACAAGCACACCGACGTCGTGGGGTGCGTTGACGGAACCTAGAATCTAACTGAACCTTCGTTAGCATCATCATCGGTCTGAAGGAGACCGTGACCGTTCTGAAGGCCTCCTACACTTTGCCGCAAACACCACTTTGCCATTAACGACGTGGTGGTAAGTACGTTAAAACTTCAGGGTTTCTACCGCTTCGAAGTTAGTGCACGCTTAGTGCCTATGTCTACAGATGACCGTTTGTTGCGGTTTTTAGCTACTGTCATTCACGCAATAAAATCGGGGTGGGCTGCTGATGGAATTTTATTGTATCAATAAGATATTCTACCTTTCTACGCTAAGCTTCTGGAGTTGCATGTCAGTCATCGGACAGTCCTAAGAAACACTGATCGATTCCCTGCAATTAACTGTAGACGAGAAATTTAGCCAGTGGAATTTTGTGGATGGTTGTCACCTCCGTGACCAAGAAAAACAATAAATATACCATTGTCCTAAATTCAACACACGTATGTTTAATGTAAAGGTTATGATACCAATTAAATAGATTGTCGTTTCAAAAGTGACAGTAACTCATTGAAATTAAAGAGTAGTGTTAACTGGATTTTTTAAATTTGCCTGTGAAGCAGAGCAAATACGCATTGTTGACTTATCATCATCAAGCATAAACAACGAGCGGAAGCAGAGTAGATGTGTGAAGGAAAAGCGAGCATATGCTACAGAAAGAACTGCTACGTAGCGTGAAGAATGTCAGCAACTATCTTGCCATTGTGCTACGAGCTCAGTTGCTATGCACATGCTTATGGCAGCCTGTGAATGTAGGATGCTCCCCATATGGTATCAACCAGTGGCGAAGCCAGGGGAGGGGGCTTACGGGGCTTCGCCCCCCCCCCCTCTCCCCAAATCCGGCGGGCCCTAGAATATACACACAAATTTCGACTACATCTACCCCCCCCCCCCCCCGCACCCCAAGTTATGAACATCTCAGTCACCTCAACTTTCCTCCCCCCCTCACCCCCACAAAAGTTCCTGGCTACGCCACTACGATCAACAGCACTCAATGGATAGTCAACATTATCAGGATAAGTAAAATTTCTTTTATTTTATGCACCATATAGGCAGTGTTTCTGTATTTATATGCATGCAGGCAAAACACACACTTTAGAAAACTCTTGTGTGAAGGCTGCGTTCACAATGCAGTCCCCGTCAAACTTTCAAGGCGTTAACGAATTCCACAAATTAAATTTTCAACGAAACGCGTTAGTTTTGCAAAACGCTGGCAAACTTACATTGCGTTTTACATAATTCACCTTTGTCGTCCGATAAATCAGCAGTCAGCGCTACACAAACCTCAATGAGCTTGTCGTTTGTTTTCTTGCCGTTGGGGCGAACACTGGCGGTCGTGGCGGCGGCACAATTCTTTCTCAGACCGTTGGCTGCTGCCTCCGTGCTCGCAGAAGCGTTGGTCGCTTTGTGACAAGGTGAGGTTTTGAATCTTGACGCATGGCAACGCTGAATGAAGGTCTATTACCGTATTCATAATCTCAGCAAGGCTGCCGTTACGAGCTGCAACAACACCACCACTTTCAAGCTTCATAACACCGGCACAAATAGAAGCCAAGTCTTGCATCTCGCCAAGTGTTATACCGGAGACGTTGAACGCCAGCTCACCATGCTCTTCAATCCGGTCCTGCCACCAAATGGGCTCATCCAACAGCACGAAAGCATTCGTGTGCGCGTTGATCAAGTTACCGATCGCATGTCAAACCCCAGCCGCGGTCGATCCGACAAGCATCGCGGCCATGTTCTTTCGAGTTTATCACGCCAAGGGTACGGTTGTCGAGTTAAAGCAATGCAAATACTCTCGTGCATTCTTGTTCTTACTTCACTTTGTCGTCACAACCCGAACTCGAAAAGCGACTGTTAGCGGCAAACAGAGGCTTTCTAGTTTCACGAACATTCCCATGGCAAAGAGCGTTGAATCGTCACGCGCAATGAAGCAAATGGGATAGCGAAGTACCTATGTAGGGACGTGTGAAAACTTTTTTTTCTTTTTTTTTTTCATGAGATTTTTTGCAAATAAAAAAGTAAGTAAAAAAGACTGCCCGCGATTATGCGGTCGCGTCCATTTCTTCAGCGCCGAAAGCAAAGAGCATGGCTTATGGGGACTACCGTCGTAATCACTGCAGTGAGCAAAGGGAGCAAAGCATTATTAAAACTGCCCGAAGAAACTTTCCTGCATCATACACAGCATGTTCACGACCGGTGCACTCTGCGTCAATCTCATGACTTGTCATATATTACCACAGAGTCGTCGTCAGCGCTTGTGTGTCGTGCATGTTCCTTTGCTCTGTCCTCGTCTTTTTGTGCGCTGTTCTGTTCATCGGGACACATGGATTGCTTCGCGAAGCTACCCCTTGCATCGCTTGCCATGCTGTGCTGGCGAACACTTCTCCTGGTGACTTTATCATTACGGTCGTTTCCGTTGCGTGCCAATGCAATTAACGCGGATGTGTAAACCAGCCGCGTTAACCAAGCCGAAAAAAAATTAGAAAAAAACGAGCAAATTTTACCCCTCATCTCACAGCCAGAGCAAGTGGCCACATGATCTGGAGCTGATATCATAGCCACGCGCTGGGGTTGGCAAAGCATAAAACACGCGAGGAGTTCCTTATATTGTGTTCGGCTACTAACGTCATTCCAGCGATTGGACACGGGCCACTATACCCGAATGCTTGTCGAGCTAGTGATTATCACGAGCCCGAATCGGGTGCTCACGCAATGCTTGGGTCCAATCTACGAGTGGCATTCAAATACCGTCACTGGGGAATACCGCGACCCACCACCTGCGTTATCAAGCTTTGCGAAGAGATTGAAAGATAGCGCTTGGTTTGGTGCGAGAAATTACACCACAACAAAAGAGGTTCTTGGTCAGAGGCGTTGCGTGCGAGTATATTGGGGTCCCACTACTGCCTGCAAACTCACGTAAAAGTGAAAAAAAAAAAAAAAACATTCCAAGCTAATATTGTTGCACGGCTTTTTGAAAGGCCCCAGGCTAAGAGTGGTGCAGGTCTAGCTAAATTATTCATCTACATTGTAGACACTATAGTTGGTTACAAGTTAAGAAGGTAGTAGAAGCTCCTCCCCATAAGCGTGATGCGCCCGCTTCAGACCCCTCCGCAGTCGAGAAAATAGTTCGCTGAAAACGCCCCTTCTGCTTCAATGGATAAATATTGACTACAGACAGACCTTGTAGCGGGTGGCAGCTTGCGCCACCTAGCCGAGGCGAATTACTCGCTCCGGAAGGTTGAAGTAAAAAGAAGGCTTCAGTGCAACGAAAATTGTAACTTTTATAAGTAATGCATATATGGTTGTTGGTTTTAGCTTGATAACCTTCCTACACGAATTAGGTACATTCCGTGCATTTGCTGCGTTTGTTAAAAAAACCATGCGTTTCGGGTTTTGAAACCCCCTGCGATTCGCGTTTTGAAAAATCTCAAGTCGTCTTTTCTTTGCCGTTATGAATCCCAACGTGGAGACAGCGGAATGCAATTCCTCCGATTCTGCTTCGTCAAGAGAGTCTGGTGCAGCCTCGCCGTCTACGCCAAGGCGCCTCTACAAGAAGCATAAGAGCGGCGATGTCCTCAACCGAGTTGCACGGCAGCTGATAATGAACGCGTACGTTCAGATGCGACACGAACCGCCCGCCAAGCCCGACCAGCCCGGCCTCACTGTGGAGGAGTCCTGCATCAAAGTCAGCAAACTGCTTGGCGTTGGTGTACGCACCGTCCTCGAGATTAGGAAGCAGGCGAAAGAAACCGAGGGACAAGTTGTGACACCTTCTCGGAAGCGCCCAGCAAGTGAAGGCAAGAGGCGGCGCAAAGTCAGGTACGGCGACTTCACGTTGTGCGCTCTGAGATCGTGCGTCCACCGTTTCTTTCGACGGAACGAGGTCCCCACGGTCAAGAAAATAACGGCCGAATTCTGCACGAGCACTGAACTTCCCTTGTTGAAGGCTTGGACTGTGCGTCGCCTTCTTCACGACATCGGATTCGAGCATGACAAGAGGGAACGAAACTCGCGGCTGATTGAACGAGAGGACATCGTCGCCTGGCAGCAGAAGTACCTGCATGAGATCGCACGTCACCGACAAGATGGTCGAAAGATATTCTACTTGGACGAGACGTGGGTGACTGCAGGGCACACTGTCTCAAGGGTGTGGGTAGACACGACCGTGGCCTCGTCTCACGACGCCTTCATGCGTGGTCTCTCGACTGGCCTCAAGCAGTCATCGGGCAAGGGCCAGCGTCTTATTGTCACCCACATCGGCAGCGATGAAGGCTTCGTCGACGGCTGCCTGGACGTGGTCCGTGGACAAAAGACCGGCGATTTCCACGAGGAAATGGATGGCGCCCGCTTCGAGAAGTGGTTCGACGGTGTCCTCGAAAAACTGCCGACAGGAAGCGTTATCGTCATGGACAACGCTTCTTACCATTCACGGCGGTTGGAAGCAGTGCCGACGACGAGTTCCCGCAAGGACGACATCCGACAGTGGCTGACGTCTAAAAAAGTTTCATGGGACCCCAAGATGCTGAAGAAGCAGCTGCTCGACATTGTGGCCTTGGTGAAGCCACAGCACCTGAAGTATCGTGTGGACACTGCTGCCGAGACGGCTGGCTGTACTGTGGTCAGGCGCCCACCGTATCACTGCGAGTTCAACCCCATTGAACTGATATGGGCGCAGATCAAGAACGGCGTTGCTGCCCGAAACACGACGTTCAAGATTGTCGACGTGCGGACACTCCTCAACGAAGAAGTTGACAAGGTCACCACTGACAACTGGGTTAATGCTGTCAGGCACGTTATTCGCAACTTTCACGACCTATAGGGGGCGCACTGGTGCCTATGAAAAATGGCTGTCATCTGGATGATCGTCGTAGAACAGCAGTACAAGGCTGGATCTGCAAGGCGTGAGTAACTCTAGTTTTGCTATATACGAGCAATATTAGAGCCCTAGTTTATTTTTTCACGTCAGGAAGGTGTTAGCAGGCATCTTTATTGTGAAGCCGATCATCCAGGAGCTAGGGAGCGCGATTCTCACACCGCGGTACCACCATCGCTGAAAGTTGCGAATTGACATCGAAGCAACGTTCCGACGAGGCGGTACCACAAGTGCCCACATCCAGCCCATCGTCATCCAGCTGGATGGAGAGGACACCCCATCCGAAAGTGACCTGTCTGGTGTCGAGCCCTTTGACGAAGCTTAACGCCACCATTATGGAGAAAGCGCGGAACATCTCGGAACACAAAACGGTCCTTTTAAGGACCACTCATATGCTTTAAAATCGGATCGTTGTTCTTGTCCACTACTGACCTCCCGTGTCTCATGTTGTCATGCTTCTCTGCTCGTTGCCGTATAGCATTTCGATATGCAGCCACCGGACAAACTTTTTATTTTTGTTGCGGTAATGTCTAAGCTGGTCTATACATTGGACTGTGCCATGAATCACAAGTATAGATTTCAACTTCGCGAAAACAAAATTTTTCGCGAAGTTCAAGAGGAGATTTGCGCGCGTGATTCGGGAAAATTCGGTGTTGCTAGTGGTTGAAGAAGACAAAGTTATATAAAAAGAGTTGTCAGCCAGCGCGGCTTGTTTAAATTTTGCTTTATTTTTCGTGTGTAAGGAGTGAGTGTTGTTTGCTATAGTGCGCTGTGGTCTGTGTAAAAGTTTGCAGCCCATCTACGGCAAAGACATCAGATGCCATATTGGCCCTTCCCGCTGTCCAAACATCTTTGCTACGCAACAAATAGAATTTTGATTGCAAATAAGCTCTTTTTTGTCTAAGAAAAACGACAACAGATCACTGCCAGTGCTCTGCTTTGAAGCATAAATGGGACATCTGTGGCCATTCACACGACTGATGCCTCTGGGAATAACAAAACCGTGTGTTAGCACAGCGGAGAGCGAAATCGCAGTACCAGTGTTCTTTTTTGAAGTCTAAAGGAAACGCCTGTGGTCATTCACATGACCGAGGCCCCTCTGAAAACAACAGTAACGTGTGTCAGGCCACTGGGGACAGATATCTCTTACTGCCAATGATCTGTTTCGAAGCATAACTGGACGTCTGTCGCCATTCACATGACCGCGGCCACTCTGAGAATAAGAATAATGTGCGTCAGCACTGCGGGCAGCTAACTCTAACTGCCAATGATCTGTTTCGAATGCATAAACTGGACGTCTGTCGCCATTCACCTGACCGAGGCCCTCTGAGAATAAGATAATGTGCGTCAGCACTGCGGCAGCTAACTCTAACTGCCAATGATCTGTTTCGAAGCTAAACTGGACGTCTGTCGCCATTCACATACCGAGGCCACTCTGAGAATAAGAATAACGTGCGTCAGCACTGCGGGCAGCTAATCCTAACTGCCAAGATCTGTTTCGAAGCATAAACTGGACGTCTGTCGCCATTCACATGACCGAGGCCACTCTGAGAATAAGAATAACGTGCGTCAGCACTGCGGGCAGCTACTGCCAATGATCTGTTTCGAAGCATAAACTGGACGTCTGTCGCCATTCACATGACCGAGGCCACTCTGAGAATAAGAATAACGTGCGTCAGCACTGCGGGCAGCTAACTCTAACTGCCAATGATCTGTTTCGAAGCATAAACTGGACGTCTGTCGCCATTCACATGACCGAGGCCACTCTGAGAATAAGAATACGTGCGTCAGCACTGCCGGCAGCTAACTCTAACTGCCAGTGATCTGTTTCGAAGCATAAACTGGACGTCTGTCGCCATTCACATGACCGAGGCCACTCTGAGGATAAGAATAACGTGCGTCAGCACTGCGGGCAGCTAACTCTAACTGCCAATGATCTGTTTCGAAGCATAAACTGGACGTCTGTCGCCATTCACATAACCGAGGCCACTTTGAGAATAAGAATAACGTGCGTCAGCACTGCGGGCAGCTAACTCTAACTGCCAATGATCTGTTTCGAAGCATAAACTGGACGTCTGTCGCCATTCACATGACCGAGGCCACTCTGAGAATAAGAATAACGTGCGTCAGCACTGCGGGCAGCTACTCTAACTGCCAATGATCTGTTTCGAAGCATAAACTGGACGTCTGTCGGCCATTCACATGACCGAGGCCACTCTGAGAATAAGAATAACCTGCGTCAGCACTGCGGGCAGCTAACTCTAACTGCCAGTGATCTGTTTCGAAGCATAAACTGGACGTCGGTCGCAATTCACACGACCGAGGACACTCTGAGAATAACAATAACGTAAGTCAGCACTGCAAGCAGCTAACTCTAACTGATAATGATCTGTTTCGAAACATAAACATGACGTCTGTGGCCATTCACACGACTGAGGCCACCCTGGGGATAACAATACCTTGTGTTAGCACAGTGGAGAGCAAAATCCCAGTGCTAGTGCTTCGTTTCGAAGCATAATAGAGACGTCGAAAGCTCCCTTGAAGTCGACGGCCATTATGACTCTTGGGTCGCACTTCGGCGAGTTGGCTAACACCTCGTGGGGGATGAGGAGCAGACTGCCCTGTGCGCCGAAGTGCGGTCTGAAGGGGTGTGGCATAGATTTTCTGAATTTCAGAAGCGTCATTGTACTGGCTTGAAATATATCGCAAAAACAGCACCGATTGCTTGACGTGAGGAAAAGTCGGCTACAACATTGACGAAGAATTGGGGAGAGGACGGAGATCTAAGGAATACCAATGCCATTAACTGGGCCAAGTTCAGTTCGACTCAAGCTTGATATCGTCCGTCATGCAGAAACGCTGTGATGAGGTGAAGCGGTCTTCCATAGAGACCTCAGTTTTGAGCCTCCCAGACTAGTGCAATGTAGAGGATTTAATCAGACCTTTTTAAAGCCAATAAGAACCATGATGCACAGATTGCAGCCTGACTTGTTGCCGAGGACAGAGTTGTGAAGTACTGGAAGGTCATTTTTGAGTGCTTGGGTGGCTTCTAAAACTGGTTTAGAATGAATGGAGGTATTTCTGGTTTTTGTGATGCTATAGTCTGTAACAGGCCTGATCCCCTTTTTCGTTGGTGCTGCTGTAGTGCCCCCATCAGCTGGCCCAGAGGTCAAATATATAGTGCAGGTCATGATTTGGGGTCCCTTCTCGCACCCGGATCAAGTGGGATCGCCTCCTGGAAGGCCTGGGGATGTAATGTTGGAGCGGAATTGTAGGATCAGTCTAATGGGCTGCTAAGAAGTTATCCCATACGACGAATCATGCAGAGCCCTTTGAAGGCTGAGGTCTAAGGCTTGCAACGAGATCAGATAGGTAGTTGGTCGCTTCCCAGTGTCGGTGTGCACTTGCCATACCCCTCGGCTTGGGGAGCCCCACGCTAACCCTTAGCTCTCAGGCCCGAGCCCGCTGTACTCGTCATAATTTTGAACCAATAACGCCGATGACGAGTCCATGTTGTCCAGTCCAAAACCATTTCAAATTTGCCTGATGGCTCCTTATCCAATTCCAGGTCGTGAACTTTAACAACAGAGGGACGTGAAATTCATTTTTTTTTTGTTCAGAGTGCATTTTGTCTGGCAATGGATGTCTAAAAATGATGCCTGCGATAGTGTTTAAGTAACGCGGCTCGGAAACAGGCTTTTTGTGCGGTGCCACTCATTTCATCAAATGACATTTCCCCGACAGTTCGTTCCATCAACGCCACGACGGTTTATCAACAAATTGTTTCCTCGACACTCGTTCATCGACATATCTTGCTATCTTTCGTCGACAACATTTTTGTTTGGTTAGGGGTGCGCTGGTATGTTGGCGAGCAAGGGTACGGGTACATGCACGGGGGCAGGACCACCCTTACACGCTGCAGCGAAGCGGCATATGCGGGTGGGCTGGGTGGGTCCACATTTTTGTAATGAACTGCTGGAGACTGTCGCCGCAAAGCGTCGTGAACAGGGTGGGTCGAATAGTTTAACATGTGCCCCAGTGATAAACGCACAACAAAATGTTCCTACAGCGTGCAATTTGTGTGTCGATGAAACTTCACAGCACAGTGTGGTAGTATCGATGAAACAATCAGTGTCGATGAAACGAGAGTCGTAAAAAGTTGATGAAACATGTGTCGATGAAACGACAGGGACCCTTCTTTCCGATGGTTTCATGAAAGCTCTGACAATGAGGACTGCGAAGTTGCCTCCAAGAAGCTCACTATGTTTTTTACACGAGTCTGTCTTTGCCAAGGTAGACCAGAAAGATGATGACAGACTCTGAAGAGCTCGTTCGCGGCTACGACCTTGTATAATGCAGAGATAAACATACATCAGAAATGTAATTAGGCGGTTTGAGCTGTAGCTTGATTCAAACATTGTCGATTTTATTGTTATAAAGACAAATCATTCTGTCACTTGCATTCGGACCAAGATCAGGACATCTGAGCATTCGGAATGTTTTCAATTTTTTATTTAAGGCTGCGGTCTCACGGCAGCCATCTTGAACAAGGCGTTAGTTCAACCAATAGATGGCGAGACGCACACGTGGGGTGTAGAGTTCCTGTATTAGCCCCGTGCGCGACCGAAAGCGTCGCTGTGGTCGGCCTTCCACGATTGGCCGAACGCTGACTATGACGTCGGAAAGGGGATTTATCATCGACGGAAATAAGAGGAATGAAAGAACTTTAATTTTGACGGTGTTGGCAGTGTTCCTTTGAGAGCGCAATGATTTCAAGCTTCCACCATGCTAATAACAAACACCATCGAACTTGTTGTTTGCAAGGTGATGACGTCACAAGGGGGAACCACAGGAGGGCGCCACCAAAACATCTCGCCCAGAGCCGTTTATACTGAGAGAGTTTGGCCAATGGGCGGAGCTTGTTGGCCGCTAGAACAAGCGGATTTCGCGGTAACACAATATGGCGTTACTTCTTTGTCTTGTTCATTCCTGAGAAATCGCGTAGAGTTCCTATGAGTCAGAGCCACAATATGGCGGACGGAAGTAGTCATCCCCCGGTTGTCAGACTACGCTGCTGTGGTTGTCAGGCTGTCAAAATCTCCTTAAGAAGGCCAAACTCTCTCAGTATAAACGGCTCTGATCTCGCCGCTAATAGGCTCCCTACGGTGGAGTGTAGTGGGGTGGCCGAAATATTGGTTCACGGTGGGATGGCTCGAGCACCATCACGTTCCCCTCGTGGCCTTGCTCGCGCCGCTGCCAGCTGTGCTCAGCTAGCTCAGGTAGCGTGGCCCAGCAAACGGATGTATGCGAGAATATCAGGCTGGGTATAAATTGTTCTCTGATATAGACGCTTTACAGCAGCGGTGCATGGGCGCCGCCATAACTGACCTTCAGTTTTTGTTCCCTCTTATTCCGTTCGCTTGACTTCATCATTTTAACAGCAGGACAGGTTATTGCCATTTTAAGTGTTGCTGTGTCCTTCCCCCCAGCATTGGCCGTTGTGGAGACTCGTCAACGCCCGATTCAGTGGCTCGGCATCTCGGTAAGACTAGGTAAGACAAGAGAAGGGCGGCTATGGCGGCTCAATCTGGCGCGTGTGTAAAGCGTCTATAGGGAGATGCGGTTCGGCGGTTGTAACGGGCTTTCGCAATAAATCTTACCAAGAAGGAATCAAATGTTGATTGACGTGTCAATATTCTATCAATAAAAATTTCTTCTGCAGGAATGCACGCTCAGTAGACTCAATCTTCCAAGACACCAGTGAAAGCGGAGGTCAAGTAAACTGCTTCGCGATTTATGGTACTTACCTCACCATTTTAATGACGACTAAAATAACGTCACGAAATATTGTGTTTCACGGGGTCCGGAAGATGTTGTAAAGGTTGTTACATTATAATTCCCAGAAAACGAACGCCGTTGCAATATTTTCGGAAGTACCGACACACATAATGTTGTAAGTACAGCTTAGGAGGAATATGATGAAAACCATCAGAAGAAATAGGAAGACGTTTATTTGAAATGAAGACGCTATGAATGAACGGCGTTTAGCGACGGCAAGTTATGAGCGTTCGGGAATTTATAAGTTCACGTGATTGCTTACTATGGACATTTGGACAATGAAGACCAGTTTTGTCGGGAGATGGTGTTGCGGTGATGACCTGATATCGGAAGACTCGTGGCAGACGAACAAGCAAGTTTTTTCTCAGCGAATGGTAAGTGTCCAGTGTCAAGCACAACACGTGGCTACCGACGTTTTCGACGTTTCGAACACTTACCGCTTTCGACAAAAGTCCTGGCACCTGGGCTAACTTTCTGGAAAGACTCGAAGTCTTCCTTGAGTCCAACGCCATCATGAACAGTAACTGAAAGCGATCCACTATTCAGTCGGTGGGTGGCGAAACGTATCCGCATCTGCGGAGTCATGGTCGATGCGTACTCTAAGTGGCTGGAAGTTTACACGATGCCTGCCACGACGTCCAAACACGTCATTGGCGTTCTACGGTCTCTTTTACCTACTTTTGCCCTACCGAAAATACTTTTCTCTGATAATGCGCCCAATCTTGCTTCAAATAAAATAAACAAGTTTTTGAAGAAAAAAAAAAAAACGGCATCAGGCATCACATTAGTGCACCATACCATCCTGCAACTAACGGGCAAGCAGAACAGATGGTGTGCGAAACAAAAAAAAGCCCTTTTGAAGCTTACGGAAGAAGCAGTTCAGTGAAGAATCGCCAGGTTCTTGTTCCAGCAGCACGCGACGTTCTCATCTTACACGGTAAAAACACCCGCCGAAGCAATATTCGGCGGACGAAGAGCCACACCCCTCGATCTCATGATACTATGGCTTACGAACGAAGATCGAGAGATTCCCAGATCGGGAGTAATGGCAGTTTATTCGGTCGGACAACTCGTCTACATGAGGAATTTCAGCGGAAGTCGGGCCTTCCATGTAAAACTTGAGTAGAAAAGGCTCTATGTTGGTTGACCAGAAGGTGTCATCCCTCTGAATGCGTTGGATATCAATGCCCTTGAGTGTAAATATAACTAAATCACAAAACTCTCTTTGCGTATTGTGTAACTGCCCTTGTATTTGATAGTAGAAGCTATGGTGGTGATTTGAACCTTTCACACCAGGCTCCCTTTTCTTATTTTCCGCCTCATACCCTTTTGCTGTTTAAGTATGCTTCAAGAATCTTTTGGAACGGGGACACTTTACGTCAACGAGGCCATTTGTTCCAAGTAGTCAATCAGGGAATGCTGCTAGAAATCCGTCCCTCACATTAACGAATAAGCCGCACTTCTGCACAGTGCAGTTTTCCTGTTCCGCGTACAGTTGTAAAGCAGCATCCTCATTGATTCTACCATATTCTGTTGCGGGTGAAGAAAGTCTTTGGGTACACGATACTTGAAACAAGTCTGGCACTGTACGTTGTGGTTCGACACCCAATAATGTCGTCGTCCTTATAGAGCCTTATCATTTAATCATTACCTCGTCACCTCATATTGCTCTTCATGAACAGTAAGTACAATAGGCTACCGCCATATTACAATCCAAGAATTGAAAAATTGAGTCGTTCAGTCCTTCAACAAGTTTATTATTTATATAATGTTATTACGTTACATTACCTCGAGACGATCGACGTCCATCGTCGATCTTCAAATACTTATACCTGTATATAAATTAGACGCACAAGGGGAGGGAGGGGGGGGGGGGGGGTCGGTGGCCGAGTGCATGGTCTAGCGCACTCCAGCTCGGAGCACTTGGAGCGAAAGCTCGCGCTGCAGAACCTACCCCGACCCTGCCCGTTTCGATCTGGAAGAACATAGTACCGGCGTGCGGTCGTGTATCACTACTGCGTGGTGCACGTTAAAGACCCCAGGTTTTGCGGTTGTACCACACTGGCTAAATTGCTCATCTACAGCTGAGACACCAGACGCCCGCTAAGGCAGACTAACTTCCGGCTTTATAAACATACACACAACAGTTTGCAATTAGACGCAGAATAACAAAGAACACAGAAGTGCCGCCTCTTTTCTTTGGATTTCTTTTTTTTAAACCAGCGCAAGCTTGCGTGTTTTCTCTTTTGAGACGGTTAGAACGGTCGCACATAAAACCCGCGTTTCTCCTACCCGGCCGCTTCCTCCTCACATTATGTGTAGTTGGTTATAACTAAATAAGCTATAATTATGGTGTATTATTCATATTTACTTTCAGTTTCAGTCAGGGAAAAGGGGTTTCGCGGGAACTAGAGCCAATAAATGAGCTGCGCTTAGAGTATCGGCACTCTCTTCCCAGACAGTGTTGTGAACGCCGCCATTTTGGTGCTTGTGCAGAGCAGGCGCAACTGCCGATCGTCATGATTCAAAAGTGCGACATCCTCAGCATTTGATTCGGTGTTAGGAAGCTCATGTAATGTTGTTTTGCTTTGTCGGAAACTGTTTAAAGTGGAGGACGGAAAAGCGTTTCTTGTTATTTCAGATAAAGCGTCAAATAACTGGCAACCATGATTTTAAGCCACAATATGGCCAAGTGTCGCTACTCTGAAGCATAGCTTATTTAATGACTCTATTCATGCTCTTGTTCAAGAGGCTTAGGGAGGGTCGGTGGCCGAGTGGTCTAGCGCACACCAGCTCGGAGCACGTGGAGCGAAAGCTCGCGCTGCAGAACCCAGGATCCTGGGCTCAACCCCACCCCTGCCCGTTTCGATCTGGATGAGCATCGTACCGGCGTGCGGTCGTGTATCACTACTGCGTGGTGCACGTTAAAAACCCCAGGCTAGCGGTTGTATTGCACTGGCTAAATTTCTCATCTACAGCTCGCAGACTCGTCGCCCGTTGAGGCAGACCAAGTTCTAGGCTGTATAAACATACACACAACCAAATTTTTTTTTCAAGAGGCTTGTAATACCTGTAGGGGCCATGACGTAAGCCCCGTGGATTCCAAAAGCCACTACATTTTTGACACCTGCCTCTTCCTCAGGAAACGCTTTTCCGTCCCCCACAAATGTTTAAACAACCCGCGACAGAGCATTTCAATAGTGCATCAGCTTCCTAGCACCGCATCTAATGCTGAGGCATATGCTGAGGAAGTCGTACTTTTGGATCATGACGATCGGCAGTTGCGTTTGCTCTGAACAAGACCCAAAATGGCGGCGCCCAAAACAATTTTGGGGAACGGAGTGCCGATACTTTAAAGCTCATTTAGTGACTCTAGGCATGAAGTGAACTCGGGTGTATTCTTTTCCTCTTCGTCTTTATTGTTTATTGATTTCAATCATATCGAATAATGAACACATTATATCACGCTACGCTTGTGTAATTATTTGTCTTAGATTTATTAACCTGACCGAGTACTTAAACCATTCATTTATCGATAGTAAATCTTCCAATATATTTTTTTAAATGTGAAGGTAAAAAGACATGGAGATTGATGATGATACAGACGCCAACGCCGCCCTCGGAAATTTTTTGAACATTAGAAATCAGCAGTTTGTCTGCCATCCGCCAGGTAGCTCAACAAAACACCCAAACAGTTTTTAATTGTTTTTAAAATTAGCTAAGCTCTACACCTATTAAGAAACCAAAGCAAGATCATTGTGAAAATGTAATACATCGCAATGTATATCTATTCCAGACAATAAATGTTATTAGATGCCAATAAATCTGTTTGATGTCCAAAAAAGATATGCGTCAAAAACAGGTAAGTTTGAAGGGCTCCTGGAGCGTTATGACTTTGAAAATGAAACAAAGCCATCGTCCACCTCTTGGGAAACCATTGTAGCTCTAAATGTTATAAGAGATTTTATCATAGTTTAATTATTTCCTCAGCGGCATTTGAAGTACCATGACTCGAAGCACAAAAAAGTGCTACGTTTGATATAAAATATCTAAACAAAAAAAATTTACACAACATTAAATTTTTTTCTGCATATTACCACATATAAGCACTACATCTGTAGCTAATTTCATTGCCTTAGCGCTCTTCATTAAAAACATATTTGTGCTGAAAAATGTCAATTTTAGGGCAATATTTGAGGGATGAAAAAAACAAAGTAGTACAAATACCAAAAAAGTGTATCGTTACATTCTGCTCCGACATCATCTTAACAAAACTGCTGTATTGGAACCGTGTTATCTTTAATGAAGCGTTCATAAAACATGAACTAGCGGAGCAAGTGAGGGTCCGCGCCATCATATTCGCAGCGCTACAAATGCGCATGTACAGTAAAAACCAACACATACATAATATCAAATGAAAGAGGATTGCATTGCCTTTCGAATGACATCCATCTTACAAAACAGTATTTAAAAGAAGATGAATAATGACCTGCCAAAATGTACCTAAACTGACACATTCAGTGGGACCGTGGCCTTAGAAAGCCACAATTCATGAAGCGGGAAGCTGCCCTTGCAATCAAATTTTATTGACATACTTTTCATCTTTTACAAATTATTAAACCAATGCTGCGATCCAATATTGTGGACACATTTTCCTTCTAAAGTAAATTGGAAAAGTTGGTTCGTGTTTACCCCAGGCCGCGACGCGACGCGAGTGGGGGTACACGCGTCACGCACCCGGGTTTCGAAGCATAAACATACGACTGACAGGGCCTCTGAGAGCAAGCAAAATGTTCGGAAGCATTTGAGAGAACCAAATCTGCTTCCCTCAAATTCTGATATTTTTCCCAAAAGAAGACATCAGCTTCTTAACGTCCAAAAGAATATCAATTAAATGTTTGTAACATACGCATCACTGGCTTTATCATTTGTGTGCCACATGTATGTTACAGCTCAATATTGTAAACGAGGGTGCACCCGCAGGTACCATCGCAGTCATAGATTAGCGTGCAGCTGATTGCGATGCGGAAACTTGACAAGGACGCCACGTTTCACAGATGAATACATACTGCTTCGAAGGCGTCATTTCAGTAGACAGACTATTTATTAACGCCAGCAAAGATACGGTCGAAATCGGGTGAAGACACTTACTGTGTTCGCGGTTCACTTATTTCACTTATTCCCGCACAGTCCACTACACTTATAAAGAAGAGTTTGGTGACCGCTGCATTTTAACGTCGCTCCACGGAAACCACTGCGAAGAAAAGCCGCTGCCGTCACGATGTTGAGGCGGAACCTGAGGCAGAGAAGCAGACGGCGTTCGACGTATGTACGATGCTAGGCCTTACTCCCGCATCGAACTTTTTGATGGCAATGCTATCGCTGGATTTTCACGCTGTCGCGCAGAACCTATTGCGAATAAAAGTGGACGCGGTTACGACTTAGCGACCTATGGTCGGGTAAGTAAAAAACCGCGTTAAAAAACAGAATAATTGCTGGAAGATACTAGAGTCGTAGAAAATCTGCCCGGCAGCTATGTTGAAAATATTCATTTGCCAAAACAAGATTGGTTCGGGCAGGTCGTGACGTCACGGAAACAACGGGTCGCGATTGGTGGCGGAGGAATACAAAATTCCCTTTGAGGGGCATTTGCCGCTACCTTCTTGACTTGTAACCGACTATAGACTTGTCTATAATTATAGACACTGGACACTCAACAAACACAACAAAATAGACCAACCTTACCAGCCCGTTTCGTTACGGCGCCGCTGTCCCAGAGCACCAAAGGAACTTAATTCTTTCTGAACGTGCAACAACCTTGTTGGAGCCCGGCACGTGCAGAGCGTGAGGCGGCACGAGCTGTAAAGCCCCTTCATGTTTTACGAGTAGCGCGAGGTGCGTTGATGAAAGAGGAACGTGCAACGTGCAGCCCTTGGTAAGATCATGGCGGCACAGCGCAGCACTGACCCAGTGTACTACAATCAACGAGGTAGAGGGGCTAATACCCTAGTTACACGGGCGATTCCAACTGCCATTGAGTCAACGACAGTTGACTCAATCGCGATCGGCCGGAGTTACACGGCGGCGCCAACTGTCATCGAGCCGCTAATGACAGTTGAGTTCAACTGAGCTCCCCTACCTCAGTTCAACTGAACGGACTTCCCCAACGGAGGTAAAATGGCGCCTCTCCGCGGGACCGCTGCCGCCGACCATCGTTTCCGAGGCACTTACTGTTTCGGAATGCAGGGGGAGGCGTCTAAAAAGAATCGTAGCAGCAAAATATCCGGGAAGGAATAGATTTAGGCGTCCGAGCTGCCGCTACAACGATCCCGGCTAGCCGGCAAACCACCAAACGAGTGAAGATGGCGGCGGGACCAGCTGTGTGAATGGACAAAAAGTAATAGGTGCACCCATCGTAGCGGGCGGTAGCTTGCTCCACCTAGCTTAAAATATGCGCAACTTAGCCCTGAATCTGCTTTGGTACTGGTGTAAACGGCGCTAACAAGAAACGAGGTATTGAACATAATGTAGGATATTCTTATAATAAATAAAATATGTTTCTCCGAGTAAATTACTTTAACAATTAGACTGATCACGTGGCACAAGAACTAGTTTCGTTTTAGCTTCAACTGGGTTCTGGAGAGCCGTGTAGCACCATCAGTTCAGTTCAGTTCAATCACAGTTGGGGCCGATAACTGTGATTGAACTCAACGACAGTTCAAAGCGCCCGTGTAACCAGGGTATTAGAGCGATAAACCGGGGTTCCGGTCTGCCCTCGAAAGTGACCCCCATAAGGCGGCTGCCATTGTACGCAAATTTGACCCCACGTCACGTGACCAAACCAAATACCTGACGAGAGAACAGATGGCAGCGCCCAGGCAGCGGCTGGCCCCAGCTGAGCCGGAGCTTGTCGGATGCTTTGTTCGTAGGTCGTTTGTCTCGGCGAGTTGATTTCAGACGCTGAAGCCGTCATATGAGGCCGGTCGAAAACGACTGCAGAGTTCAGCGTGGCGTCTGACGTAGGTATAACGTGAAAATAAGTAGGAACGGTTTGCATTTCGCTGGTGACCGACGGGGATATTGCCACGAAAGAGACAATCGGCCCTACGTTGCTCGGACCTCGGATTGATTCGGATACCGCAATTTTGAATGGCGAATGAGACTATGTCAAACCCAGAACTCTGCTTGTCATGTCACGAACCACTACCGACAGAAGTTACAAAGTTCTTAACATGCTCGGACTGCAGATATGGCTATCACGTAGGGTCATGCTCGGGCCAAAGTAACTCCAAAGGCAAAAATAAAGATTCAAAAAATAATGCATGGAACTGCCAAACATGCTTGACAGCGAAAACCCGAGGCGTACACAGCCCTGGAAAACAGAAGCCGGAGCAGGATCCTACACTCGTACAGGAGCTAGCTGCTATTAACACAAAACTTGCCGAAATTATGATTCTAAGTACGAAAGTGGATTCACTAATGTAAATCAAGGAGACAGTTGATCAAATCGAAGCATCAACTACGTTGATATCAAGTCAGTACGACGAAATCTTAAAGAAAATGGACCACCAATCAAAAGAAATAACTGCCCTTAAAAAACGCGTGGAAAAAGTCGAAGGAAACCAGAATGACGATGAAATTTGCAAATTAAAAAAGGAAATGAACAACCTAGAACAGTACAACAGGCGACAGAATATAGAAATTCATGGACTACCCCTAAGCGCCAATGAGAATCATCTGAATAAGATGAATGACATAGCGAAAAAAATTACACCATCTTCCCGAGGGGAACCATGGGGTGATGCGTAGCATCGCGGATCGTTATTAACGGTGTTAGTAACGGTGTTAGTAACGTTGTTAGTAACGTTGTTAGTAACGTTGTTAACTTGGGTTCCGCCGCTCGCTTAGTACGTTTACGTTGAACTTCACGGTCCCGAACATCAGGTTCTGCTGCTCGACGTTCACGAACCAACGCGGCTTCCCGTTCTCGAAGGTCGGGTTCCGCCGCTCGCTTCGTACGTTTACGTTGAACTTCACGGTCCCGAACCTCAGGTTCTGCAGCTCGACGTTCTCGAACCGCCGCTGCTTCACGTTGTCGTAGTTCAGCATCCGCCGCTCTACGTTGACGAATGGACGCCGCTTCTCGTTGCCGTAGTTCAGGGTCTGCCGCTCGCTTCAAGCGTTTGCGCTCAGCGTCGCGTGCCCTTAACTGCGCAGCTTTGTCTTCAGTGGACGTAGCGTTGCTGTTAGTTTGTGGGGTGGTGCTGACGCTTGCTTGCGCCAACCCACAAACTGACGGGACTGTTGCTTCCATCAGACTTCATCGGAAGAACGGAATGAAGTGGAGTCAACAGCGCCGAACTGAACGCGCGCAGCGCGCTGCCGCTGCTTATATTCACACTTGAAGGAGAGGAGACTAGAGGAGGAGAGTTGCGCATGCGCGCGCGGTGTGAGTAGAAGCGAACGCACGCGAAGTGCACGCAGCTGGTAGAGAGAGAGAGCGGAGAGAGTAACGCGCAGCTGTTGGAGAGAGGGAAGGAGGAGAGTTGCGCATGCGTAGTGTGAGTGCGGACTACGACGCCGACGCCGCGGGACATAGACCCGAGCAAGAGATGCTCCGCATCTAATAAACTAGAACTGCCAGAACTGACCGAGAAAGATGTGGAGGGCCTTCACCGGCTTCCAGCGAAAAATGGAAAAGCACCTGCTGTACTGGTTCGGTTTGTCTCACGAGCAACCCGAGATCTGTGGCTAGCAGAAAGGAAATATCTAAAAGATGCGCAATCTGGTATCTGGTTTCTTGACAACCTGACCGCCATGAATAAAAAGCTTCTCTGGATGCTGAAGGGAAAAGCCGAGGAAAAAATGTATCGGTTTGCCTGGCAGGAAAACGGTAAAATCTTCGCACGGAAAAAAGCAGGGAGACCGTATAATCAAAATCGAATGTGAAGCGGATCTTGATAAGATCGTGTGAACAGCCTACGGGCTGCGAGGTGTGCCTTTGTTGATATATGATCTTGGATGATGGAAGCACAATTTACTTATCACAATCGGCTAGTGTTTGTTTTGTTTTATAAAAATATTTTTTTCATTTATTTATTTGAATGCTACGAGTCTTGGCGATAAGCGCGTTGTGGATTGTACGTATCTTAACTATTTATTTGATAACTTGGCATTTTGTAAAACTTGGTTTTTATGCAGAAATTTTGGTGTGAGGCTCTCGGGATATAGACCAACTCAACTTGCTGACGTCATACGACCGCGGTGGCGCTGCTGTCGGTACTGCGCATGCGCTAATGCTTCATTCCTCCCAAATTTGGCTTCTGCGCATGCGCAGTGCCCACACCTGTTGTGGGCAAAGCGGGCTTGTTTGTAAACGCGAGAGAGTATATCAAGCATACAAAAAGGGTGGGAAAGTCGGTATTTCTTTCGTTTATTTAGCTTATAAAGTTTTGTTTGAATACTCTATAATAAATTTTGACTGTAAAGCCTTTGGTGTCGATTGCTATTTCTTTAAATGTTCCTTAAAGTTTTTTCTTGATAAGTCTAAGTCTCTTGAAGATGAGAACTGTACTCGAGGTGAGTATTGTTGTTGTTTTCTGCTTCGTGTCGTCTTTTAACCCACTATGGCAGAACAAATCTACTTTTCTACATCTGAACTAAATGACCATATGGGAAATGAGCACTCAAGTTATTTTAAATGCATACACTTAAACACTCGGTCTGCCCGAAACAAAACTACAGAGCTTGGTATTTTGTTCGATGAATTTTGTTTTTTGTTTGATGTTATCATGTTCTCAGAAACACGGTATTCTGATGAAAACGACGTTTTTAAACTACCAATGTATAACAACTACTTTTTAAACAGATCAACTGGGCGCGGAGGGCGTGTGATATTAATGTTAAGAAATAATATGCAAGGTGAATTGTTACCTGAATACTCACGTGTTACTAACGACTATGAAGTGCTGTCCCTAGTTGTGGAGAACAGTATTGTCTCGGTATTTTATAGACCGCCAAATGAAAATCTAGTTTCCTTTTTTTTCTTTTCTAGAAGGTTGCTTTAGATTTGCTACGGAAAATCAATATAATATTATTTTTGGTGGAGATTTTAACTTGAACATGCTTCTAGACACCCCCAGCAAAAGGCAGGTGGATTTGTTAATTAATATTAGTGGTTGCACAAATGTCATAAAATCGCCCACAAGAATTACGGTTGACTTTTCAACACTCCTCGATCTGTTTTTTACAAAGTTTGATTTAACCTGCATAAACTCGGGGATATTAAGTACAGATATAAGTGACCATCTGGGCGCGTTCATTTGCATAAAAAAAGAAATAGCTAAAACTACAAAGAAGCGGTTTGGTGCACCTTTTCAAAATATTACAGCAAATAGCTTTTCTGAATTTAGAAATAAACTTTTGGAAATGGACTGGAGCCAGGTCTATGAGGAAGTAGACGCGAACGAAGCATATAACGTGTTCTTGAACAAATTTAAGGAAATATACAAAATGTGCTTTCCATATAGATCTATTAAATTGTCGAAAAGAAATTGTAAACCATGGATAACCCTAGAACTTTTGTTTAAAATAAATAGGAAAAATGTTTTATACAAGATATTCGTAAACACTAAGGACCCTGAACATCTTAAAGCATTAAATCATACCGTAACATACTCACAAGGAAATTAATAAATGCTAGAGCAAGGTACTTTAATAACTACTTTGTGTCCACAGCAATGCGAACAGACGTCACGTGGAAGAAGCTGAACAATGTCCTGAATCGTTCGCACGAAATAAAGCAAATTGAGAAAATCTGCCTGTATAATGTAGAACTTACAGGAACATTACTAGCAAATGCTTTTAATGACCATTTTCTAAATTTGGCAAAATGTAATCCGGGCGAAAACGCTTGCGCGTATATTGAACGTAAAAATGAAAGTACGATCTTTCTTGAGCCAGTTTTGAATATGGAGGTGATACACACATTTTTGTCTTTTAAAAATAGTACAAGCTGTGACGCTGATGATATGCAGATAGGATCCGATAAACCATGTAATAGATATCATATCACCCTGTCTAACATTCATTTTTGATCTCTGCTTGCAGCTCGGGGCGTTTCCAAAAAATATGCAGATAGCTTAGGTCAGCGTATTGTATAAAAAGGGTGACAAGAACGACATGGCAAATTACAGGCCTATTTCTATCTTACCGGTGTTTTCGAAAGGCTTTGAAAAAATCTTGCTTTCACGCATGGTGAAGTTTTTCAGATAAGCACAGTATAATCAATCCTTCGCAGTTTGGTTTCCGTAAAGGCCGGTCTACAGAGCTCGCTCGTTTAGAGCAAAAAGAATATATTTTGGGCAACTTTGAGCAGAAAAAAATGACCATTGGAATATTTATTGATTTTAGTAAAGCGTTCGATAATCTAAATTGTAATCTGTTAATAAAAAAAAAACTAGAAACATATGGTTTTCGTGGACAGGCATCAACTTTAATATTGTCATATCTTTCACATCGTAAGCAATACGTCCATATAAATGGCCATTCTCCTTATATAAAACCAATTGAATCTGGAGTTCCCCAAGGAAGTATTCTAGGTCCTTTTTTGTTTAATTTATATGTCAATGATATCGTGAACTTAAATAAAAATATCAAATATGTAATTTACGCGGACGATACTAGTTTACTATTTGCAGGTAATAAGTGTAACGAACTAATGAATAGCGCAAATGAAACTCTTAAAGACCTTGTTAAGTGGTGTAGCTGTAATGTTCTAAAAATCAATGAAAATAAAACAAAAGCGGTTTTATTTCACCCAAAAAACAAGAATGTTACTTTTACTTGTGATATCGTTTTAACTTCGAATAAAATTGAAGTCCTCACTAGCTTTAAGACTCTTGGTGTTGTATTCACAGATCAAATGCGATGGGACGATCATCATAATTATATTTTGCTTAAACTATCGCGCGTTGTTGGCTTGATGTATAGACACCGCCATCTTTTGCCAAGAACTGTCAAACTTTTAATTTAAAACTGTTTATTTCTCTCTCATATAAACTACTGACACCTAGTTTGGGGTAATAGTACAAGTACAAACTTAAATAAACTACTTCTGTTGCAGAAAAAAATGCTAAGAAACATTTCCAATGTCCCATACGACCACCTTAGTGAACCCTTATTTAAAAGTTTAAAATTGATTAATGTTAATAGCATATATAAATATCGTTTGTGTGTGTGTTATAAATCTGAAATTAAAAAAAAAATCATCTTAACCTGATTGACCTGGCTTCTCTTGCTCCAAAAGTGCCAACTTATCCCACTCGAAGTTTGCAAAACTGGAAGTTACCCAATATTAGAACGACCTATGCTGAGCAAATGTTATCTTATACGCTTCCAAACCTACTTAATTTTCTAAGCTCCAGAAATATTGATCCTGTTATGTCATCGGGAAAAGATATTCGAGAAGTTTTTTCCAGTGTGGTTTTTTAGTAGTCCTTTCCAGAGCTTTGAGATGCATCATACTTCGTCTTTTTTGTGTATATATCTAAATGTATATATGTATGACATTTTCTGTGTACATAGTTCCATAGAACTCTCATGTCTCAATGTATGTATCATGTTACTACGAAAAACGTAATATTGCCGCCCGATTACTCTTTGAATGTCATTGTGTCTTGTTTATTTTTTTCTTGTGCCATTGCTGTTTGTGTGAGAGGGGGGCCGGGGACTCGTCAAGCTGCATGATGCAGCTTTTTTCCTCGGTCTCCCTCCATCATTTGTTTGATGGAAAAATAAACATTATTATTATTATTATTATTATTATTATTATTATTATTATTATTATTATAAATTTTAAGGCGACGTTTCTGTGCTCTCGTTGACCATCGGAATCTTCGAGGTCTGCAGTGAAGCGTGTGTATTATATTTGAATACACAGTTTAGCGACGGAAATTGCGTGGGTCGTGCTTGGCAGTGTGCAATCGTGGTGCCGCTTCGTTCGAATGACCGAAGGCTCACTTTGGTTTTGCGGCGCCCCGGAGAGCTGCCTTCAAGCTGGTAGTTCCTGTGCCGTGTTTTAGGTGATGTTGTGCTGCTTCCTAACTTGTTCTGGCGTAGACGTGCACTTTCACGGAGCACAGGTGTTGCAGTTGGTATTGATTCCGCTTGTCTGTCGCACGTTTCGTCGACACAAGTTTCATCAAAACTCATTACGCGAATTGCAAGCTGTGTGGACATTTCATCGCGCGTGTTACCTACCCAGTCCCCCCTTTCACGCCATTTTGCGACGATAGTCCGCAGCGCCTCATTACCAGAAAAGTGGTCCCACATCCATTTCAGTTCAGTCCGTTCACGGCAGTCGCCAAACCCCGAAGGAAAAAATTTATTCGGGAAGAATGCCACCTAAAGCAATGCAGCTTCTTTAGTGGCCAGGATAGACTCTCTTCTGTCAGTTTTGTTATATTGTCACGGATGCTTGCTCCAGTCCTATCTTCTATCAATATTTACTATTCTGGAAAGTTCCAGGCCATGCTCAGCTGTCATCGTATGTTCTGGTGGAGGTGCTGGGTACATTAGCCATAGCCCTTCACTCTGTGTGCACCCTGGCGGCTCCTCAGCCGAGTTGCCCGATAACAAGACACGGGTGGCGGACTATCCCGCGTCCTAAACCCCCGGCGAGCCGTGGACCAAGTCCTAACCCGAGCCCGGCGGAAAAACCGCAAGACGAGTGAGTACCACAAGGACGAACCCCGGAAATACACCACGTAGAACCTAAAATCCGAGCCAGTCGCTGCTACCAGCAAGAACCACCGGAATTCGGTCTTTTGCCAGAAAAACCGAAGCTGACCAAACCCACAATGACAAACCTGTAGCAGCCAACCGTGTCCGCTCCCACTATTGTTTGCATGCATTTCCGTCGCACATCACACTCCGACGCCCTTTCACGCAAGGTGTATGAAGACATCGAGGGCTGGATTGAACAATATGACAGTGTTGCCCGCCACAGTGGGTGGACAGACAACCAGCTTCTGCAGAACCTATACTTCTCCTGGAAGAAACTGCCAGGCACTGGTTTGAGAACCACGAATCCCCCTTAACGCCGTGGGAAGTTTGCAAGATCGAGCTGAAGTGCGTAGTCATCAGGCACCATTGACGAGAGAGAGTCGCATTCCTGATTCTGTCTAGGACACGGCACCAACGAGAGCGTCACCGCCTTCGTGGAGGATGTTTTGCGCCTGATCGAGCACTCACGCCAACCCTGATGCTACAGAAGACAAGAAGCTAAGAATCCCATGTCCATGTGAGGGACAACACCTTCGGCAGCCTTGTCCGCAACCCCACGACAACAGTCGAAGGGTTCATATCACCGAGGCTTCCAACATTAAATGTACACTGCAGGCCCGAGCCAGTCACTATCAACAACTCCCCAGCGTCTCGACACTCGAGTCGTCCAGCTGCAACTTCTACACCAGCCTCCCAGGCATCCGCAACATCATCCACGACGTGGTCCGGGAGGAGATCAGGAAGCTACTTCCTGCCATCAGTTGCCCAGCTTTTATCTTGATTGCAGAGATTGTTTCGGAACAAGTTCGACAGGCATTTCAACTGGAGACGTCACCGGCTACCCGTTAGTATTCAATGCCAATTCAACGAGACACCCCAACGCCGAAGCATTCTCGACATCGGGTGTAGGTTTGCGCTGAACAAAGTACACTGAGAAAAATGGAGGTGTTGCGAATGGCCGACCGAAAACTACTCTGCTACCACTGCATGAGGCCGACCATGTCTACCGGAGCTGCCCGTACCAATAAATTAGCCTGCGAAGGTTCGTGCCGAACAACCCTCGACCACGTCTCGAGGAGCGACCGCGGGACATTGAGGATTATCTTCGGCGGCCTTTGTCCTTGCTGCCGACATTACTTCGAAGCTTCTGATCCCCATCACCTCGACGAGAGGTAAGCACGACAAAGCAAGTGAGCGGCAATGCAGTGACGGTTGATTTCGTGTCGGTTGTCGTCCACGGACCATACATAATAATTTGCTGAAACCAATTATCTGTGTCCACTTAACGAAGCACACAATTTCCAACTTTGAGGAAGAATGCCGCTCAGTGACTTGAAAAGATAGAATGGTTGGTTGTTCTCAAAAGTGGACACCAAGCATCACCCGACTTCACTTTGCCACACGAGACTTACACAAGTTGCAGTGGCCGCGGGATGCAGAAGAAATCGCCATTACAAAATGGCTTGGATAGCAAACAAACAATGTTGCCAGCCATCAAGTCAACGGTACAGCAAAAGGCACAGCCATGCAAGCAATACATGCCCGAGCTTGCTGCACTGACGCAGAAAACTACCAGAAATATGTGCGGACTAAAAGCCAGCCCTGCAGCTTCAGTGCATCAGATGGCAATGGCCGCACATGACGTATGATTACAAGACGGCATCAGTCAGTCAAAACTTGCCACCCGACCAAACTGAACACCGACGTGCCAGGAGCGTCATCCGACAACAAGGAGCACAGGTACTACGACTGAACGCCTGACCCGAGACTGACGTAGAAAGAACTTGTTATGGAACCATTTGCGAAGAATAAATAATTATGTAATCAAGGGGAAATCAACAGTTAGTACACTAATCAAATCAACATATTTCCGCTTGCCTTTACACCTTCAGAGTCTACAAACCAAGAATTGTGTTCACTACATGCGGCGGAGTTCTTGAGGACACTTGCATCTCTGACCCCCGAATATTAATAAATGGGACAAACCATGCAGACTGGCAGACTTGTTACATGGAACTGCACTCCTTCCACCTTTCCTGAACATATGGTGCACCGAAAGCAAACTCCAGTGATGTGAAAATGATATTTATTAATTTATTCCTTTCAAAGACCCCTGGAAGCATTGCAGAGAGGATATTTAAAACTATACACACGTTATAATACCATCATAGCACACAGACGAGCAAAAAACGGGCCCAGCTGCTGAAAATAAATATTACACTCGTAAGAAATAATTATTGCTGTAACTTAACGATTACAAAGATAACAGCACCTCTGAGCATCTAGTTTAATAGTATGTGTTGATGCATCGTTATATAGCAGGACACTTCCTATACATATGACACGATGGACCCTCTGCCAAACCCCGTCAACCAACACAACTGTCAACAATTGTTTTTCGGCGTAAAGCACACGAATGGGCCCCAGTTCACGTCGAACATTAATGCAGCATTCGAGTCCAATAGGCGCTGAGCCGAGTTCACAGTGATGGCTGACATAACATTCTTGTCGAACAAATACCCAAAGTACGAAGGCCTTGGGTAACTAGAGTAGTAGCTACTGTAATTCGTTTCATCACAATTTGGCAAACAGCGATTGCTACAGTCTCGGTGAGTAAATATGCACGTTGGAGAGAGGCACATGACAACATATATCATCAGAGTGATCTCTTTCTGCACAGATATGTCGCACACGTTCACTCCGTCTCTATGATTGGCTCGAAGGGACTGTGGCGGTTGCCCACTTCCAAGTTACAACGAAACAAAGTATAGGAAGCCTACACTTTTGAAAAAAGTCTATTGGCAGAGACTGAAAGGAATGGTAGTCAACATTTTTCAACAAGACTGCTTCTTCGAGCAAGGAATTACACAAATATGAGTTGTCTTGTCCAGGTAATTAGAACAAGTAAATAATTGACGGACTAATACAATGCACTCTTGATGAAACATTGTATTGCTGCAATAAATCCTATGAACAAGAAAAATGTCCAGTTAAACTTCTATTTCCGAGTTGCATTACATTTAACGAGTTGACATTGAAATTCTATCACTGAACCTCTAAAGAGTGGGGCTGCATTTTTTTTAGGATTCTAGATGTTAGAATGATGGATTAGACAACCATCTAAGAGGCGTATGATCATATACATAGAGGTTACTGTGGACTATTGATACCTATGGGCAAGGTAAAGAGCCTACTAATACTAATTCCCAAGGGACATCGGATGCAGCATTTTGTGCACTGATCAATCAAAGTCTTGCTGTGTTCCGAGTTCCAAGGGGACAAATAAACTGTTTTATGAACATAAGTAATGAACTTTTTTTTTCTGAATGATTCGTTCGAATGCTTTGTAAGAGTTCACATGCACATAAATTAAGCGAACGCCAGCTTTTCACTTCGAGAAAGTATTGCGATCGAATGCAGAATCATTGATTAGCACAAAAGGTTAAAGATCGCAGGAGCTTACTCGCTAAAAGTTGCTTTGATTATGCAGTTACCTCGGGCTGAAACAAATTCCCCTAGGCCCTTCGTCTGACGCATACATTTCGCGTCGATTATCAGACATTCCAACGTTCAAACAAAGCTAATAGAAAGCGAAAAGTCCACGCTAAAAGCACTCGAAGTTCTATCGATTCTCGGCGATACGGTTGATGCTGTCTCACAGGCGTTAATATCCAGATGATCCAGAACGATTTTGGGCGGAAAGGGTATAAAGTCTCATTCCTTCATATTTTCACATTATACCTCCGTCAGCGAGCACGAAGAAGCCCGAGATCGTCGGAAAGCGGCTGCACATCACGGCTACCGCGCTCCGAACAAACTCGCATCCGCCAGCTCTGGGCGCTGCCATCTTATCGGTGACGTCACCGCTCTTGTGGGGTCACGTGACGAGTGGTCACATTTGCGTACAACATGGCGGCAACCGGGGGGGTGCCACTTCCGAACTTCCGGTTTATCACTCTAAGCCCCTCTACCTCGTTGACTAGAATACAGGGCAGTGTTGGGACCAGAGCGATTCGCGTGAGGCGTGCGGTGTAGGTCGTGATAGGTGTCGACACCGGCGCATCGGCAGTATAGGTCAGTTAAATCTCCTCTATCCCGGGAAAGGCGGCGCCATTTATTGTTGTGGAAATGCTCGAGACACGCGCCGCGCGCCACTTGCGGGAAGAACATGGCGTCTGAAATCTAGCTCAGTGCTGCGCTGTGTCGCCTTGATATTCCCAAGGGCTTCACGTTGTACGTGCCTCGTGCATTGACGCACCTCGCGCTATTTTGGAAACAGAAATGGGCTTAAACAAGTATTCACACGAGGGAGATATCCCAAATCCCGGGGATTTCTCCCCGGCGCCCGCGCATGACGAGACGAAAACGCGAGGCTTTTGCACATCGCAAAGGCTGACGTTTTTGTCGCAGGATAGAAACCGTGCACATCTAATTCAGGCCCCGACCAGGGCGTCCCTAGCAGCAAACGGGTCCGTTGTATCGGGGAACCTCTGCCAGTCGCTGCGTTGGTTGTGCGTTGTAGCGGGTTAGCGCTGTAATTTCCAAGGTAGCTATTCCGCTCTAAGAAAGCCACAACAATTGATGCGGCAAACAATAGGCGACCGCCGCGACGCGGCCGGCATGCTCTCTTCCTTACGCGCGCCGTGGAGAAATCCCTGGAATATTTCTCTCGCGTGAATACAATTTTAGGGTCAGTATGGTGGTGGTTGTGTGCGTGCTCTGCGTGCACGAGCACGCGCGGCTGCACGTGCGGGCTGCAGCGACTTTCTGCTGCCCTGTCGACTGCAGCGCCGCGGTTACAGGTGCAGCCGCACAAGCTCCCTTTGCCGAGCCGCGCCGGTCCAAACACTACTCCGTATTCTATAGACCTTTCCAAAAACGAGCTTGTGGCCGGTGCCATTCTGAGCGTTCGTGCGTATGGCGCGTGCTTTGCTGGCTTTCCGAAGCGACGAACAAGCACGTGCTGGGCTGTGAAGATTGCACGCTGGACTGTGATTTTGTAAACATTGGAAAGGTCTATACTTCGTCTCACCTTCGTATGGACTATTGTTAGCCGCGCTGGCTAAAAGCGCGAGCTAGTCGCTTTGAATGAAGCCGCGGCGGCTGCACGAGCGCTCGTGCAGCAAGTGCTCTATACTTCGTCTCACCTTAACATGGACTATTGTTAGCCGCGCGTGCCAAAAGCCCGAGCTAGTTGCTTTGGGTTAAGCCTCGGCGACTGCACGAGCGCTCGTGCAGCGAGTGCTCCAGTCAAGGCAGTCAGAGCTAGCCGCTCGCGCTTGCACAGCCTTCGCAGTTAGTCCGTGCTAAGGTGAGATGAAGTATAGACCTTTCCAAAAAAGAGGGTATGGCCGGTGCCATTTTGAATGTTCGTGCGTATGGCGCGTGCTTTGCTCGCTTTCCGAAGCGACGAACACGCACGTGCTGGACTGTGAAGGTCGCACGCTGGACTGTGATTTTGTAAACATTGGAAAGGTCTATAGGAGGTATTCACTGGACGCCATATTTGTGGGTGCTGTTTAGAGCGCATGCCCAGAACGAGCTCACATTAATAGCCTGCTAAGACCGGCAACCTTGATGGTGCTAAATGCACGCTCCAAAAGGACTGCGGAAGCTCGCCGTCAGCACGCACTCAGCAGCCGCGCACACAGATATGGCCGCCAGTGAATACTCCCTATAGTCAAGGCAGTTAAGGCTGGCCGCTCGCGCTAGCACAGCCTTCGTGGTTATACTCTGTTTCACCTTATATTGTACCGCAGGAAAGGCTATAAGCGCGAGCTTCTTGCTCTGGGGCAGATCTCGGCGGCACAAGCTCTCGTGCTGTAAGGGCAGCAGCCAACGCTATGAGCTCGCGCTTCCAGCCTTCGCTGCGGTACAACATAAGGTGAAACGGAGTATAGTCCATGCTAGGGTGAGACGAAGTATAGGACACTGTAGTACTGAGCTTCTTTCGTACCGCAGCGAAGGCTAGGAGCGCGAGCTGATAGCGTTGGCACCTGCCCTTAATGCACGAGAGCTTGTGCCTCAAGATCTGCCGCAGAGCAAGGAGCTAGCGCTTGTAGCCTTTCCTGCGGTACATCATAAGGTGAAATAAGGTATAGACAATTGCAAGCGTGGCACCCCGACTGGTGCCCCATGCGTGAAAGCAGGTGCAGCGTGTGCATGATCATAGCTTTGGTAAGCTTGAAATTGCACGAGCCTTCCCGCATGAGCAGAGACATGGCGGCGGCCAGTGGCCTTGCTTGCAATCGTCTATAGATTTAAGACGCCGCGTTTTTCCCAGAAGTAGCACGCGGCACGTGTCTCGAGCATTTACACAACAATGAACGGCGCAACTTTTCCCAGGATGGAGGGGCTTTACCGTTCTAACGAGCTGTCTTTTGCACTGCCGTCTGCCTCCAGTGAACAAAAGTTACAAAGGTATCACGCATGCGCAGTACGCTTACTAAGATCTGTCTATGACCTGATCAAACGGCAAGCCGTTGAAAACAGAAGGCTGTGACGTATGTCCGAAACGAACAAGCCACTAATCTAGCGCATATCAAAACGTTCAAAAATAGTGAGTTCAAACGTTTCGAAAAGGCAACCAGTCACCAAGCATGTACCGTGTGTTGTCCGATTGACCGGAGGTAGGTATAGATCATTTTACTGTTTATAGACATGAACTGCCATTTGCATGTTGAGCGACATCCGGTCGCCCCTACTTTGCAAGCCTGTCGAGCTTGCTTATGTCACCAGTGCTAGAAAGCATAAATGCTGCACGGACGACAGAGTTGGCAATTTAACGAGGGCCTTCGGCTGTACAATTTAACGTCTTGGAGGAGGCAGTTTGGTTTACAATAATATTAAAACAATAATTAACAAATCTCGCTCTTCTTCCTTTTATGGCGTTCACCGGGAGATTTCTTCATTGAACGTTTCATCGACATTTTAAGCAACAGTGTTAAGGTGGGCTGTGTTAATTCTTTTTATGAACCGGACGTTCTCTGGGACGTTAAATACTAAAGCACCGCATGGTGGCATTTGCCATGAAAAGGGTTTATACGCGGCTTGGCAAACAGACTCGAAGGGAGAAAGAAAATCAAGACGAGCGATACGGTTTCCTGCAGAACTCTAGATATATTTTACTTTATCGGAACACGATACAGTTATACAACGATAGTCCTGGTTCACAAATGCTAAGACACTACTCTTCCCGAGCAAACTAATGCAGTACAATGCTATGATGGCGAGTCTGCGGTCGAGCTCATAGTCACACACTGAATGCAAATAAATAATATAATAAAAATGCATCAATAATGCACAATTCGGGAAAACAAGTTTTAAGAGATTTTATATTGAAACGAAGTCCAGAAAGGAACACACACTTTTGCCTCGTTAATATAGACACCTCCATTCTCCCTCAAAAGTGTCCACAATGTGATGTTTTCATAATAAGCGACAAAATGCATACAAGTATTTGCGCAGGTCGTCTCCGAAACTTTTGACTATATAGTGCGGTGTCCATATCAGCTGGGGTTGTATTAACAAGGCGTGGCCGTACTACACACTGTGAAAGTTCTGTTTGACGTGGCTTGCAGAATTTGCTACTCGGGCTTACTTCGTAGTGGCTTCGATGCTCGAGATTTAGTGAATAGGTTGAGCACGGCGCTTCACACTTTGGTTGTCAAATACCACCAAGAAAACAAGTCTCTCCCCCCCCCCCCCCCCCAATTGTCAACACTAATAGGAGCACGCAGCGTCACCTATACTCAGTTCACCCTCAAGCGAAAGACAAGAAGCTCCGCCTTCAGCGCGAGCTTTCTGCCCTTACTAACACAAGTGTGATAGCGCTGACACGCGCAACTAAAGCACTGCGGAGGCCAGCGAGCTTGCGCTGAAGACGGAGCTTCTTGTCTCGCCTTAAGGGGAAACGAAGTATAGCTCGCATCATTATAGCCGCCTGCACGTCTTGTAGCGCCTCACCACGAGTGGGACGCTAGCACGCGCCTGCCGCTTTGCTTCGTACTTCAGCGAGCTTCAGCGTCCCTGCCACTTGGACGGGTTGGGGACACACTAAGAATAATGTCGCATTCAACAGGCCTTGTTCTTTGGGTCGCGCGAATCTAGGCGGCTGCGCTAAGTTTTGTTGCCGTAAATTCACGTCCCCAAAGGTCCATAAGGTCCGAGTCCTCGAGTCTTCTCGCCGATCCAAGCTTCCATTCGCTCCAGCAGTTCCGGCGTGAAATGCGATCGCCAGTCGCCCGGCGTTCCTTTGCGCACGTTGCACGCGGCTCTCGGTCCGCTTCTTATCTTCAGCAGTTCAGCTTCAACATCTGGAGGCTGGGGAGGATGATTATAAATCACGGGGAGCTCCTCTGGGTTCACCTCCAACATTTTCTTCATGTAACCGACGCTACTCTTCAACAGGATCTCGTCCATCAGAGAGTTTTCTCTCTCGAACATCGTCGCGTAAGGCTCACCGAGAAACTTGGCCAGCTCGAGTACAGTTCTGGCTGTGTCTGCCTTCAGGCCCCTCGTAGGTCAGGAAAAATACGTTCGGTTGGTGTCTTTTTGCGTAGCCCGACAGCACGTGTTCCAGCTGATCTCCGTGACCAATCCTGCCATTGATGAAGGCGTCCACAAAGTCTTCAAATGTGCCATCTTGAAAACGGAATTGCGGCAGTCCCTTGACGTGATGGTAGAAAGAGACGCAGGTGTCGTAGGGGTTGCGTGCCACGTAGATGTACTTGGCTTCCTCGTTGTATTGGAGCCGTCCAAATGGCAAGTGGGTACGCAGGAGCCTTGGCGATCGCTCGGAATGCCCAACTCCGTTTACTTCGATGAACGGAGCTTGACTCGCGAGGTCTGCGAGGTCCCTAGGAGATCGGCCTTTGTTCAGGATGAGCAGAACAATCTGCGTGACCCAGTGCGTTCCAGATTTGGGATGAGTCATCAGGATCACGTCGCCGGCCGTTGGCTTGAACCTCGGGGCTTCGCGATACACCTCTGGTTTCACCAATGGGGTCCGCGGGACGCCGTCAATCATCTGAAGGTAGGGAGTTTTTTTCGGTGCCTCATTCATGTTGAATGTCTTGGTTCTATTTGATGCACCTGTGTAAAAAGATGACCAATGTGTTTTTACTCAGAGATTCAGCAAGACAATGATTTTGCACACAAAAGCGCGCCACCAAGTGATATTGTCTGGTCTAAGGTTAACACTTAGTTCATCGTATCTGTTTCTTCCGGTAGAACAACATGACTACGTATAACGGGATAACGAAGAAAAAAAAAACGAGAAGTTACAACTATTTTTTCCTGCTACAAAAAATCATTTCTGAGGAAAGCAATACATAGAAAACAAGTATAAAGTAAAACCTAAAAAAAAAAAAACTGAACAAATATATACAGTGATGTCTGATGCTGATCTCCCGACTTTTTTTTTTTAAATGCAGAATTGTATCCTTCCTAAAGCCTAACTCAAATTTCGTAGTAAAGAGTGCCATCCCGACCTATAGAAAAGGGAGCTTCGCCGATATTTTGAGCTACCTTTTCCAAAGGCATCATCTTAATGCGGTTGGCTTCCTGAATCCGAAATGCTTACTCGTTCCCCCAGATTCACTGTAGTTAATTTTAAATGTAATATTTGTATTTCGCTACCTTAACCGAAACTTCATTCTCTCTGGTTTCTCCCCTGCTTCCCCGCCATCCAAACGTGACGTCACCTGCGGTAAGCGAGGCGCGCGGCCGGGCACGCGCCGGCCTTTCTCGCGCCCAATAGTGAGCAAACAGGGGTGTTCGTGCTATCTTCAGTTCATATTATTCTATATTTGCACAAAGTACGACCTTGGACCTTTGCAAGTCGCGGCTCGCTAGTTTCGTGAACTCGCTAGCGTTAATCTCTTCTCACTGAATCAGAAGCAATTAATTACGCGGCAGAGGAAGGCCAGAGAGTCACGGCATGCAATTTTCTGACAAAGTACCCAAGCACTACGAAGAGTGCTCGAAATGTGGGCACAGGTGCCGCACAAGCTCGTCCTGAAAGAACGTGCAATTTGTTTTATATTTTCGTTAGAAAAGTTTCTGTTGCAAATGCCTGCAAGCGTAACAACTCTTGTAGCATACATATGCTCCTTGGTGCCAGGGGCAATTTAGAAAAAAAAACGTCTTTAGACCATTCCCCTCCCCCCAAAAAAAAAGCTCCTGTACGGTGCCATTTTCAGCGTTCGTGCGTGTGGCGAATACTTTGCTCGCCTTCCGATGCGACGAACATGCGGGCACTGGGCTGTGACCTAACACATGTGGACTGTTATCCTGGTAAACATTGAAATGATGTATATCATTGAATTAACCGCATTTGTATAGGGTAGGCAGCAGATTACTCTTAATAAATATCGTGCTCAAGTCAAAATCAAAAGAACTCTGCAAACACCACCATCGGCCACCGATCCCCTTGCCACATTGAGGAACCGGTGGCCGAGTGGGCTAGCGCACTCCAGCTCGGAGCACGTGGAGCGAAAGCTCCGCTGCAGAACCGAGGGATCCTAGGTTAAGGCTGCGGTCCCACGGCAGCCATCTTGAACAAGGCGTTAGTTCAACCAATTGATGGCGACACGCGCCCGTGGGGTGTAGTGGGATGGCCGAAATATTGGTTCACGGTGGGATGGCTCGAGCGCCATCACGTTCCCATCATGGCCTTGCTCGCGCCGCTGCCAGCTGTGCTCAGCTAGCTCAATAGCGTGGCCCAGCAAACTCATGTATGCGAGAATGTCAGGCTGGGTAATTACTGTTCTCTGATAGAGGGACATGCGGTTCGGCGGTTGCCACGGGCTTTCGCAATAGAAGGAATCAGTTGTTGATTGACGTGTCAATATTCTGTCAATGAAAAATCTTCTGCAGGAATGCACGCTCAGTAGACTCAATCCTCCAAGACACCAGTGGAAGCGGACGTCTAGAAAAACTGCTTCGCGATTTACGGTACCTCACTATTATAGTGACGACTGAAAAGTGATGTCACGAAATATTGTGCTTCACGGGATCCGGAAGATGTTGTAAAGGTTGTTACATTATAGTTCCCAACCTTTTGTGGTTTCAGTAGGCTTCAAGAATTTTTTAGAACGGGGCACTTTACCTCAACAAGGCCATTTTTTTTCCAAGCAGTCCATCAGGGGATGCTGCTAGAAATCCGTGCTTCATACTAACGAATAAGCCGCACTTTTTCACAGTGCAGTTTTCCTGTTCCACGTACAGTTGTAAAGCAGCATCCTCATTGATTCTACCATATTCTGTTGCGGGCGAAGAAAGGTCTTTGGGTACACGATACTCGAAACAAGTCTGGCACCGTACGTTGTGGTTCGACACCCACTAATGTCGTCGTCCTTATAAAGCCTCATCATTTAATCATTACCTCGTCACCTCATATTGCTCTTCATAAACAGTAAGTACAATAGGCTACCGCCATATTACAATCCATGAATTGAAAAGTTGAGTCGGTCAGTCCGTCATTATGTTTATTATTTATTTAATGTTATTACGTTAGATTACCTCGAGACGATCGACGTCCATCGTCAATCTTTCAAATTTACCTGTATATAATTTAGTCGCACAATCAGAAAAAACACAACACGCCGCCTCTTTTCTTTGGATCGTCTTTTTGAAACCAGCGCAAGCTCGCGCGTTCTCTCTTCTGAGACGGTTAGAACGATCGCACCTAAAACCAGCGTTTCTCCTACCCGGCCGCTTCTTCCTCTCATTATGTGTAGTTGGATATAACAAAATACGCTATATTAATGATGGAGTCTTTATATTTAGTTTCAGTCAGGAGAATGGAGATTAGCAGTAACTAGAGCCACTAAATGAGCTGCGCTTAGAGTATCGGCACTCCGTTCCCCGATATTGTTGTGGGCGCCGCCATTTTGGTGCTTGTGCACAGCAGACGCAACTGCCGATCGTTATGATTCAAACGTGTGACTTCCTCAGCATTAGATTCGGTGTTAGAAAGCTCATGTAATATTGCTTTGCTTTGTCGCGAACTGTTTGAACATTTGTGGAGGACGAAAAAGCGTTTCCTGTGATTTCAGATAATGCTTCAAATAACTGGCAACCATGATATTATGCCTCAATATGGTTAAGTGTCGTTACTCTGTAGTGTTGCGAATTTAGTGGCACTAGCGGGAGCAATTAGGAAGAGGCAGGCGTCAAAAGGTAGTGCCTTGTGGAACCCACGAGGCTCCTTGAAGAAGGGCATGAATAGTGTCATTAAGTAAGCTACGCTTCAGAGGAACGACACTTGGCCATATTGTGGCTTAAAATCATGGTTGACAGTTATGCTAAAATCATGGTTGACCACAGACTAAGCAGACCAATAGAGTTCGAAGTCATTCATATATTTTAGAGCCCACCTGTTTGAGGTGTTGGGGCAGAGAACGCGCGTGCACTACCGAGCGCTGGCTGGCATGGGCCTCTCGCTTGAACGTGTGCCATAATCTCGCGTCAGTTTTGTGGAAGGCGAACTTGTGTTTTCATTGCAAAATTTCTATAACATTGATTTCATAAACTTCGGACTCAGCCCAATCCTGAAGACTTGTATGTATATTGTTTTTTTTTTTTTTTATTTCCCATCTACAGGGCTGTTCTAAAGACAGTTCGAGCGTACAAATGTCGTAAATGTAAGCCAGTAAACAATGTGGGATGAAACTTTTTACACACTTCTTTTAGGTGGTGCATTAATCACACTCAAAACCTGTAAGTGCAAATGTTTGGAAAAAGATTCAAAAGAATAAAATAAAAACTCATTTCTTTTCTTATGCGTGGTAACAAAATGAAAGGAAACCATCGGGTAGACGCTGCCACTTACATAAGGCACCACATGCTATAAAAACTTGAAATATTCTTAGAAATTATTACCATAAAGCAGATTCAGAAGACCTGAGCGTGTGTGGCATCATAAAGGAGTAGCAGCGTCAACCCAAGGCTTTGTTTGTTTTTCTTTCGAGCATAAAAAAAACTAAACAAAAAACAGGCTTTTTTAAACTTTTTTTTCTTCAGAAACTTACTCAAGAAATGTTAGTATAATAATTGCACCATCTAAAGGCACCTTTATGAAAATATTTGTGGCATTGGCTTATTTATGCGACATTTCGCGACACCCTGTAGAGAAAAATAGAACTCCGTTTATGTGCTGTTTCATTTAGCTTAACGGGTGCTTTGAGTAGACGCCGTTCATTCGGTGAATTTGTGTTAAATAATGGGGCAAAACAAAATCATTCTTAAACATTTTGCGACCGCGCCGGGCGCGTACAAGCCCATTAGGCCTAACATTTTTAGCACTCCTAATGAATGGATGGATGACGCAGAACCCTTTCGAATCGAGTGGCGGCTTGCGCCACCTATCAGTGTTTTTGTTTTTACTTTTTAACATTTGCTTAACATAGAGTTATATGACTAGAGATTTATTTTTAAAGGCTATATACATGCCATACGACGGAGGCGCCCCTATGCAACCGGGTGCACACACCTTCCGCCCAACGGGTCGCTCGGAAGGGAATAAGAAAATATTCGTCCTTCCTTCGACCTATGCCACCAGTCAGATAATCTCTTCTTGGTTATTTCCAGCTTCCATATGTCTATTTTGTTTTTCTCACTATCCCTGAATGCTGGTGTGTTTGTTAAATCTGACGTCTCTTCAGCTACTACAGGTGAAGCCCCTCACAGTCAAGTATCAATTGCTCTGCCTTCTCCTCCTCCTCTTCAGAAGCTTCACGCACCGTATCAACTACCTGATATCTAGCTCTATATGCCTTAGCCTGCAACACTCCCTTCCTCGCCTCGAAAAACACGGAACTCCACCAAGAACTGCCGAAGATGGGCTCCTAAGTAATTTTGTTCTTAAACGATCTGTAATGTTCCAAGGCCGATTTAGTCTGTATGCCTGTTTACCATATTTCCATCTAAGTTTCTTTAACTCTCTTCTAACCCTTTATGGTTTCATTCGACTCTTTTCTATTGCCCATATATCTAGATGTACGTTTTCTAGCCCGCTTTCTCGATTTTGTGTCAATGCTTATCATGTGTAAATTGCTAACAACTCTTCGTGCCCATTGTTCTGCGTCTATTTCTCTTAGCTATACTCAAATTCTATGTTACTTCTAGCTTCCATGCGCTCGAATGAAGACCATCCCATATCGCCCTATACACCTTAGTTCGATGTTTTATCATGTGCTTCCACAGCCAATCTACTTACTCCACGTTGCCTTATTTCTAGCCTTGTCTGGACGACCAGGTTTATGCACAAAAATTGCATTTGCAGAGGTCAGGCTTGGAGCCATATCCCCTTTCCAGATGTCCTTTCACCACCTCACACCTGGTATAGTTTCACAGTGCTCTATTTGTTATTACAGCGACATTTGTGTTGCCGTCACGAGTTACGCATTTGGGTGTTTATTGAGGTATTCATACCCTCATTATACTATACTCCTAGATACTTGTATTTATCGATTCGCTCAACCGGTAATTCCTTGTTTCCTAAGCTCTGCGATTCCGTGATCATTGAACACCATGACCGCTGATTTGTTAATACTTAATTCTAAGCATGATCTGTGGCCCTCTGTACCACATATATTTATAACGGGCTGAAGCTCTATGCTGCGATCGGCTATTAGCACTTTGTGATCAGAATACATTAGACCTGGCAATGATGTTTGATCTTTTGACCTTGCCTGTCGTATGAAAGGTCAAACCCAAGATTAAGTTTTTTCCAACTTTTCCGCTAATCCTTGGAGGCACAACATGGACAACAACGGAGACAATGATAATTCCTGTCTAAGACTTTGTTTTATCTCCATTGGCTTAGTTATCTTTCCTTCCAATGTTATTAGTACCACGTTGCCTGTAAATATCCCTTGCAAATTTTAATATTCTGTTGTTCACATCTAAGCTGCTCCTTAAGTTGCACAAATTGACTTAAATGACATTATCATAAGCCCCCTTTATATCTAGGGATGCTAATCAGAATTATCTACCTCTTTTCTGCGATCTTTACACACTGTGTAAATAAAAATAAATTGTCCTCCAACCTCCTTTTTTTCGGAACCCATTTTGTAGCTGTCCTAATGCACATTCTCATTCCTTAACCGTGTCTACAATCTCTCCTTGATAATCTGCATTGCCAACCTTTAGACTGCTGATGTTATTGTTATGGAACGATAGTTACTTATATCAGCTATGTCCCCCTTTTTCTTGTATAATAAACTCGTTCTGCTTAGTCTCCATGTTCCGGGCAGACATGTACAAGTTACTCAAAAAAGTAATTCATTTAAGTTACTGAGTATTGCCCTCAGATGTAATTTGAGTAGAGTAGAAATTACTAAAATAAAAAGTAAATTTGTGAATAACTTACTATCGAAAAATGTAGCCAATGACTTTTCAAGTTACTTTTACATTTTTTTTGGTAACAAGAGAATACATGGGTTTTGATCCGTTACCGAAATTCAGCTAGCCAAATATAAAGCGACTTGTGTTTTTACAGAAATGCTTGAATAGCTGGTTCTGCTTCTGCATGCCTAACTAATGTATTGTTGATGTATCATTTCTACTTCGATGCTTAGCACTGCCCTAGCTTGATTTTGCAAACAGTGTTTGCTTGCTTACAGTGTTGCGTAAAGTACATCTAAAATGTACTTGAAGTACAAAGTAAATGAGAGGTTATATACTTCAAGTAAAGAAGTAAGAACACCGGCCGCAATGCACATGAAGTAAGGTACTATAAAAACAATGCACTTTCAAAGTAAAGTACAAGTACGTTTTAACACAATGTTTTATGATGTCTTTTCATCCCCTAAAAATGTTTGTTTTAACTGGTATGCATTGCTCCAGGGGTAATCGGAGGTGCATTCGTTTTCTTTTGGAAATGGCGGAGATAACTGCATAAATCCAAGTCCCCACAGAGTAGTTATTTTACACTCACTGACAAACTATGTAACACAATAAACTTATAAGGCGCTTATTTGTATCGGTCTCATAGCCGCCGTTACTTGACTTAGAGAAATTACGTGATGACGTCTCGAAAGATGATAACGCGTTTTCACGTGACGATACGTCATTTTGTTTCTCGAATTTTCAGAATGTATTTTGGAGTTGGAAGTTATACTTTTTTTGGAATGTACCAAAAATACTTTAGTAAAGTACAAGTACATGCTGAGAGAATGCGCGTCAAGTAAACTACAATCTTTCGAAACCTACTAGAAGTAGTACCTTAAGTACGATGTACTTAATGTACTAAACACTGCATGCGTATTATTTTTATGTAAAAACTTGGAGAAAATACTAAGGTTTCTAGGTTTGAAATTTTAAAAGAACTGCATATTCTGAGTTTTGGCAGGCGTTGCCCTTTAGCACTCGATTCTTCATGTACAGCGCCAACTACGGTAGCGCAAATTAATTGAGCTTCAGAGCGGGTGCTGCATTTTGTTGCCTGCCTTGTGTGAGGACCTAGTGCGTACACTTCCTGTAGTGGGCGAGAGTTCCTACGTGGAGGACAAGCAAGGACAAGCCCTTTCTTGCAATGCGTCGTCTCCTTGAGCTTCGGGACACAAAGGAACGCCAGTTTTCGGTGCTAATCCCGCAGTTACTCCGCCTCACTTGCGACGTGTATATTCGCTCCCCGCGCCTCGTAGCAGGGTTGTTGCATGACGGGGGGAGGGGGGGGGGGAGGCTCGCAAATATATTAGATGGTTTCGGTACCTCCCCACAACCCCTCCCCCCAATCCCTGCCAGATGCTTCCCCCTCTTTGAAAACATCAGCTGATCTTCCATTATCTTATCTCTTTTTGTTCAGGAATGTTTCTTGATAAGCAAATTTGCCAGAAAATTATTTTCGAGAGTAATTTGTAATTTGAATAGAAGTCACTCGAAAACGTGATTAAAGTTAAATGCTTATTACCGTAATAAAAATGTAATTGTAAGTTTCTAAACTACGCAGAAAAGTAGTTAAACTACGGCAGTGGTCTCCAACTCCTTTGAGTATGGACCGTATAGGCCACACCGGAAAGTTCGAGGGCCAACGTGTGAGAGGGGGGTTGGGGGGGGGGGGAGAGGGAGAGGGAAGGGGGTCTAAAGGTTTTGTAGAGAAGGGACCACTTGCGCTATGCTTTTTGTGAACTCACAGTTTTGCAGATGGCATCTTTAGATTTTGTTTGTCTGTATGCCAACTATGGGCACTGACCTGATGAGATAACAATATTAGACCTTTTTAAAAATGCCGCGCCTTCTAGCGTCACCGATTCCGAACTATGCACACTCGCTGGGAGTGGTTACTTGCGCCGCTCCGACAGGGCCGCCACCGCCATTATGAGGTATGCGGTTGCAGAGGCCAGTACTCTGTAGTGCCCGCATAGCGCCTTTCCAGATCCGTTTTCTGTGCTGTGTGGCACTGCGCAAGCAGAACTTCGTGAAGGATAACCGCCTAAATTGGACGAGATTCACTGTTTTTCTGCAAAAATACAGCTTTCAACAAAAATGCATCAATATAAACCACAATCCGTTAAGTGCGCGCTCCCTACGGTAAAAATAAATTAAGACAGGATATACGCTTCGTGCACGACGATTCATTGTGACAGCTCGCGCAGCAAAAAAAAAGAAAAAAAAAGAAACCATAGCTACGAGCACACGCACATGGCTCTCCCCGAGGATACTTTATTCAGGCGCTGCGTGTGAGGTATTCTGAAGTTCGGGTACTGCCTTCTTCCAGGTGTCCCATTGTTTTCCCTCAAGAGTGATCTGTGGCTTGAAGCAACCGAAAAATCGTTATAAAAAAAGTTATGGGGGAAAACATAGCACGAAATATACGAGGCTATAGGCTGAAGCAGTTCAATCATGCTGGCTACCCCTCAAACGTTGCTGGCAGCCACCGCATCTTGATGCAATAGGTTGTTACAAGTACAATGTAAAGCAGTTCGTTTTCGCGAAGACCTATTTTTTCGCAAATATCTGGAATTATAAATTATCGCCAAAAATAAATCACGCAAATATATTACCCTACGATAAGAAATACAAAGCGTACCCCTCCAAATCGTGAAATATTGGGCCCGCCAAATATTCCCGAAGCCCACACGTCGTAAATATAGCGAAATATCGATGCCGTGAAAACAAAGTGACAGTATTTGCTTTCAACATTGCCGAAAGGCCTAAGAGGAGAGAACGACGTGTCAACGACTGCCACTGCCGTCGAAGCTGAAGACGTGATAAAGGACGCGATCGTGCAAACGTTGGCAGCGATGGCGTGACAAGCGACTCAATCGTCCTTGCAATCCGCATCGCCAGTGAAGACGCGACAAGCGACTCCATCGCCGATGTGGACAGCGTCGCCAACAAAAATGTGACAACCTACTCAATCGCTGATGTAAGAACGAATCCGCGAAAACAAAGTCGCCGTTTGGCGCGAATGCGCCTCCACGTAACTTTCAGTCACAAACTTGAACTGCGCCTTCGGATTTGGTCGCTCGTCTTATGGGCGACGTCTTTGTCATTTGCTTTGTCGGTAGTGTCCCAATTCGGAATGCAAAGCAACCTCCTGGTCCATGTTAGCAAATCGGGACCAGCGGTGTTGGTGCTCGCGATCCCGGGTGCGTGAACCATAATGGCAGCGCGTTGCCCGATCACAGTGGCCAGCCGCACTTTTGAGCGCCGTCAAGGCAGCGGCTTATTGTTGCCAGGAGCGATTTCGGAAAGGGTTTATTAAAATGACACCGCGCCGCCAACGCTTTGTCATTTTTAATAGAACAAGAGAGCATGTACACTGTCGTTCCCGTTGCTCATATCACTCAGGAATTAACCAAGCTCATGATGTCTTGAAAAAAATAATTACTTAATTTGATGGTTTTTGTTTTGCTTTCCTGGCAATTTTTATTACAACACTCTGAACAAATACTTGTGTTTTAATCGCGATATTTTCTGAAGGCGAGCATCCCGAGCTTGTAGCTTTATCTTTGGCAGTTGTTCCTGCTGATCGAGAGTTTGCGGATTCGTTCAACATTACAGGAAGCCGGGAAGCAAAATCTAGAGCGAAACAAAGAGCAAATGAACACAGGTAAGTATAAAATATATGAATACGTTAAAAGAGAAGAGAGACTTTTCGAGCGAAAATGAATCGGCAAGAAGAGATAACTGGCGCATGTTATTTTTAGTACTCTAGACATGGACTGGAACTCGCAGCCGGTTGTCTGCGGGCCGCGTTAGTGTGAGTCGAGGGCCGCATTCGGCCCGCGGGCTGAGTGTTTGAGACCCCTGAACTACAGTAACTTAGGTAGAGTAATTAAACTACGTGCAAGTTTGGTTCCGCGGCAGTTCCCTTCATGATAATGCTACTTACTGCTTTCCTTAACGTGTCCTTAGATTTGGGTCCTTACTGTTAAATTAACTTTACTGATATGCCATCTGCACCTGTTGAGTACCCGTTGGAACTTTCCGTTTTGTTCTTTCTCATTATTTTTGTCCGATAGCCTACACATTAGTACTTGAACTATCCTACACTGATGAGGCGCTTGCTATGTATCCTTGCTTCTTGAAGTTTTCTGTGATTTTGTGTTCCTATATATTCCATTTCCTCATCCCCCTCACGCTGAGGCATGAGAATATACTTCAGCTCTTACTTTGTTTCATGACTTAGTGAATTAAGGTGGTTCCGGAACTTCCTGGCTGAATTTATATCTTTTTTTTTTGTTTAGCTTTAAACAGTTATTTTTTCAATTTCCCTAACGACTATTTTCAACTTGGTCTTTGTATAAAATGCTAGGTCTGGTTGTTTATCTTGCTCTGTTCCTGCGTTTCTTTCCCAAGTAAAGCTCAGCTTAATTTGTTTGTGATCACTACCGAGGCTTCTTGAACCCTCTTTTTATACATTTATTGTCTCTAGCCTCCTAAATATTTTAGTTGACATCAGTGCGTAATCTATCAAGAATGTAAACTACCTGTTGTTCATGTTATTAGCCTGCCGCACTGTTCACTGGTATTGCGTAAACATAAGTCGTGTCTTTCACCAGTACACACTCTAAAAAAAGGTGTAGTTTTTACACCACTTGTCGCATATATAACACCCCAAAACTTCGATTCGACGTACTACGGCGCAATAACGGCAAACTGACGGCATTACTTTTGCGAGAGGTTTCATAACGGTGGGATATAACATACTAAACAGCTAAAGTACTTATTAAAGACTACAAAAGAAAATTACTGAGGTTTTGCAGAAGGGCCAAGAAAACCCCGATTACTTTTTTTTTGCAGTGAGTCATACGTACATTATCTATTTTAATAAGTTACAAAACGAGGCTATCAAGCTGCTCGTCGAACTTGGTACCTTCGGTTCAACGCCAGTGCGCTGTACGTCGAACTGAAGTCTTTGGGTGTCATATATGTGACAAGGGGTTTAAAAGCTACACCTTTCGTTTTTTGTTTAGAGTGTAGCATGCTTTCTGTTCAATATCCATCCAGGTCCTCTAAATGGGAATTCACGTCCCCTAGGATAATTACTTTGTGATGTTCTCCTAGTTAAAGAATGTACTCATTCTACCATTTATTATTCTCCTCTTTTGCATTTGTTCCTGTCCAAAGGTACACAAATCTAAGAAGGACCTGTTTCCCTTCTGTAGCTACTTTTAGGCATAAATGTTCCGTGCATTCTTCTTTGACGCTATGGCAGTTTGCATTTTTATTTTAAAAACGCTACCATCCCGCTTTTTTTCCTGCTGCCCTCTGTCTTTTGCATTGTTCCCATACATAATTAGGATTGCAAGGAGGTTGCCCCGCGTCTCTATGATGTCTTTCAACTAAACCATGTACCCTTAAAATCCTCCTGTCTTAGTTTCTCTTTTATCTCCTTGCATTTTATCTTGCCTACCTACCTTTATGTCTTCTATATTTGCTCTACCTTTACTACTGAGTTTCTTGCTCTTATAGTTTCTATGTCGCTTACTTCTTGGCACTTCCCCTAGTTCTACCTCATTTGCACCGGCGCCCTCAAGGCTCCGGGACTCCCCAGATTCTTTACTGCATGACGTCCAATCCTATCCCCAATCGTCCTACCTGTGGCTCCACTGTTGTGAATGCACCATGCAAATGGGTCGGAGTGAGCCTCATACACCACGCTGTTTACTTCCAGTACGCCATACCAAAGTCGATGGCTCATCCCCCTAATCACCCGGTTAGCTTCCACCACCCGCTGTTCTGTCTAAAACACTTTCCCCAGGCCTTTGGAATAGTGCATATTTGCACGTCCAGTCTCTCAGAGACCTCCCTCAGCTTGCGTACCTTAACCTCTATGTGTCTGCCGAGGTTCTGGCTCATTCCCTTCAACACATTATTGAGCCCCGCATGCACTACCAATAGGTGCTCTCCTTCCATGCTACCCTAGAGCTCTTTCATAGCTTTGACCATAGCGTCTACGGTTCACTTTTCTGACGGGACCACTACGTTTACTCTAACGGTCTCTTTCACCCTGGCCAACAGACCATAGTTATGTTCGAGTCTCTTACCACCAGTACCCTTTTAGCCTCCAAATGCCTGTCTTTCCTTCCTTTCACTCTTTCCCTGCCCTGCGGTTGACTCTCTCCAGCTATCTGAGCTACCTCACTTCTTTGTGGCTGCAGGTTTAGCGCCGCATTCTTTAGTGCCCCTCTGGCAACATGCACCACTACGGCACTGTAGGGTCGAGGAGTCACTCCAGTCCCGCCGACTTCCACCGGTTCACTAGCGCTTCCTTCCCCTGAAGTGCCCACTCCGCAACGTTCGCTGTTTGCTACCCCATACTCTTACGCCACCCCATTTCAGGCTTCACGCTTCGCCCTTCCCGAGCTCCTCCACCTGCCTCTTTAAGTCAGCTTGCCTGTCACGCTCATTGTTAAGCTCGCTCATCATGCTCTCTATCCCCTTTACGCTGCTCGAACCCCGCCTTTCCCGTTTCCCCCTTCTTGAGCTCCTCCACCTGTCTCGCAACCTCCACCCTCTTCTCACTAAGCTCGCCTACCATGTGCTCCGCCTTTCGTTCTGTTCACTGATGAGCTCCTTGAGTTTCTCACATATAGCGAACACCTCAACCTGAAGTTCCAGGACTCCCGATTCTCTCGCTCTACTTTAAGCTCCCACTTCACCTTCTCAACCTTAGCCGCGCGCTCCCCTTCTATCATGTTAAATCCCACCCCAACCCTCTCGGAGATTCGGCAAACCAAGCTACCCTCCTCTGCCTCCGCTAAGCTCTCAAAGTCTGTCTCATCTGATGCACCCACCGCATGCACTCACCACACGACACTAGGTCGTCACACCTTTTGTAGGGCTTCCTATGCCGACCCATTGCCCCTATCCGCCTCAAACCGTGTTAAAAAAGGCCCCCAAAAAACAAACAAAATACTGCCCAAAATTAAAACAAAGCCGAACCTCTACGCTACTCTATCTCAGGAGTTGTCTGCCTTCGGCTTAAACTAACCTAATTCCCTACCTTAACAGTTCCTAAAATTTATGCAGACTACTCCCTGCACAATAAAAAAAAAAAAAAAAACGCCAAAAATTACATCAAAGTTTTATTTTAACCTTACTTGCTAGTGACCTCCCGGCGGCCTAAACTAGCCTAAAGTCCTATCATAGCACTTCCTAAGTCTGCGCTAATTATTTTATGCATGCTTAAACAAAATCTACAGAGGAAACACTAAATGCACCTAGCTTCGCACGCCTTTAAAAGAGCTGCCGCAAGCACTACCCGACTGTTGTGCGGAGCGGATGTGTTGAAAGTGTTCACGCGTTAAAGTGTTCAAGCGTTAAACAGCTGAGTTATGGCGCCATCTAGTGGGACGGCTCGAAATTATATCGGCAGCATCAGGGTATAGCGCTCCCCGTAGGCACGCTCCTGGCGACATGGTCGTAAGTATATAGTTGGTCGTCGTTTAAACATCACAGGTTAGCAATATTACTGCTCTGTCTAAATGTTTCTGTGGAGGCACCATACGAGCACTAGGGCTGTCTAATTTCCCGCCGTCTAAACAAGCGCATAACACAACAACAATTATTGTACATCGGTTAGAATTTGTGCACGCATCGGTATAATACTGGTGAAAAAAATGCCTCCGCTCGATTATTAAAACGGTTAATCTGGGTAGCGATGAAAAAGCGAACACACTTACCGCTTAGGGAACAGGGGAAGCAGCAATGTATGCAAATGTCGCAGCGAGTTTGATCTTCGATGTTGATTCTACTGATGCGGCTGTTGCTTAGTTTCGGCTGCTGGCAAAAGGACGACTACCGAGGGGTAGACTGCACTCTCTTTTACCAGAAGGACAATCTGTCTGTTGAGTCATTCGAACCTGCCTTTTTAGAAACGTCGTCGCCAACGCGTCATGAGCGAAAATAAAAAGAAGCGGCGAGTGGAAGTTTCCGAGCCAGATTATCTTATCGGGCTGCAACGAAAACAAATTACATCGCAATCGTTGCAACTCCACCTAAGGTGTGCCCAGTTCGGAAGAAGCTCAAGAGGTCGTAAACCAACTTGGCGCGACTAATCCCGGCGGCAATTCGTGTGCAAGAAAACGGCAAGGAAGCATATCCGGAACACCTTGCGTCTCGTAGCAAAACCAGGCGCAAACCGAGCCTAATTGCCGAAAAAAAAAATCGGGTTGTGTGTATGTTTATACAGCCTAGAACTTGGTCTGCCTCAATGGGCGACGAGTCTCCCAGCTGTAGATCAGAAATTTAGCCAGTGCAGTACAACCGCTAGCCTGGGGTCTTTAACGTGCATCACGCAGTAGTGATACACGACCGCACGCCGGTACGATGCTCATCCAGATCGAAACGGGCAGGGGTGGGGATTGAACCCAGGATACCTGGGTTCTGCAGCGCGAGCTTTCGCTCTACTTGCTCCGAGCTGGTGTGCGCAAGCCCACTCGGCCACCGATTTTTTTTTTCTTTATTGTCGGCCACCGATCCCCCATCTTAATTGCCGAATGAAGCACGTCCACTGACGTGCTCTGAGGATGGTAATCAGAGCCGCTGTACACAATGATACCATATTTTATTTTGTATGTTTTTAGAAACGTTGAGGTCAGTGGTTTTGTAAGGACCGAACCCTGGTCATATTTAACTATTAACGACGTGCGCGACCAAATGCGTCGCTGTGATCGGCATTCGCGATTGGCCAAGCCATAGCTTCCTGTATACTGATAACGCCTGCCCAATCCGGTTCACGGCGAGGCAAGTCCTGCCAATCACAGTGAGGCCTGGTTGTGATGTCACGAACGGAAACCATAATAGGGCGCCACCAAAACTTCTTGCGCTGTTCAAGGCAGACCCCTGCCAACGCTAATATTCGATGGAGCCAATCAAGCGTCACAAAAAGTCCATCGTCATTGCGATCGTTGTCTTTGAGCGTTCGCTATCGCCGGCTATTAGCCCCGAGAAGTTTACGTGGAGCCCCCCTATGGCGAACCGGGGTGACGTCACGGCGAGGATAGAATGTTTCCGCGACTCGCCCTGCTCGCCTTATGAAGGCTGTGACGACGTTAGCTGTTGGCGCGCCAGTTTCTATTAACTTGCTTTTTTGTTTGCGCGTTTTTAGTAGGAAGTGGGGAATTTCATATGTGGTTTTATTGAGGTATGAGCTGTAGCAGCAGTTGAAACTTCAACCAATATTTCTGGCGTGGTTGACAGAGCAGGCAGCGCATAAATTGCAGCTGGTGTATGCAAATGAAGAAATCTGGCCTCACTTGCAGGAGCATCACGATGGATCGACATCTCGCAATCAATGCTGCTGATGGTCTGAATCATTGACAAGTTATGCATGCTATTTTGTGTTTTCTTTTTTTTATTTGTATATCTACTTCCAAACAAGAACACTGAAACAGAAAAGCTGCCTGCTGCTCGAGCAACGTGCGAAATATATAGTCTGGGCCATAAAGAGAAAAGCACAGGCGAGATACCCCAAGTACAAAAGCACAATAAAGAAAGACGGTACAAAGGCATAAAGTAGCAGTAATGTATTTATATCTGTTCACATTGCTGGCATTTAACCTTTGCTGGATTCCGATATTATTTCAATGTACTTTACTGGTGGTATCTGTAGAGTTGCTTGTTATATTACTCAAGTAATATACAACTGACGTAAGTGAAGATGTCTAGCCCGTTATTAGGCTCTTAATGAGTTCTTGTCCAGCTCGCTTGCACCTTTCTATTTGATAGCATTATAATTACGAGGCCCTTCTCGGCAATTTACCTTTTACAGCTCTAAAAGAGATATTAGCTAAATCAAATTGTTGTGAAGCTAAAACACGAGAGGCTTTTTTCACGCAAACTGTCAAACTTCAGAGGTTTCACATTTTCTCCTCCTAGTGCAGCATTTTTCACTCGAGAGCCGTTCGAATGCTTGCTGTTCCTCCTGTTCTTCTCTGTTGTCTGGGAGTCCAGCTGTATAAAGTTTGGAGGCTGAGGAAGCTTTTGGGGACCTGCACTAGTGCACCTTTACCTGGAAATGACAATTGAAGCTAAACGGTGTATTTTCTGAATACACAAGGTTGGAACAAAGAAAGAATGCCAGGAAAAACTACAAACATTCCAAATTACGACACTATATTGCTGTGCATATTTTGGGCAGTTCAATACAACATCTCATTCAGGGAACTGGGGGCTATTCGGCCGGTTTTTTTTTTTTTTTTTTGCTGTCATACAAACACATTTCCAGTAATTCTGCGTGTTCTAAGAAATAAAACATGCCTGCATAAGTGTACGAACTATATAATTACTTCACGAAGAAGATACATTTATGTAAACCCTGTTCCACGAGCATTTCAAAGGCCATTAGACCCAGGGTCTTAAAAGCATCAAAACCAGCGCATTCAGAGTGGCACGCCCAGAGTCGGGACCGCGAGCTAAATTGCCGACCGCCCAAAGGCCTTAGATATAAATTCCATTTGAAATGCCCACAAAGCGGGGTGTAATATTTTCCTAACTCATAAACTGTCAAGGAAGAGAATTTCAGCGTTTGAAAACTTACGCCGCCGCTTCACCGACCCCTCGCACGATTGCCCTCTGTCGTGTGGACGGACCGGGAGGTTCATCGGCGGAATTGCCCTCGCCGATAGCTTTCGGTACTTGTAACCTACTTATAAAGGTAAAAGTGACCAACACGCTTAGAGAAGGCACGGAAGCACGTCGGTATCGGTCTTATTCAGCGTCTTGTACACCGGGTAAACGAATTCCCGCTCCTCGAAGTGCTTGCGGCACACAACGGCCAACGTTGGCGGTGCCTTTCCCATGCCTAGGTTTGATTGTCCATGCTTTCTCTAACCTCGACGTCTTCGGGCGGTGAAAACTAATACCAGCCTCTTTTCGGGATTTTGCATTGCGGCACTGAACAGTAGGTCACCATGATCGCAAACCAGAAAACGGGGGCAGGGAAGTGAGCCGTCTGCGAGATCGCGAAGCGGAGTCTTTCTCCTTAAGCCACGGTACACCTCAGCCAATCAAGGCGCGGCGACCGCAGCGACGCTTGTGTTTGCTGTCGGGGCTAATACTCCGTTCCACGATAACTTGGCGAACTGTGGAGGCTAAAGCCCCGTGACCCAAAAAGCGAGTCGGAACATTTGTGCCACCACGCCAAATGCGAGGCGCGAGAACGGCAGGAACCGACTGTCGTCTGCTAGCCAAGAATTGTTTGCTCCGAAACCAACCAACTTCGGATGAAAGTTCATCGCAGCAACACTTCCGTCCGCTAGAATAGCCCGCACTTAAGGAACAGTTTAAGAGACAACCATGCGCTCAATTTAGCCGCGAATCTGTGATGGGTGCTAATACGCGCCCGGGCACAGTGCGATGTTTTGAGCGGAAAAGGCCGATTACAAGGCTGCGATAGCCCGCGATCGCTAACGGCCATGGCGCTACAAGGCGAAAGAAATCGGGAGCTGATACGGATGTGGCCTCACTTCAGTGGCCGAAATATAATTGAAACTTATAAATTTGTGATTATTTACTCTTTATTCTTCATATCGTCTCGTTAGAGATGATATCACGCAATTTCAGTTACAATTGAAAAAAAAAAAAAAAAACACTTTTTGTCGCGGACGGCACTGTTGCCGTGGCGGTAATGAGGCTCCGGTGGCCTCGACCATGAGATGTTATCACGTGCCTTGCTCCGGCGCTCTTATTTGGTCGACAAGTGCTGATTGTTGGGCAAGTTGGTATGGTACGTTAGAAAACATGATTGCGCTTGAAGACAGGGACATAGGAAGAACAAACACCACAGAGCGCTAACTTTCAACTGATTTAATTCAAGAGTCTCAGCGTAGAAACACACTGCTTCACCGCACCACATCTCAACCAACCCGTGGCCCCGCCACGGACCGCAAGTACGCTAACTCCTTATTCGCCAAGTCAATTGACGCCACACTGACACAACACGTGCCGGAACTATTTATGGCGTCAGCCTGCATAATCTCTCTAACACTCTTATCTTTGTGCCTAGCGAGAACAGTAGAAGAAGCAAATAATGGTTTGCACCCACAGTCATGACAGTGACACGACAGATGGCCATCCCGAACCCCCTTAACTTTCTGGTAGTGTTCCCTTAGCCGTACATTTAAACATCTGCCTGTTTGGCCGACATAAATCTTGCCACATGAAAGCGGAATCCGATACACCACCCCTTCCGTGCACGCGACAAACGGACTCCTGTGCTTGATTGGGCAGCCCGTCGGTACCTTGCGGAATGAGTCTGTCATCTTGCACATTTTTGCTAGCTTTTCGGGTGCAGAGTAAACAACTTTTACGTTTACACGTTTTGCTATTTTTCCCAGACTGTGCGCTGTTCTGTGCATGTAAGGCACAACCGCAACTTTTTGTCTCGCTTGACCCGCCTCTGGGCGCGGGCTAACGTCCTTTCTAATTTTCTTAAGGACGCCTTCTGCTACAGATACAATCACAGCCTTTGGAAACCCGGCACGCTGCAAGCATTCGTTTTGTTCAATCAGACTCAAGGACATTGCATGATGGCAAGACCTTTTGAGGGCGTTCGTAAAACACAAATTAACTATTCCTCTTTTAACTAATTTCGAGTGGGATGAGTTAAATGGTAACAACGGCTTGTCGGCCCTTGGGTAGTATGCCCAACACATGTGCTGTTCAGAGAGGATGAGTTTAATGTCTAAAAATTAAATAACACTCTACGGGTACTTCATGCGTGACCTGAAGGGGGTCAAGGACATCACCAAAAACGGTCAAACGACTTTCCACCGTCGAGGGGGAGAGGGGAGTATCATTGTCAAGTAAAATTAAAAAATCGTCAACATATCTAAAAACCTTAGTAACGCTAAAAACACTCAGGCGGTCACAAAGTACTCTGTCATAGTGCGCTAAAAATACATCACTCAAAATGGGAGCTATGCACGAGCCGATAGACACACCCCTTTTCTGCATAAAAAGGTCGTTATTCCATTCAGCAAAAGTTGAGTTAAGATAAAAACCTAGCAGTTCTAGGAAGTCTTCTACTGACATGCCCGCTTCATTTTGAAAAGCGATCATCCCGCGGTTGTCAATGCACTCTTCAACGCACCTAAGTAGTTTATCTTGTGGCAGCGAGTAATACAAATCTTTTACGTCTACAGAGCAAGCTAAGAGGCCTTTGTTCGAGTTTTCCTTTAAAAATTCTACAACCTCATCCGAACTTCTGATCAAAAACGGATCGTTAATCTTAAGCAACTTTAGCGTCTCTTGCAAGAAAAGAGCGATCGATTTTTGCCACGTTCCATGCTCTGACACAATCACCCTCAGAGGACACTCCAATTTATGTGTCTTGACGCTGAACATTATCCGCAGACTACAGCACCTGCTGTTGTCAATGCTCTGCGCCAAACGACCAAGATTAAAAAAGCGCACAGTCTGGGAAAAATAGCAAGACGTGTAAACGTAAAAGTTGTTTACTCTGCACCCGAAAAGCTAGCAAAAATGTGCAAGATGACAGACCCATTCCGCAAGGTACCGACGGGCGGCCGAATCAAGCACAGGAGTCCGTTTGTCGCGTGCACGGAAGGGGTGGTGTATTGGATTCCGCTTTCATGTGGCAAGATTTATGTCCGCCCATAGCCTCTTTTATACTGAAAATGCCTGCCCAATGGTTTCTTTGTCGTCGTCGCGCCCACTTCACATATTTGCTACTAGGGGCGCCAAAACCCCATACAAAAAAGCAGACGACGCTTGTCCGCTGTCTGCTACTGCAGCTCACTGTAGCTATACCTGTTTTCACCTTAAGAACCGAAGTAAAACAAGTCCGGCTTCTCGCGGAACATTACTAATTTCCCCCTTTATGTGGATAATGAAGACATATGTAGGTGAATTTTAGATTAGATATATGTTATCTTTTCACTATGTACACGTTCCAAACGTCAAAGGCATCGCTTTTTCCTCCGACAACCGAATCTCGCGAGAACTGTTTCGCGCCGCGTAGGAACAATGCGCAAAACGTACTTTTTTCTTAAGGTGAAAACAGGTATAGTGTAAGCTATGTTATCACGTTAAGCTATGTGATAACGTAAGTTTTCTATGTTAGGTTACGCGGTAACGTGGCCTTACGTGTTTAAATAGGTCACGTGATCACGTAATGTTTTTGTGACACGAGTAACTTCTTTCGGTTGTCGTTCGATTCTCAGAGCTCTAGAGCGCTTAGCCATAGCCGGCATAGCTCAATAGCACGAGGCTGTCTGCGGCTCCCGACACGCAGACCGTGACGCCACACGGTGTACGTGTGGCGTCACGTAGTAGTAGATGGATATTTGGCACGGGTGGTGAAGGAACATGTCAACTGCAGTGACTGCTTCCTACTGGTTATTAAGAAAGCTTCTACGGCTCACAATGATTCCATGATCAGGCACCAGGACAGGGCAGGACTATACTATCCATCGGAGAAGCTAGTGAGGGTGCTGTATGCGCTGAAGAACTTCGTAGAGGTTTTACTGAAAAAAACGAAATATGCTGAAAAAGCCTTTGTATGTAGCTGTTGAGACTTGGGTAGATACAGGTATGCACCATGGCGTTCTGAAATGCGCAAAGGCAGATAAAGATGTAAACCATTACAAAGATTTCCTGCAAATTCTGTCTACTAAATATTTCAGGCCGATTTCCACAAACTTCTCCGCATCCGTATCTGACAAGCAGGACCTCAAGAAGATCTTCTTCAACAAGCCACTATCTAGGAACTTGTTAAAGTTCTAGAACTGCATCCGTGAAAAACAGTGCAGACCAGAAGAAACCGGTCAAAACATAAAAAAAACGGTGAGCTTAAAAAAAAGTTTTTTAAAAAATTGAAAATGTATTTCAAGATCCCCGGTCACAGCGTTGCCGACGGGTGCGCAGGGTTTCGGTTAGCGAAGGCTCGTTCGCGGTCCTGAAAAAATTCCCTTGACTGCCGCATGTGGTCCGCGGGCCGTATGTTTTCCGGCTCTGCTCCAGAAGCAATAAAAACGCCAAGTGGCTGCTGTTGCAACGTCATGAACGTCCGCCAGCCTCTCTGCCTCCTTTTTAATTTGGTTTGACTATTACTGTTGTCGCTGTGACAAGCACCAGAGGTTTGGTAACATTTCAGCATAGAAACGAAACCAAGAAGTGAAAGCGAAAAGAAAGGTTAAGACTTCTTTTATATATCAAAACTATACTGAAGGTGCCCTGCGCTAGCTATGTAGCACAGGTTAGAAATGTATTCAATTCACAAATGGCGTCACAGTGGACTGTAGCAGCGGGCAGCGGAGAAGCGTCGTCTGCATTTTTGTATGGGGTTTTGGCGCCTCTAGTGGCAAATTTGGGAAGCAGGCGCAACGACGACGAAGCATGGGGGAGCGAACCATTGGGCAGACATTATCAGTATAAAGGAGGCTATGGTCCGCCAAACAGGCAGATGTTTAAATGTACGGCTAAGGGAACAATACCAGAAAGTGAACGGGGTTCGGGATGGCCATCTGTCGTGTCACTGTCATGACTGTGGGTGCAAACCATTATTTGCTTCTTCTACTGTTCTCGCTAGGCACAAAGATAAGACTGTTAGAGAGATTATGGAGGCTGACGCCATAAATAGTTCCGGCACGTGTTGTGTCAGTGTGGCGTCAATTGACTCGGCGGATAAGGAGTTAGCGTACTTGCGGTCCGTGGCGGGGCCACGGGTTGGTTGAGATGTGGTGCGGTGACGCAGTGTGTTTCTACGCTGAGGCTCTCGAATTAAATCAGTTGAAAGTTAACGCTCTGTGGTGTCTGTTCTTCCTATGTCCCTGTCTTCAAGCGCAATCATGTTTTCTAACTTATTTGGTCGCGGGGGCCGCAGGTCCCAAAGTTCGGCAAGTTATCGTGGAACGGAGTATAAACAAATCAAGCGCGTTAAATGTGTCGTAATCCTTTTTTTTTACGCGCGGGATAGGTTTAGCCGTTGAGAGGAAAACCCCTAAAGACGACGAGTGTCATGACGGTGTACCTTTCCCGCTTCTTGATTGTCTCCATCTGATCGTAGCGCCCGCTGCGTTCGAACTTGGAGTGAAACAAAGTATTGGAAATCCAATACATTACAAGTATTCGTATCACTTGTAATCGATTACTTTTTGGAGTACTAAAATCATTGCTATCCATTACTATTTTTTGCCCTCCCGTTTGTGATGCCGTTTTTCGTTCGTGCAAGTTTCCTACGAGGGAATCCTCGAACCAACTTGGGGACAGGAGCGCTTAGGCCTATCCCGTTCTTTCTCGTGTTCAAGTATTTCTGAGGCGCCTTTCCAGTTACACATATACGAAGTAACCCACTTAGTCATTTTAGTCGAGTCTCCGAGAGGAGAATGGTTTATCAATATCGGGAGAATGCGGTCACAATCCAACCCCGTAGTGTTTCTGCTGCAGAATTTTACGTCCTTCCTGCTGCCAGTGGACTTCATCGGCCGGATCAGCTCGCCAGGACGCTTGCCTCGCCAACCCACTTCGTTCGTGATTTGTGGCCTGTTCAGCGAACATTATTTAGTTTACTTCAACTTTCCTGCGTTTATTTCTCCTGCGCTGTACGTTATCGCATCGCCATCGACATCGTGGGAACCATCACGACCTGTCCCCCCTCCTTGGCACCGAAATCGCCAGTGGGCGAGGTAGCTTCGAGTAAAGTCCCTTGATACTTCTTTTACAAGTAGCGACAACCAATACAAATGACAAAGCACATTCCGCCAGAACAAAATGGCGGCATTCAGTTGAAACCTCTGCGGTGTGCCGCCGTACGCTTCCTAAAACCTGCACCGTCACGCAGCCGGCGCTTCAAAAAAAGTCGTTGCTTGTAGGAAGCTCTTATCTAGGAACTTTAGCTTCGAAAGATTGCGATCACAATCTAACCCCGTGGTGTTTCTGCTGCAGGTGGGTAACCGACAAAACTTTTCAAAAGTGAAAGCTGATTATCGTTGCCTTGTAGTGCTGCCTCGCCCAGAAGTGCTGTGTTGTTGTATAACTGATTGCTTTGATGCACTGTGCGCTTTGGTGCTACTTCTGAACGGAGATGTCGAGCTTAACCCTGGTCCTAGCACGGCTTCCGTAACTGACAACCAGAGTAAGCAGTCGGATGAAATGCTACAGCTACTTCAGGATGTTAATTCCCCAACTCTCAAGTTTGAGCCAGGTCGAGGCAGCTTAATGAGCTCCATTGGGGAAGTAAATTAAAACAAGCACTCGATGAAAAATAAACTAGCTGACGTGAATAAAAGACTCGTCAGTGTAGAAACGAATGCGTTGAAGCTTGACGAATGGCAAAGCGAACTTCAAGACACACAACGTTTTGTCGATGAAACTAGGAATGAAAATGCTCTTCTGCGCTCGCGCCCTGACAAATTAGAAGATAGAAACAGGCGAGATTACTTAATCTTTCGCGGAATTGAGTCTTCCGGTCACGAAGCATGGGCTCAGACGGAGGAGAAGATAAAAGCGGCGTTGTCTCGAGTCATAAACTTGCAGATTGACGCGGAATGCATTGCTCGGGCGCACACAATAGATGCCTTCTCTTTCCCGTTATCGTCCGCTAATTGTCAAATTTGCAAACCTGAAGGCTCGATATATTTTTTTGAATTCAAAATCGGTACTAAAATATAGCTGTGTTTTTGTAAACGATGATCTTTTGCCGGCAAGCCGTGACGCAGGACATAAGGTAATTGAATTCTCGAAGAATTGGTATCCCAATGTCGCCTTTACTTTGTGTTATAAAAAGCTTTATGTCGACAAAGATGTCTTTGCTTATTGTTTGGAAACTGACACCGCCGTTGAGCTTGCGGGTCATCAGGAGGCCGTGGAGGACGCTTCGGCTAATAGGTCATCTTCTAGCCCTGCACTAACATCTTCGTCATAGCAGATTAACAGCAATAATGGACCTCGTCTAGCTGTTGAACAGGCTTCGATTATTATTAATAATATACGGAGTGTCATAAAAAAGAAACGTGATGCACTGAATGCCGTTTTAGAATCATGATCTGCTCACTTAGTAACTTTAAAAAAAACGCGCCTCTCTGCTAAAATGCGCGACAGGGAAATTTTTGCGTGTGCTTAGCGTTTCAATATGTATCGGTATGATAGGGAATGTAGATCCGGTGGAGGTGTGTTAATTGTATCAATATGATAGGGAAGTTGGATCCTGTGGAGTTGTGCCAGTGGGCTCGGGAGCAATGGCGACGACATGGCTCTCATGCCGCGTTTCTGCGCTTCGCAGGCAATCTTGGCGTTTCCCCTGCTCTGGTCTTTACCCTCGGCTTCTGCTTCGACCGGCATCTCAGTTCCGCTGATACCATCGTCTGAGTGCAGCAGCCACATGTGCCTGCTCAGCAGTAGCAACTTGGATTGGCCGTCTCGGATGTTCCCAATCTTTGGCACAACGGCTTCAGCCACAGCGACATCATTTTTCGTCCCTTACTTAAACAACTTGCTACGCGAACCCTACTTCAGTGGGCTCGGGAGCAGTGACCACGAAATGGCTCTCATACCGCGTTTCTGCATTTCGCAGGTGTTTAAACAATTTTCACTTTACGCTAAAAAATGCGGCAATCGTTGCCTTCTTTTGCTACCTACCAAGCCCAGGAGACCTGTGTGATATCGCTTCTGGTCGTTATTTGATGATGTTAGTGTTTCTGCGCTCTAGCGCTGTCGAGAAGAATCCGGGCCCTCTTACTCCTTCGGAGGCTGTTCTTGAGGTCTCATCTCTACCTGATAAAGCCTCCGAGCAGATATCTGTTTTTTTTCGCTTTCCGAAGGACCTTCAGGCCCGATCTATACACTGGGCAAAAAGTCAGTTTGAGTTGGTCGCTGACGTGAAGTCAATAAAGTTTGGTTAGAAAAACATAAAAACTAAAATCGGTCGCATGCAGCAAACGTTGGATACCTTAAAAGAAAAAGAAAAAAAAAAAAGCTTGAGAGTTTAGAATAATATGTGGAAGGTATATATGTTGGGTTCTGTGAAAGTGTTGGCCACCCCGCATGACTCATTACAGTCGCGGCTAGACGAACTGGAGGGCAGGTCACGGCGCGACAACCTTATATTTCATGGAATTCCTGATTCTCGTGAATCATGGCAACAATCTGAGGAACAAGTGAGGAGATTTCTTACGGGCATTATTGACACACTTTCGGACAGTGCAGTTGATCGTGCTCATAGTTTAGGGTTCTATTCGGCAAATGAATCTCGCCCTCTAATATTTAAAATTTCAAGCTACAAAATAAAAGACAACCTACTTTCTGCATGCTCCTATTTGAAAGGAAAGAACATCAATGTTAGCGAGGATTTCTCGCCTGCTACGCGTTACGTTCGAAAAAAACTAATTGAGTTTGCTAAACATCAGCCAGGAGCACCACCGTTTCATCTTTGCTGTAACAAACTTGGTGTAAGCAGGAGGCAGTACGTGTATGACACTGCACCCGAAAGCGGAATACTACTTGCGTCAGAACGTAACCTGATAACCACCCGCCAAGTCTTTTTACACGTGGTCTGATATTGGAAAACGCAAGGGGGTGTGGACGAATTTTATCTAACGTTTCGGTACTTTTTTGTAACACGCGAAGCGTTATTAACAAGCGTGTGTATGGTGCCAAGCAGCCACACATCCATCTTTCTTACAAAAATAAAAGAGATGGCTCGAGGCACGGCACACAAACGCGCCTCGAGGGGCTGGAGCACAGAGAGGTTCGGAAGCCGCCATCAAGACAGCCACGTCGTTCGTGTTCTTTTCATCCTCATCTACACTAACGTGGTAGGACCTCGCGGTCCCCCACATAATTGGTGACCCGGACGAGGACCATGAGCACCGGAGACCCCCAAGGCGCATCAGCTGCATCCCCGGCTCCCATCTCGACAGTGGCAGTACAACTTTCGCCGTACTGGGACAGAAACCCGAGGGTCTGGTTCCTGCAGGCAGAGTCCCAATTTCATCTTGCTGGTTTCACAAGCCAGGAGCGCAAGTACCACCATGTCGTCTCGGCGTTATCGCCGGCAGCAGCCGACGAGGTATACGACATTCTTGCACACCCCTCGACCACTGCTCTGTACGACCAGCTCAAGGTGGCTCTCCTGCAGCGAACCGAAGCGTCTGACCGCTCCCGCCTCCAATAACTCCTTTCGGCGGAAGAACTCGGCGATCGTCGTCCATCCCAGCTGCTGAGACGGATGACGCAGCTCCTTGCAGATAGCGCCAACACGATCGGCGACGCTCTGCTGCGGGACCTCTTTCTCCAGCGCCTTCCCACCAACGTCCAGATGGTACTGGCCACAGCGCCGGCCCTAGACCTGACAGGCCTCGCAGCTCTGGCAGACGCGGTTATTGACGTCGCCACTCCATCCGTCGCCAACGCCATAACGGTAACTCAGACCGCGACACAAGACGATGAAGTAGCAAGGCCTGCCTGGCAAAATACTCTAGCATGTCAAAACAGCTTCGAGTATCTCTGCCAGCGATTAGAGCAGATTGTTGTCGCAGCCACTCACCACCGAGATCCTCCGCGCAGTCAACAACAACGCCAACGTTCAACATCTCGTCGAAAGAATCCTGATTACCCCCGCTCAGTAAGTCTATCGGGCGTCTGTTACTACCATCGCCGCTTTGAATCCGGAGCCCGACACTGCCTCCGGCCTTGTTCCTGGCAGGAAAACTGGCCGGCCGACCTCTAGAGGTGACGAGCGGTCGGGGCCTACCAGGAAGTCGCCTATTTTACATCGCCGATAAGACCACGGGAACCCGTTATATTGTCGATACTGGGGCCGAGATAAGTGCCATTCCTGCAGCACGCGCGGATCAATCCCTGACGCCCATCTACTACCTGCGGGCTGTCAACAACTCGTCAATCCCCGTCTACAGGGAACGGTCCATCACCCTGAATTTTTGCCTCCGACGTGTTTACCGATGGGTATTCCTGGTCGCAGAGGTAAGCAACGCCATCATCTGTGCGGACTTCCTACAGCACCACAGACTCCTCGTGGACGTCAAGGAGAGGCGCCTGCTCGACTCCGCAACACGACCCTCCGTTCAATGCGTCTCAACAACTGACACTGCGGGATTCGCAGCGGATTGCTATAACGTCGAGGGCCCTTCCAACCTCCTCTACAGGAGTTTCCAAGCCTCACGCGAGCTCCTGACTGTACCAGACCAGTTTCGCACAATGTTCACCATCACATCGAAACAATGGGCGTACCGGTTCACTCCCGACCCCGTCGTCTGGCTCCAGAAAAGCTCCGCATCGCTCGCGAAGAATTCGATCATATGCTCGTGCTTGGAATTATCCGAATCTCGTCAAGCAGCTGGGCGTCTCCCCTGCATATGGTGTCTAAGAAGAACAGAGACTGAAGACCATGTGGCGACTATCGCGCACTGAACAAGAACACTGTGCCCGACAGATACCCTCTTCCGAACATCCAGGACTTTACTGTCAACCTCCAAGGTAGTACCATCTTTTCGAAGGCTGACCTTACCCGCGCGTACCACCAGATACCCTTCGCTGACGAAGATATCCCGAAGACAGCCATAACTACACCTTTTGGTTTGTTTGAGTTCCTCCGTATGCCCTTTGGCCTCAGTAATGCCGCTCAAACCTTCCAGCGGTTCATCAACGCTGTCACGCGCGGGCTTCCCTTCGTATTCGCCTACGTTAACGACTTGTTGGTCGCTAGCTCGATAGCGGAGGAGCACGCCAACCACCTCCGTCCTCCCCCATACGTGATTCTTTTACTACTCCCATAGAGAGCTGCAATCCTGATTTAAGTTTTGAGACCTGGCTGCACTCTCAGTTTCGTGACCACGAATTTTCTAAGACGAACACTGTTTTTCTGTTTATCACTGTGACCGCAAAACCCGTCAGGGAGGCGGTGTTCTATTGGCGGTATCTGAAGAATTCCTATCTCAGTGTATATATGTCCCCAGTGACTTAGAGATTATGTAGGCTATCATGAAATTGGGTCATCAAAAATTGTCGTTGGTGTTTGCTATCACCCCCCCCACACACACACACACACTTATTCTTCCAGTTTTGAAAATGATCTACACGATGTCACCAACCTTGTCGGAACTCGCTATCCCACGTTACCTTTATTTTGTTTGGTAAATTCAACATTCCAAATATAATATGGGATAGCGAGACCACCAGTATGGCCCCCTTCTCCACCGTTACTACTTAATTTCTAGAATTGTGCGCTGTCTTTTCATTCATCCACTCGTGAAACAACCTACCATAACGACCCCATCTGTCACGAACGTCCTTGATCTCATACTAACACCTCAGGCCGATCTTGTATCTGTCATCAGTTATTTACCTGGTTTGAGCGATCGTTCCCTACTTTCACTTCACATAAAGCTGTCGCAACCTAAAACCATTAAAAAACTGAAAACTATTCGAAACTACAGAAATGCGAACTTTGAAGACATTAATACTAAATTATCTGTGTTTCTTGATATATTCTTAAAGGAATTTAATAAACTTAGTGTACAAAATAACTGGGACATGTGTGTAGCCAAAGTTAATACTCTAATAGGATAAGTACAACCCTACTCGCACTATCATCTCTAGCAGTAACGCACGGTGGTTTAACGTTCGCATAAAACGCCTATCTAAAAAGAAAAAAAAAGCGACTGTACAGGCCAGCTAAGGTTTCTTCTAACGATGCGCGCTGGGCCGCTTATCACCTTGCTTCCGAGGAATTCATAACAGCGATAAGAGAAGCAAAAAACGAATATCTTCAAAATACTTTGCCTCTCATGCTAACAACTGACACAAAAAAGTTTTGGCGTGTTACGAACCCAAAAGATAATAACATTATCATCCTCGTCAACAGTGCTGGTAATGCCATTCCCTCTAATCAATTTGCCATTGTTCTTAACGAAATATTTTCACGCAGTTTTTTGTAACTACGGGCGTCCCATTACCTAATATAATCTCATTTGATTACTTTGCAATGCTTCCTGTTAATATTGATACCAGTGGCGTTGAAAGCATAATTAGATCATTTAAACAATCTTCTGCCCCTGGTTGCAAGTTAATCGACCCAAAGTTTAAAAAAAAAAGTACCAGTGTTTATTCTTCTATTATTCTATGAAACGTTTTCTAACAGTCACTTGATAATGGTTTTCTCCCTGCTGAGTGGAAAGGGGGGGGGGGGGGGGGGTTGATCCACTCCACAAATCAGGTAGCTAGAATTCTCCCCTTAATTATCGACCAATTTAGCTCACAAGCATCCCATGTAAAAGTTTAGAGCACATTCTGTTTTCTAACCTTGCCAACTTTCTTGAATCGATTTCGTTCTTTAGACCTTCACAACACGGCTTCCGTAAAACGTATTGGTGTGAAACTCATTTGATATCTTTCACTCATAAACAAAACGCCATTCTTGACCGATCATCACTTGCCAACTGCATCTTTTTAGACTTCTCGAAAGCATTTGACAAGGTGTGTCATAAGCTTTTACTTATTAAATTAAGTCAGCTTAATCTCTATCCCAACATCTTATAGGCTTTAATATTTTCTTGTTAACCGTCCTCAGTTCGTTTCAGCTAACAGTCTCACATCTCCCTCAAGTGGCGTCCACTCTGGTGTGCCCCAATCCCCTGTGCTTGGACCTCTCCTTTTTCGTATCTACATTACGGACATGTCTTCTTGTGTTTCTTCCCATATTCATTTATTTGCACATGGCTGTGTAGTTTTCCGTGAAATTTTATCTGATAATGATATAAGCACTCTCCAATCTGATCTTAACGACGCCATCTCTGTTTGGTGCAAAACATGGTGCATGAAACTAAATATTAGCGAATGTAAACTTTTACGTGTCTCTAGAAAAAAAAAAACTTACCCGTTTACTCTCTTAATAATGTGCCTTTAGACGCCGTATCTTCCTATAAATACCTTGGTGTTCACATTTCATCTAAATTACTTGGGTTATCTTCGACGTAACTTTGCAAAAGCACCTTCATCCCAAAAGGTACTGCTATGCAAGGTCCTAATTCGCTCTAAACTCAGATATGCCGTTTTAGTTTGAGTTCCCAGCCATGACAACCTGATACACTCACTTGGAATCGTTCAAAATAATTCTGTTCGTTTCATATTGTCTAACTATAATAGAACTGAAAGCATCGGTACAATGAAATCTAACTTTGATCTGCCATTCCTAGCATCTGGCTGCAAAACCAATCTTCTCTGCATCTTTCACAAATTGCTTCTTCATCCTTTCTTGCGCGCCAAACATATTTTACCCCCGCACTACATCAGATCTTGATTAGATCAGAATCACAAAGTCGGGATTCTATCGTGTAGAACTATACTTCGTCTCACCCTACGATGGACTAAGTGCAAAAGCTACGGACCGCCAGATCCAATCACGAGTCACGTAGACGTTGTGTGCCATTTCGCTTCGATGCACGTATCGCTGCCCGCGTCTTGGATCACCGATGGGGGTGGGCGGACAGTGCTTCGAATCGAATAGCAGTGAGTGACTCAACAATTTTACATTGCAAAAAAAAGCCATGACGTACAGGCTCTCTGCAGTGTCGAAGCTATAAAAATTATGCAGCACTTATGGGTCCGGAGAATTATTCGTCCACCCCTAATCAATGCTAGGCATGTCATAGTTTAGCGTGGGACGTAATTGGACCTGGCAGCCCGTGGCTTTGACCTTTAGTCCATCGTAGGATGAGACATAGTATAATGCTTTTTTTTTCAGACATCTTTTTTTCGCACACCAGTGTAGTGGAATGGCCTTCTCGCCCCAACAGCAACAATCGAAGACCACCAGCAGTTGAAGAACGTTATACGTAATATTGTATAACTAGAGGTCAATTTAATGTACACTAAACCTCGCATTTGTTTACCTCTACTAAACACACTGTGCCCACTCAACTTTAATGCTTTTGGCCCCGAGGGTATATGAAATAAAATAAAATAAAATTGCTGTATCTGAGAACATGACATCTTTCTGTGTGAAGATTTCAACTAATCTTGAGTTTCTTTGTGTATGCGTTAGCGCAAATCATAAACGTATAATTCTTCGTGTTTGTTATATAGACCACCTTATCATTCTGCTACCTTCCCCAGTGAGCTACACGACGTTCTTAATTTGATTTTAACCTGACTCTTCCGTCTTTGCCTCGGGGATTTTAACTATCCTAGCATTGTGTGGACTGGTGTGTGTCCCCTCTGTTGCCTCCAATTCTTCAGAATGTCTCGATTTTCTAAGTGTATGCGTAGATTTTAACCTAACTCAGCTTGTCACAAAACCAACACGTGTTACAGCCACAGCTGCCAGTTTGCTTGACCGAGAGTTAACTTCCTCACCCGATCTTGTTTCTGAAATTTATCATCGTCCTGAGCTCAGCGATCATTGTATGTTACACATCACCTTAAATTTACCTGTAGCTGCTCCCTCGAAACGAATCAAATTCAGTCGCGATTATAAGAAAGCGGACGTTAACGTTATTAGCAATAAACTCGTTCTCTTTGTGGATGGCTACATCGATTCTTTTTCACCTCGATCAGTGCAAGAAAATTTGCAATTTTTTTAAATACACCGGATGTGACATCCGTCACATCCGGTGCTCCTCAAAGATCCGTACTAGGCCCTCTACTGTTTATCATTTACATCAATGATCTGCCTAATTGCGTCTCATAATTAATCTTTTCGCTGAGGACTGTGCAATGTATACTATATCTACCTTCGACTCTGATGTTTTAAAGCTCTAGGCAGACATCATTGCTGTTTACAACTGGTGTGTACTTTGGAACATGGAATTTTAAATTACTAAATGTAAAATTATGAGGATACCGCGTACTAATCCTCGTATGCCTTTCTACCATCCTCAACAAAGTACCCTTGGCCCTTATTCTTCTTATGAATATTTGGTCATTCACATTACTTGTAACGTATCCTGGAAACTGCATGTTGCTCTCGCACCGTCAGCCTTACAATAAACACTGTATAAATTATTTTCGTCATTTTCGTAAAGCTCTCGTTCGCTCCAAATTAGAGTATGCTTCTTCTATCTGGGACCCCAGTCAGTCTGATGTCAATAATGTTCTGGAAGCGGTCCAGAACCGTTCTGCCCGTTTCATTCTAGGTAACTATCACCGCACTGCAAGTGTAAGCTCCATGAAAACCACCTCGCCGACGTAAAGTTGCTCGTTTATGCCCGTTTCCGGCTTTAGCGGCGTCGCCGTTGCCGTCGGCGTCAGCGTAACCGCGCGTTGCATTATTGGACTTCTCCCATAATGACGTCACACGTGACGTCACGCGTGGCCCGCGGGTTGCATTATGGGACGTTTCTCATAATGACGTCACACAATACGTCACAGATGACGCCACGCGTGACGTCACGTGTGGCCCGCGCGTTGTATTATGGGACGTTTCTTATAATGACGTTATATGTGACGTCACGTTTTGCCCGCGCGTTGCATTATGGGACGTTTCCATAATGACGTCACACGTGACGTCACGTGTGACGTCACGTGCAGGAAAAGGGAGGAAGAGGGGGAGGAGGAGGAGAGGAGGTGAGATGCCTGCCACCCGTTGTGCAGGCAAGTGATATTACTATTTATGAGTCACAGAGAGGCACGTATGAAAACGTGGCGTACTCGTTATCCAAGTGGCCAACTACCTACATGGGTGCGGGTCTGTGCTGTACTCATCGATCTCTGAGGCACGACAGACGAAGTTGGTAAATTGTTTGCCGCCAAGGTCGACAACGGCTTACTCGTGGTAGCTATGTTCCTCTAGCCTACAGCACTCACCAAATATTTCGTGCAAGACGAACTTCATACCAGTCATGCAGGAAAACAGCCCATTGGCCCCGGGGGACGTGCACTCGCTGTTCTGCTGTGTCAACTCGGGGGAGCACGCTCAAGACTAATGCTGAGGAAATCAAAAACGCCGAGCAGTCTTCGAAAGAGCCGAGAGCTAGCAGAATGACATCGAGAGAATCACGTGCTTCGTCGAAGTGTTGCCTAACGCTGTCTATACTCTGTTTCATACTTAGCGTGCAACACTGTCAAAGCTACTGGCTCGAGCGTGGGGCTTGATCTCGTTGATCATTTGCACGCGTTCTCGCGCAAACAAAACCATAGATGAAGCCACGCGCTCGCGCCAGTAGCTTTAACAGCGTTGAACGCTAAGTATGAAATAGAGTATAGTTCCCCCGCCTTGATCCTGCTGTCGTGTTTCCTCGCATCGGCAGAACTTAAACAAAGTGAAGCTCCAGATATGAGAACTGTATTTCTTTTCTCCGGACAAGCGGTGAGCGAAGATACCACTATCAAAATCGAAATTCGTTAAGAGAGTAGCAAAAGGAGAAGGAAAAGAGGCCAGGAGGGGGAGCAGAGTACGAGGGGAAGAACACGGGAAGAGGAGAGAAGGAGGAGGGGAGGAGGAAAGGGTGCGGATGAGGAGGAGGGCATACCCTCCCCTTAGTAACCTCCCCTCTTTCTCCTCAAGAGTTGCGCTCGAATTCGGCATTGCAGGGAGTTGTAAACATCTTTCATTTTATTCACAAGGTATATCATGTTAACCCGTGCTTAACGCAACGTCTTTTCATCCCACCATTCTGCATTTCACCTCAGATCGATCATCACCTCAAAGTTTGAATTTGTGAATTTTATACCAACGCATTTCTACAGTCATTCGTCCCTAAAACGACTTTAGAATGGAATCACCTTCCGACTTCCGTAATTTGTATTGTTGACACCCAAATGTTTTAAAATGCTATAAACACTCTTTACTGTCCTGAGCCGCCATGATTCGTTATGTACTCTTCCCTTTTGTTTCTTTTTGTGTGTCATTTTGTTACTCCCACTCCCCTCTCTAATGCCAATTCGCCCTAGTGGTTATTTAAATGAAGAAATAAACAAAGTATTTTATAATTCGGTGATTCTAATCTAGTAATGGACGGCTCAAAAGACTCGTCTTGAAGTTGGCAGAAAAAACTATCGTGTTACATATCTGAAGTAGGGGTGTGCGAATATTGAATTTTTCGAATACGAATCGAATACGAATAAGACAAAAAACGGGCTTCGAATATTGAATCGAATATCGAATATGTGTCTAGTAATACAAAATTGCAAACAAGAGGTAAGAGCAGGTTTTATTGCCTTTTTAAAATAAATCAATGCAACTGCATTTTACTGGGCTGCAGCAGGCTAAAGCTATTTCTAGTAATGCACTCATTACAAGTTATAGTGTATGAGAACTAACTGCTCAATGTGTTCAGAAAGTAAGCGCTCCCTACGCGCAGTGACATTTCCGCCAGTAGAAAGACCCTTTCACTCGGGAAACCTGCTAAATTTCACTAAAGTTTGAGAAAGTTCGACTTATGGACAGTGTTTCCCGGCTGCTACACGAATATTTCGAATTTTGGGAAACAAATAATATTGAACGTAGTTTATTTTATTAAGTGATTACCAATGTTTACACCATATAAAAGCGAAATATGCGCTTTTAACGCTTTCATTAGTTATTAATGATAACCAGTGATGCCTATAAACCCAACAAATAGTGCATTTTCCTCCGCCAAGTAAAGTTAACTAGTTTTTTTTTTTTAATTTTCGTGCATGCACACAAAAGTTGAGCTTCATTCGAACCTTTGTCGAACATCACATTGAAATAAAAAAAAGCCGAACTTTTTTGCACTCAAACCAGGGCAGGTTCGCGACATCCCTATTTGACTGCGCGGGAGTGGCAGGAGTGGCAGGAGTTGTTGTCGATGGCGATGCAATGTTCCTGTTCGCAACTAGCATTTTCTCTTCTTTTTTTTAATTTTCAAACATTTATATTAGATAACACTCTCGAGATTTGTTTTATATTTATATTTTACTCTCGAGGTTTATTTTATTGAATCAATTTATAGAACGCGCGATTACATCATTGCTATAAAAGTTCCACACAAAAAAGGGCTGGGTGAAAAAGAAGCGGAAACTGATCCTCTTTTGCTGCCATCGGACAGATAGAAACGGAGAAGACCGATGACGCATGCCTCATACGCCTTTCTCAGTGAATAAACATTCATAGGGGAATGCGTGGCAGGCAGATTATTCGTTACTTGCTCGAATATTCGCAGTTTGTGCGAATATTCACCGTCTTTCCCGAATATTCGACTTTGAATGAATATTCGGGAACTTCCGAATGTGCAATTTTCGAATCGAATACGCCTCGCAAGTGGGCTCATTTTCGTCTTCTGCGCATGAGAAAGGAAGTAGCGGTGACATCAGAACGCCGAGCCCTGATTGGCTGATCGCGACCCTCCTATCTGAGCGTCGTCTGCTCCTTTGCAACGTCGTCTGCTCGCAACGCCGTCTGCGTCTGTCTTACCTTTCCTGCGACTTTCGAAAGTCTTTACGAGCGAGCTCGACTTCGCCTTTCAGAGAGAGCAGACGAAATAAATCAAGCGGTACATTGTTTTTAACAACTAGCAGACGCGCATCAAGAAGAGAAGTCAAAGGACTCACTGGCGAGGTGTCCCGAGAAGCCGAGGTTTGTTTGCTAAGAACCGAGAGTGAGCGTGTTAGTGTCCACAAGTTCCCTCCCAAATACCTTTTCCCTCCTTTCGTGTGCGGCGAGACTCATGCACTCTTTAACGGCGTCGGCGGGTTGGCGCAGTTAACGTCGTCTGCTTTACGTCTGCTAGTCAAAGCGATGGCTGCTTTACCTTTCCTGCCTCTGTCGGAGATTCGCCGCTTTTTCACCGGCGAGAGTTACCGCTGCCTGGGAAATCAAGGAGATGACAAGAGGAAGAGATTGACCTCTTAATCTAAAGTTGAGATCAGCGATCAAAGTATAATACAGGAAGGGTTCACAAGGGTCGTGCGGGCATATTCCATTCAGCACGCCAGCCGGTCGTGGGCACACGGTCTTGGCCAAGGACCGTCGGAGCACCGCTGCGCCGCTGCTAGGCCTATCTGCAGAGCTCGCTTGGACGGGGTCAGTGGAATCGTGGCCGTTGGAGCATTTCCCGGGTGTAGGTGGATCCAGCGTTCTTGTTCGTCGTGGTCTATTTCAAGTACTTTTTACTTTTTTTCTTGCTGCTTGTAGACGGGACGCGTGAGAAGAACACGTACAAAAATAAACGTCCGTTGGTCATCGCGACCAAGTAACTGGGCGACGCTGTCGGCCATGCTGATTTGATCGTAAAGTGCGTAAGACAGCTTCGGAGCTGTCTCAGGATTCCGTCATAACCTGCGCAAAACTTACGATAATTTCGTTTCGTGAATACGAATTTGTTCTTACGTTTTGTCTTACGCACATTTTTGGCGTAAGATCGTTTCGTGAATTTGGCCTCTGCACTTTCGAAAGTCGCAGGAAAGGTACGACGTTGCGAGCAGACGACGTTGCAAAGGAGCAGACGACGTTCAGATAAGGGGGCGCGATCAGCCAATCAGGGCTCGGCGTTCTGACGTCACCGCTACCCCCTGCGCAAGAAGCAGACGAACTTGCCCTCCGCATACGTTTCGAATAAGGAAAATATTCGATTCGTATTGGAAATTTCGAATATCCGCACACCCCTAATCTGAAGCAATGGAAGAAGCAACGGTTACTTTTTCAAGTAACCGCCAAATACATGTTTTGTCAAGTAATGAAGTAATAACACTTTTTAACCGAGAGTAATTGTAATTGTAACTTATAATGTTTTTGGAGTAACATGTACGAGATAAACTCCGGTAGAACGGCAGCTTCTGGGAACAGAGGCTCGTTCGATTTACCTGCACTACCTGAACCTCCAGCACTGGTAAAGAAAAATTTTAGGGCAGTATACTTCCGGTATGCGTATTGAGATACGACCGGAAGTACACCGCCCTACTTTTTTCTACACCGGCCCGCGAGGTGCCGGTAAATCGACCGATCCTTTGGTTTGCAGGGCAGTGTGGTGTTGGCAAGTACGGGGTAATGCTACATGAGGTGACCAAGCGGCATTAAGGCCTGGGCGCTTTCCTTGTTCTCCGTTTGTCCGCGAGAGGGCGAGCGACGGGAGGGAGCTGCGAATACTTTCAGTGCCCGGCAGAACGGCCTCCGAATCCTTGCTCGAGCGCTCGTGGAGACTGCGTGAGGGCTGCGTGTTAAAGGGGCACCCCGCCGTTTTTTGACTATCACTGACTTTCCTGATAATTGGCTAAACACACCAATAAACATCGTTGAAATGGTAACCTAAATACTCGACCAAAACCAATTTTTGTGCTAAGGTATTGACTTTACAATTTTAGCTATCCCTGTGGCTTTCAATGTGAAAGTCTCTACTGGCCGGTGATTATAAGATTATATAGTCGTGTCTCCTTAATATGGACCCCGTTAATGTGGATGGGCCTCCTGCGTTCCCCAGGTGGTGCTGCGAAAAGGGACTTGTTAGGCCTTGTTTTGGGTAGTACAAACTTTAGCGTCTCAAACTGTCACGCATGCAGAAGCGTGCCAGCTCTGGTGCCGAGCGCGAGATCACGATGAAAATACAAAGAAACAACAAAAATTCGAACGCCGTCAAAGCTAAGACGCTAAGCGCGTGAGCCAACAACTGCCGTTCCACGCGTTCCAAAGTAGACATGACAAAGAAAAAGAAAAATTAAAGCGTCGCTTCACAGGTGTTTTGACGTCACCACCCAGAGATAAGAGACGCGTACCCTAGCGGTGGTGTCATAAATTTGGCACTTTTGATTGTCTTGCGGCGTTGAGTTTGGCCGATTTCAGGCGTCCAAAAGTGTTTTTTTGTTCTTCAAGCACCAGACAGAATTAAAAAGCTCAACCAACGATGCCATAAGTAGTGCGAGGCTCAATCAAGTGAGCTTGTACTACCCAAAATGAGGGCGCTACAGTTTGTTCAAAGCTTCAGCGCAGGAGGCCTATACCCCGTTATATGAACACTAATTTCGGGGACAAACTGGGAAAAATACATGCGTTTTTGTCTCGTCATTATGGACAGCTCACATTATGGACGATTTTTCACGGGAACGGAGGTGCCCATATTAACGAGACACCACTAACGCTATAAGTGAAAAGGCAGTGAGTGTGCAGGCGAACTGGTGATAGCGAATCACGTCGTATAACACCTGAGACTGTAGTGGAAGAAATTGGAAAATGTTTAGTAGAAGAAACAGACACAGAAAGGACGTTCTTTTCTGTGTCTCTTGCTTCTACTAAAAAGTTTCCAATTCCTTCGACCACAGTCTCAGGTGCGATATGACATGACCACTGAAGCTAGTTGAGGTAGCTAGAGTGATGTCTCGTTGGGGAGCGTTTGCAATTTAATGGCGGACTCTCGCGGTGGTTGGTCTCAAGTGCGCATGCGCCGCGTTGTCGGGTGGCGAGGCGGAAAGCGGGCGGAAAGGCTGAGACGTCGGCAAACGATCAACGCGTTCGCCACCTCGCGTTGCAGGTCGTATCGCAAACGCGGCCCATATACCACGTGACCTTGAGCGTGCACTTGGAAATTCTCTGTAACCTGGCCTCTTTAGGTCTGCCTAGAGAGCTTAAATTGACGAGAGGGTCATCTCTAACCATGCCGAGCGTTTACAATTGAACGGCGGACGCCTCCTGCGTTTTCGTGGGGCGAGGAGGAAACCGGGCGGAGAGCCGGAGAAGTTTGCAGACGATCAACGCCAAATGCGTTGATCGTCTGCAGTTGGTGACAGGTTAAAAACGAAGTGGAAGCTCTTCCCACCTCTTTACCCTTTAGCAGAACGAACGCTGGTGAGGAGGCGACCACCTCTCCAACAAATACTTTACTACACTCTAAAAAAAATCGCACTAAAAAGTTATTTTAAAGGACCCCTTAAAAAGTATCTTCGTGAAAAACCTCTACGTGGTTCTCTAGTACCTTTTGATGAAACAGGTTTCTATGGAAAGCTATTCAAAAGTTATTTTTGGTAATTTTTATGAAACGGGTCTTTATCAATACCCTTTAAGAAGTTCTTATAAGCTCGTTTTGCGAACCATAAGTTCACCGTATAAACCCTTCTGATTTCTTCAAAGATCTTTTTAAGAAAAACTGTTTTTCATAAAGAACCTTTAGGAGTGCTTTGAAGCTCTTTTCCCGATAATTAAGTTTTTTTTTTTTTGTTAGGCACACTTGAAGAGATTTGAAACAGGAAACGACGGATAATAAGGACTGCACACAACACGCCTAAATTAGAGGTGTGGATTTTGTTTAGCAAATTAGGGATGATTCACTTATTAAAAAAGAGCGTACAAATAACTCTCTCACAATGTGCACTGAGGTTGAAAAATTATTAAAACTCCAAGGCCGCCTTACAAGGTGGTCTTGAAGTTTTATAGATATTTAATTTTTGCAAGAAGCTTAAAAACAAGTGCGCATACGTGGCTTTACTAAACTAAAATATTTATCTGCTTGTATGCCAGTCTAAATGTGATAGTTTTAACACATCACATGCAGGATTCAAGGGAAGTTAAAAGTGATAAAAGTGAAAATCGCCACATATCTTCTGCAACAGAAGCTTCCTAAGTATTCGGACAGGGGGGGGGGGGGGGATTATCCTCCAATTCCCCCTAATCGTTTGGTAGGAATCTCTGAAATGCCAGGGGGGGGGGGGGGGGCTGCAATTACACCCCGCTCTATGACGTCACTGCGTGGCAACATTTACATACTGAATAACCTGCCCAAAAAACATCTCTAAAATTAACCTTTTTATAGGGTGCTCACAACAACAAAAAGTTGTCAGCAGATGGCCACTTGACAGTATTTCAGTATTCTTATATATTAAAAAATAAAGATAAAAAACCGCACTTTCAAGGTGACAACCGTGAGACCCCTGCAAAGATGCAAAAAGCTGACGTTAACTTTAAGCATGTAAAGCATTTTCACGGGCAGCTCAATATACTTTAAAAATACTGTACTCTGTATCCACGAAGGGCGATGTCGTCTCTGCACCTTGGTGGAAGTCTATGGCCCTCGCATTGTAGTCGGAAAGAAGACAGGCAGCAGCACCTGTGATGTGGCGAATGGCTTTCGCCAGCACGAATGCGTCCATAAGAATTTTAAATATAGGAGGGTCGAAAATGTTTCGTCCTGCCAAGGTTACATATGAAAACAGTGTGTTGGGGTGGAGGTGAATTCTAGAAAAAAGCACGAATTACTTCTTAATCACAAGGTACCTGGATGATAGAAACACTACCAGAAAATGGTTGAAAACAAACTGTGTTGCCTTAGTGACTATTAACAAATGATATTGTACCATTATTCAAAAGGTTTTTCGTTGGGACTAAACATAATATTTACTCTCTTTTCTGCAGCAGTAAAATGTAATCATTATTAGCAGATGGACTATTATTCGAATAATCACCATTATCAGTGCTAAGCAATTCGATATCTTTTCTCGTTTTGTTTCTTGTATTGCAGTTGTTGGCTGAACTAGGTCAAAGTACTGTCAATCCAACTGCCATTCTGACAAGAAAAAATTCCTGAAAGCGCAGGCTTTGCTTGTCCCCCCAAAAAAAAATGTTGACTGATACTTGTTGGACAGGAGAAAAATGAAAGAGCATGTTGGCTTAACCCTTGAAAAGAAAACAAAATAAAAAATCAGAAATTCACTCACTCCTCTAATTTCAAAATCACGTCCATTGCCTCAGTGTGAATGGGAACGCAGCGAACTAAGAAGTAAAACGTTTCAAGCAAATTATAAAAGTTGTTGGAAATGCCACTTTACAACTCTTGTGAGTTAGGAATGTAATAGGCGCATTACCAAAATATAGAACATAAATTAGCTCGAACACGCGCAACTATTTGTTGTCGATCCAGTCGATCCAAGCCAAAGTCCATGTTTTACTCGACAGGTATTGCTTTTTCAAGGCCTTTTCAAAAGCGTAAACTTTCAGCAGAGAATGGACCGACATTCTGATGCTTACGGAGAACTCTCTCGCGTACAGTGGCAGGTCTCTGCTTTGCAATCCTGTATTGCTAAATAATTATAGAATAAGCGCAAAGCATCAAACTGAAGCACATAGCATCAGTTTCAATAGAAATCTGTCTACACAGGTTCATGAAGTCGAGTTAGGCTGGACTTCATGAACCTGAGTAGACATATATCTTTCCAAACTGATGCGATCTAGAAATAACAGCCTGAAGTCCGGTGATCTCCATTTAGATGGCTTCGTTTCGGCATCATATAATGCGAGCCCTAGACACTCTCAAGCTCCCTGTGACAAATATTTTCACAGAGGCCTTTGCGTTGAAATAATTAAAATAAACAAATTAAACTTTGTATTTAAAAAATGCTAACATCCTTTAATGACTGCAGATATGGGACTCTAGATTCATAAATAAAGAAATCAAGCAAACGTTTATATTGCAAAAAAAAAAACAATTAAGAACGTCTAACATATTTAGGCGTAATGTCGTTAACACACAGATCGCCTTATGTGGACGTTACCATTATCCAGAACATCAGATAAAATGTGAGTCAAACGTTCGTTACCCGTATGTTTTATATATCTTATATAATCAAAAACAACTACTTTGAATTAGTTATGAACACAAGGTCTGAGGCTTTCAGGAAACACATATAGGTGCATATGCTGAGTGTCTTGCTCACATTCCTTAAGATCCTAAATGCGCGATTTTACATATACATGGCACTATCCTTATTTCGAATATTCCTTCACTGTCACGGAGCGAACTTCAGTTGTCAAAACATTGGGCTTAATATGAGCCAGGGCTGACACTGATTCCTGTACCTCCTTCCTTCTCACACGTAGCCGGTACACCGACAGTGAAAATAGACAAAATATGTTACAAAATTAACTGCAGATGTCGTCGTGCACATAATGATGGCATAAAATTAAGTTGTTAATGTAAACATTGGGCGACGATTTACGATAAGGCGAGAAACGCGGTGAAGAGGGACAAAAAACGGGAATGCAACGGCATCGCCAAAGCGAAGGGGGGGGGGGGGGGGGGGGAGAGTGGAGCGACGAGTTGAAGCCACCTTATGGCGGCTGCGTCACGTGATTGAAAGATGGCAGCGCCCATGCGATGGAGATTGATAAAGTCAATGGGTGGAATACAGGCCACTCCGCAAATTTGCACTAGACAGAGGGATGGCAGCGCTAAATCCTCCCCTCGTCCCTTGGCTGCTCCAACAGCTCCGGTTGCCGGGGAGGCAACACTGTAGTACAATTGGTATTTATCGTTTAATTTGATTTCTGGGATGTTTTAAAGTGGAAGCTAAAACAAAATGGGCTTTTATTTTCTGAATTCAAGGTCCCGTAAAACTATAATGAACCGTCAAATCTAGAAATCAATTTCCTCCAAGCTGTTACGTTTTTTTTAAATTATTATTACCTTTTGATTAAAGCCACTACGACGCCAATCGGTTTAGTAGTTTCTCAAAATAAGGACCAAAACGTTGGCCTAGGAAATGGATTGGCTGTACTTGAAGGCTGGTTTAGGCAAAGATAACTGCATGCTGGGAACATAGCGCCAAGCTCACCGGCAGGTCACCATTTTGGTTCATGTAATAAGCTGTTTCTCCTTGACCTCTCCATTTTTGGTGAACCGATCCGAATTCCCGAAGGCAGGTTGCTTTCTAAAGACGTTTCCTGAATACCAAGATTTTGTTCTCCAAACACCGTCTTCGCACCGCCACCGCATGCGGCGTAGCTGCTTGGCGGCATTGAATAATTAGGTTCCTGTCTCGATTTACGCAATAACGACAATACATTGATAAGAGATCTGTTGAGAAAAGCACGACCTCTAATTTGATTGCTCGCACAGTGACAAATACGCTTATATTGCCGAAGGACGCTTTCTGTACGATTATGCTCAATAGAGATCGTGGTGACACTCGTTCAGAACGATCCTTTCGAAGTTGCCGAGCCTCGAATGGACCGAAATGGCTATTTCCGAGGCAACTGAGACAAATTAGCCAATCGCCTTGCGAGGTTTCGGTCCTCTGTGTGTTCATATCTGTTTGTGACGGGGCGAAGGCACCACTTCCCCAGGATCCAGCGACTTTAGCTCACACAGCCCTGTTCTCTTATACGTTACGTTACGAGAGCTTAGGTCAGCTTACTTCACGAGTCACCGGGACAGATGTGCCTCCTATTAAGCGTGGGTACCAGTGCATGGAGATAGCCTGACACGCGACATTGGAGACACGAATGTTTCGGTGATTTATACGGAACGCAAGAAAACGTAGGAAAACGGTGCTTTGTGAACTAGGCTTAGCGTGCATCACGCCGTACTGACACGTGACCGCATGCCGGTACGATGCTCATCCAAATTTCGAACAGACAGAGCTGAAGATGGAACCTTTACTCGGTTTCCTACATAGCGTGCAACGCTGTCAAAGCTACTGGCGCGAGCATGGGGCTTGATCTTATTGATCATTTGCACTCGTTCTCGCGCAAACAAAACCATAGATGAAGCCACGCGCTCGCGCCAGTAGCTTTGACAGCCTTGCACGCTAAGTTTGAAAGAGATTATAGTGTACCTGAGTCCTGTAGCGCCAGCTTGCGCTCCACGCGCTTCAGTATTGCGGTGCGACAGTCCACCACCGATTCCTCAAGCTGGATTTATGACGCGAGGGTTTCCAAGCCCACCCTCTAAATGCCTGTTGCCGACGTTTCATGTGTTCGAAGGGCGTGACTGTTGAAGCCTTCCAGAATGCAGACTAGAGGCAACGAGAAGATTATAAAAAGAAGATAATGGCGTTGGAGATGACATCCCCTACCATAAAATAATAGCCCCCGAAATTCTTAGCGTTTATCTCTGCAGTCACATCTTCGGGTGTTTTAGACACACGTTCTTTCTTCGATACCGCCGAAGCGTTCTTAAGTGTAGGAGGCATCGCGTTAGACGCGGGACAACTGAAACTCGTTCCTGTCGTTCTGATCCTCTCAGTGAGTGTACCATACCCCAAACGATAAAACATCCCAGTTTTCTTTTTTTATTTTCTCTTTCTTCTCTTTTGCTAAAAACGTACATCGCATCCCTTGCCGCGCCTATATTTGGACGGCTTTGCTCTCAATTACGTAGTTTCTTTTTTTTATCATAGGGTATTATAGCTTTAAGGATGTTTCCGTCTAGTATACACGCTCGGTAATGGCTATAACTTCGGTCAGAGCCTCCTTCAGCAATTTGATTATGTCTATGACTATGTTCGTTTTTCTCTTCTAGTGTGTATTCGTTTTTTTTTCTCCTCGTTTCAGTAAACTACTTCTTTTGTTAAAGGGGCCGTGCAACGATATTCGCTTGGAATGTTTTTAACTTTACACGAGTTTACTGACACTAGTGTGGGACCCAAGTATGCTCGCACGCAATGCGGCTGACCAAGAAACTTCTTTGTTGCGGTATAATTTCAAGGACAAACGCGAGAGTTTTCGTTAAATTTCTTTTTCGCAAAACTCTTTTTCAATCTTTTTTTCGCAAATGAATAGCTAGACAAGCATTCGGGTAGTGGCCCGTGTCCAATCGCTGCAATGACGACAATAGCCCAACCCTAACAATGTCTGGAACTCGGCGCGTGTCTTGTGCCTTGCCAACCCCAGCGCGTGGCTATGATACACATTGGTCGCATATAATCGGCTCTAGATCACATGGCCTCTTGTTCTGGCTGCGAGCTGAGGGAGTGAACGTTACTCACGTTTTTTAATTTCTTTTGCGACTTTCGTTGCCTGTGGTGAAGAACGAACGCCTGTTTTGTAGGTCATTAACGACAGGGAGTTGTTCTAAGCGGCATTTGCGCCAAGAACAAAATTTCTTGCATCGCCCCTTTACGGGAGAGGCTTGGGCGAGATGGCTATTGAGGAATTAAAGGGAAGCTGAAGAGCTTTTCGAAAAAAAAAAATGAGTTAATTGTTGATTCTGGCGTCTTTGTGCCTGCTGAGTCCAAATATCACAACCATTTGACCCAAAATAATCCCTAAACGCGAAAAAAAGCGAAGAAATCAGAAGCGATCGCCGCAGCGGCACGCCATTGGCTAGTGACGCGTGACGCGCCACTATGTCATAAAATGACCATCTCGATTCTCGTTTGCTCCGTCGCTTGCGGAAGTAGCCGGGCGCCGGGTCTTCTGCTCTTGTAAATCGGGTTCGGCTTCTGATTTTTCAAAATCTTTAGGTGGATCTGAAAGAAGAATGTGTCCAGACGACCCTCGACGTGACAAAGTACGCGTTCCAGCTGTTGGCAAAGTAGGAAAATGACCCCCCCGCAGTACTAAACGCAGACACGAGGAACTGCTTGCGCGGACATTACATGGCTGGCTTCATACCTTCAGGAACGTACTGATTGCTACTTATTGTAACGTAAAACGTTGACAATAAACGGAGTGCTATTGACAGGACGCCTCAAGCCGGATTAGCGTGGCCCTCCCCAAAACGGTCGTCAGAGGACAAGAATTCTGCGCATATCGGCCTTCGTGCTTGCCAGCTGCTGGACGCGTGAGCATGCAGGCTGCATTGTTCAACAAGGCTGAAGTGGTTTGAAGGGATAGTATAATCGGCTTCGGGTGACGGGAGAGCTTCCCCTGAGATGAGACGGGTGATAAGACAGGGTCGTCGTTCTGCCACCGCCATGTCTTTGCGCACTATGCGAATAACTCCGCAGAATGTCCATCCTTGTGATAGCAGTACCCTCTGCTGCGTTTAGTTTGTTTGCCACAAACTATTACGCAATTATAGCTTTAGAAAAAGTGGAGATGTGTGCCCGGCAGCCCTTAATTTGATGTCGAAATCGTGAAAGCTTCCTGGGCCTCTACATTCGCATACTTCTACCAAGATTTGTTGACTGCATCACACCACCACCACGCATTATCATCGTCCGATCACATTTTTACGGCACAAAGAATTGTTGTATGACACAAACTTTATACGGAAAACACTGCGGAACCCGTAAAAAAAAGAACTAAATTCAGGACAGAAGGTCACAAGCTTTGTATTTCCAAAAAGCTCGCATGAAGAGAATATAAACCTTTGGAAGGAAAATTAAAAAAAAAAAAAAAATTATGTTTACGTTTAAAAAAATATGTGACCTCAAGTAATGCCAGCAACTGTGAAAAAAAGTTTATGCTAAAACAAGTTCCACCGTGAAAGCGGCAAAATGAATTGCGTGACCACTTATTAGAGCAAGCCCTCCTCTCCCAAGTGACGGGTAGCCGAGTAGATTAAAAGCAAAAGAAAATATTCTTGGGCTACCCAAGATTGTTTTCTTTTCTTTCCCAGATTTACCGGACCGGAGTTGGTCCGGAAAATATGGTCACTTCAACAATATAAGAAACCAACACTAAAACACTAATATAAGGCGGTTAACACAAGAGAGCCAGTGGAAACCCGCTATTCGGCTAAATGATCGCGCCTTTTCTAGCACACTGCACAGTTCTCATAACGTAATAGCTTTTTTCTAGAACAGTCGACCTACAATTCCTACCTAGTTACGTTTCCTTTTTGCTTGTGACTTTTAATGCGCTAAATTGCCTTCTTACTTTCAAAGATGGTCGGCAGAGCGTCAAGTTCAGGCGAGCCTTCTTCAGGCCCAAACCCATGCGTACATAGTTTTCATAAGCGCCGTCCGAAACACGTTTCGAACAAAAAACGGTGAACTTGCTCAAACCCACCCGCCCCTTTAAAATCTCGGTGACGAAGTGGAAAGGACCGTAAGCGGGAAGAACAACTGCGACGAGTGCTGTTCGTGAAAGCTGGCGGCCACACATGAGTACGGCATCGTGCAATAGCACGAGTCAGTTGGTTCGGTGCCACGAGAATTCTGCAAACGCGTGAACAAACAAGAGAACAATCCACACGTCAGGCGATTGAGTCCATAGCATGACCGGTCGACGGAAAAAAGCAAGCGCTATGCAGCGGCAGAACGACGACGGCTCGAAAAGACACAAGAGCAGCCTACGAGGAAAGCGCGGCCAGCCGCAGCGGGGTCCCCCAGCCGGTCTTTTTGTGACGCCGGCTGACGGGCTTCCTCCTCTCTCCCCTTTCCCTCTGGTTCGGAGAGGCGTGGCTTCAGCGCTACTTTGAAGGCGCTTTTCCGGTTTAGCCGCGCAGAACATGACAAAACGAATACGATATTCGTGATGGCTGAGGTCTCATTAAATAGGCTCAGGTGTTTTTTCTCATATTGAAAACCGCTTCCGCTTCCCTTTAAAGGGGCCGTGCAATGATATTCGCTTGGAAAGTTTTCCACTTTACACGAGCTTACTGGCACTAGTGGAGCCCAAGGATACTCGCACGCAACGCGGCTGACCAAGAAAACTCCTGTATGCGGTGTCATTCCAAGGACAAAAGCGAGCGTTTTCTTTCAATACCTCCTTCGCCAAACTTGATCACGTAGCCTGGGGGTACGCAGTATCTCTCAGTGCCGGTATTTGAATGCGGCTTATAGATTGGACCAGAGCATTGCATGAGCACTCGATTTGGGCTCTTAGTAATGAATACCTTGACAAGGATTCGGGTAGTGCCCCTTGTCCAATCGCGGCAATCACGACAATAGCCAAACAATAACCATTTCTGAAAATCAGCGCGTGTCCCGTGCCTTGCCAACCAAAATGCGTAGCTATGGTCAACATTGGCGGGCGCATTGGCGGCATATAATCGGCTCCAGATCACGTGGCAGCTTGTTCTGGCTGCGAGTTGAGGGAGTGTACGCTGCTCGTTTCTTCTTTTAAATGTTTTCTGTGATTTCGGTTGCGTGTGGTGAAAAAGGAACACGTGTTTCAAGGGTTATTAGCTTCAAGGATTCGTTCTCAGTTGTATTTGTGCAACGTACAAAAGTTGTTGCCTCGCCCCTTTAAATGTAAGAGCGCAAAAGATAACTCACACACTGAGACCACACGCACACCGTCAACTCTGGTTGGTATTTTTGTCTTCTTCCTTTACTCCAAGAAAATGTTTTTCAATCACACTTCGTTGCTTTGTTTCCTGGGTTCAATCCCCACCCTTGCCTGTTTCGATCTGGATGAGCATCGTACCGGCGTGCGGTCGTGTATCACTACTGCGTGATGCACGTTAAAGACCCCAGGCTAGAGGTTGTACTGCACTGGCTAAATTGCTCATCTACAGCTGGGAGACTCGTCGCCCGTTGAAGCAGACCAAGTTCTAGGCTGTATAAACATCCACACAACCCCCCCCCCCCCGCCCCGCCCCCCCCCGATTTTCGTTGCTTTGTTACGGCTGCTAAGTAAGTCAACTCTTATACTGCGTGGTATTTCGTCCACTTCCATCCGATTTCAAAGTCTAACGTACCTGTTACCTTCGAGTAAACTCAATGAATAAGAAATCCTTCTCAGAAAGTGATATAGAAGGATTGCTAACACATGCGTCACGGCTTCACGATACTTGCTGCTTCAGTGATTTTTCTTGGGAGTGGGTGATGATTCTTGCGGAATATGAAGCAGGTTTTGAAGTTGGCTGAGCATCCGCAGTCGGGGTAGTGAATGCCTAGAAGTCCTGAATGGGCTACTCGGATGTAGTTTTTATGTTCTATAATTGGTCGTGAACACATCTTCCTGTTTGACCTCTGTAAAGTTAGCCACATGAGACGGGGGAGGAACAAACCACTCCTTCTGATCAAGGTGATGCAAGGGGTTTTAGGTTGTATTTTTGTGCAGCCTGTATTGGTTTTTGGTGTAGCGTTAACTTTTTTACATCAACTTAAGAACTTCCGGGGGGCTTGAAATACAACATCAATATTTGATCGGTTACCAATATTCTTGAGCTTATGGGATATGAATGTTGCTCGTAACTGCCGGCCTTTGGTTTCTGCTTCTCTCTCGTGATTTGCGAGGTGTCGTTTCACTTTTTTGATTTCTTGTAGACAGCTTTCAGAGTCAGAGGCTGACTGGTGTGATGGGTAACCCGCTCACTCTATGCTGGATGCTTGTGCTGTAAAGCTTACTTGAGCTGAATACGGGCAGGACTTGAAAATAGAGTTTTTGAAGCACTGATTCACTATACAACTCTTTACTAACTTAGAACGAGCCAAACCATATTGAAGGAGTGTTTTTCCCCCTAGGCATATATGACCTACATATATACAGGGCAAAATAATCAGTTTAAGGTTTAAAAATCGTAAAGGGTCTTGCTCAGAAAGCTCATATGTTATCTCTAACGGGTCTAAATATGTTTTCAATTTGGAGAGCACGTTGGACACCGTGTTTGGGAAGTGTTGTTCATTGATGTCTAGGTCCTGTCTTGTCTACGTCTTCTTCATTGATTTCTAAGTCTTGTTCATCGAGGTACTAAAAAGTCATTTACGTAGCGAACCACGTTTGCCACTTTTGACTGGTATACGCGCTTTTGATATAATCTGTCATGAGGTGCGAGAAATAGATCACTGAGAATCGGCGCAATGCAATATTCGATGCAGACTCCCTTTTTTGAAAGTTTCTGTTACCGTTCCAGTCGCGAGGGTGGAACTGAGATAGACTGAGCAATTCCAGAAGACTGCTTTGAGAAAAGCTTGAGGCATTTTGGAAGGCAAAGGCACCAAGCGAGTCTTTGATAATACTCTGCACGGGCCCGGCCCACCCGAAAGCCTGGGCCCGGAGCACAATCTGTGCCCAAAAGCCCGAGCACGTATCGTTTCCGGATCCGGGCCGTGCCCGGGCCGCGTAGCACAAATTCTTTCCGGGCCCAGGCCAGACTGGCGCAATGGTGCCGCACACTTTCTAAAACGCTGAGAAGAAAATGCTAACGCATTAATGGTTTAGATTAAAAAAAAACAAAAAAAGAAGAAAAGAGAAAAAAAAAAAACAGCGGAAGAGCCATCTTTTTACGATGCCACAAAATAATCTTAGAAATAAGGAAAGCTGTTTTGGGCTAAGCTCGCAAGAAGATAAGGAGAATCCTGGAAATTGCATCAGCATAGTTGGACAGCTGCCAGCAGGCAAGAAAATGAAGGCAATCCGGTCACAGGGGACAATACAACTGTCTTACCCATTCCACTTGGAACCTTGGAAGGAGCACAAAAAACGCCCTCTTGCTATTAAAAATAAGCTATGTCTTTTATATTTGTGTAAGCTTTCGAATGTTCACCACGTAACTTGGGTACGACAGCGTCTTTAATAAAAAATAAGTAAAGGAATCAAATGCGCCAACACCTTGCCAAGGCATCTTTGAATATAAGAGATGAGGCACGCTCAGGGGGGTTAAAGGGGGGTTAAAGGGGGGGGGGGTTTAGACCCCCCCCCTCGTTTTTCCGAAGGCACCCCCTTAATTCACAACGACTCCTATATTCGCAATGCCCCCCCCCCCTTTAACCCCCCAAAAAAAATTTAGACACCCCCCCTGATTTCAATTCCTGGGGAAACCCCTGGGCACGCTTTGGCCTCTCACCGGGCTGGGCCCAGGCCGGGCCAGATCAAGTAGGCATGCCATCGGGCCGGTTCCAGGTCGAGTAAGACGAAGAGTCAGCGGGCCCGGACCTGGCAGGGCCTCAAAAAGCAGACCCGCCCAGTGCTCTAGTCTGTGCTCTCTTCGATGCACTCAAAAAGGCCGCCCCTCAAAAAGGCGTCAAACTGGCAGATCTCATCAGCCAGTTTGACTACCTCACAGCTGCCAGAACGCATAGAGGGAACTTTGGTTTTTCTGCACGTGCGACAACCTCGCTGAAGTCTGCGCGTGTGGGGCACGAGACGGCACGAGCCCTCGCGTGCACGGCCATCTGCCTCCTGTGAACTAAAGTTATGGCTGCGTCACGCATGCGCCGAACGCTTAATGTGATTGGTCTGTTGGTCTAAAGCCGGAGTCACACTCCTATTGGCAACATGAGCGAACGAAAGCGTCGCTGTGGTCGGCCCACCACAATTGGCCGAATGCTGACTATGACGTCAGCAAAGGATGTCTCATCGCCAGAAATAAAAGGAATGTAAGAACTTCAATTTTGACGATGTTGGCAATGTTGCTTTGAGAGTGCTATGATTTCAGGCTTCTACCATGCCCATTACAAACACCATCGAACTTGTTGTTCACAAGGTAATGACGTCACGAAAGGTAACCGAAAGTGCGCGATCGAAAGCGTCGGTGTGATTGGCCTTCCACGATTGGCGGAATGCTGACTATGACGTCAGCAAAGGATGTCTCATCGACAGAAATAAAAGGAATGTAAGAACTTCAATTTTGACGGTGTTGGCAGTGTTGCTTTGAGAGTGCTATGATTTCAGGCTTCTACCATGCCCATTACAAACACCATCGAACTTGTTGTTCACAAGGTAATGACGTCACGAAAGGTAACCGAAAGTGCGCGATCGAAAGCGTCGGCGTGATTGGCCTTCCACGATTGGCCGAATGCTGACTATGACGTCAGCAAAGGATGTCTCATCGACAGAAATAAAGGAATGTAAGAACTTCAATTTTGACGGCGTTGGCAATGTTGCTTTGAGAGTGCTATGATTTCAGGCTTCTACCATGCCCATTACAAACACCATCGAACTTGTTGTTCACAAGTTAATGTCGTCACGAAAGGTAACCGAAAGTGCGCGATCGAAAGCGTCGGTGTGATTGGCCTTCCACGATTGGCCGAATGCTGACTATGACGTCAGCAAAGGATGTCTCATCGACAGAAATAAAAGGAATGTAAGAACTTCAATTTTGACGGTGTTGGCAGTGTTGCTTTGAGAGTGCTATGATTTCAGGCTTCTACCATGCCCATTACAAACACCATTGAACTTGTTGTTCACAAGGTAATGTACGTCACGAAAGGTAACCGAAAGTGCGCGATCGAGAGCGTCGGTGTGATTGGCCTTCCACGATTGGCGGAATGCTGACTAGGACGTCAGCAAAGGATTTCTCTTCGACGGAAATAAGAGGAATGGAAGAACTTCAATTTTGGCGGTGTTGGCAGTGTTGCTTTGAGAGCGCTATGATTTCAGGCTTCTACGATGCCCATTACAAACACCATTGAACTTGTTGTTCACAAGTTAATGTCGTCACGAAAGGTAACCGAAAGTGCGCGATCGAGAGCGTCGGTGTGATTGGCCTTCCACGATTGGCGGAATGCTGACTAGGACGTCAGCAAAGGATGTCTCATCGACAGAAATAAAAGGAATGTAAGAACTTCAATTTTGACGGTGTTGGCAGTGTTGCTTTGAGAGTGCTATGATTTCAGGCTTCTACCATGCCCATTACAAACACCATCGAACTTGTTGTTCACAAGGTAATGACGTCACGAAAGGTAACCGAAAGTGCGCGATCGAGAGCGTCGGTGTGATTGGCCTTCCACGATTGGCGGAATGCTGACTATGACGTCAGCAAAGGATGTCTCATCGACAGAAATAAAAGGAATGGAAGAACTTCAATTTTGACGGTGTTGGCAGTGTTGCTTTGAGAGTGCTATGATTTCAGGCTTCTACCATGCCCATTACAAACACCATCGAACTTGTTGTTCACAAGGTAATGACGTCACGAAAGGTAACCGAAAGTGCGCGATCGAAAGCGTCGGTGTGATTGGCCTTCCACGATTGGCCGAATGCTGACTATGACGTCAGCAAAGGATGTCTCATCGACAGAAATAAAAGGAATGTAAGAACTTCAATTTTGACGGTGTTGGCAATGTTGCTTTGAGAGTGCTATGATTTCAGGCTTCTACCATGCCCATTACAAACACCATCGAACTTGTTGTTCACAAGTTAATGTCGTCACGAAAGGTAACCGAAAGTGCGCGATCGAAAGCGTCGGTGTGATTGGCCTTCCACGATTGGCCGAATGCTGACTATGACGTCAGCAAAGGATGTCTCATCGACAGAAATAAAAGGAATGTAAGAACTTCAATTTTGACGGTGTTGGCAATGTTGCTTTGAGAGTGCTATGATTTCAGGCTTCTACCATGCCCATTACAAACACCATCGAACTTGTTGTTCACAAGTTAATGTCGTCACGAAAGGTAACCGAAAGTGCGCGATCGAAAGCGTCGGTGTGATTGGCCTTCCACGATTGGCCGAATGCTGACTATGACGTCAGCAAAGGATGTCTCATCGACAGAAATAAAAGGAATGTAAGAACTTCAATTTTGACGGTGTTGGCAATGTTGCTTTGAGAGTGCTATGATTTCAGGCTTCTACCATGCCCATTACAAACACCATCGAACTTGTTGTTCACAAGTTAATGTCGTCACGAAAGGTAACCGAAAGTGCGCGATCGAAAGCGTCGGTGTGATTGGCCTTCCACGATTGGCCGAATGCTGACTATGACGTCAGCAAAGGATGTCTCATCGACAGAAATAAAAGGAATGTAAGAACTTCAATTTTGACGGTGTTGGCAATGTTGCTTTGAGAGTGCTATGATTTCAGGCTTCTACCATGCCCATTACAAACACCATCGAACTTGTTGTTCACAAGTTAATGTCGTCACGAAAGGTAACCGAAAGTGCGCGATCGAAAGCGTCGGTGTGATTGGCCTTCCACGATTGGCCGAATGCTGACTATGACGTCAGCAAAGGATGTCTCATCGACAGAAATAAAAGGAATGTAAGAACTTCAATTTTGACGGTGTTGGCAATGTTGCTTTGAGAGTGCTATGATTTCAGGCTTCTACCATGCCCATTACAAACACCATCGAACTTGTTGTTCACAAGTTAATGTCGTCACGAAAGGTAACCGAAAGTGCGCGATCGAAAGCGTCGGTGTGATTGGCCTTCCACGATTGGCCGAATGCTGACTATGACGTCAGCAAAGGATGTCTCATCGACAGAAATAAAAGGAATGTAAGAACTTCAATTTTGACGGTGTTGGCAGTGTTGCTTTGAGAGCGCTATGATTTCAGGCTTCTACGATGCCCATTACAAACACCATTGAACTTGTTGTTCACAAGTTAATGTCGTCACGAAAGGTAACCGAAAGTGCGCGATCGAGAGCGTCGGTGTGATTGGCCTTCCACGATTGGCGGAATGCTGACTAGGACGTCAGCAAAGGATGTCTCTTCGACGGAAATAAGAGGAATGGAAGAACTTCAATTTTGGCGGTGTTGGCAGTGTTGCTTTGAGAGCGCTATGATTTCAGGCTTCTACGATGCCCATTACAAACACCATTGAACTTGTTGTTCACAAGTTAATGTCGTCACGAAAGGTAACCGAAAGTGCGCGATCGAGAGCGTCGGTGTGATTGGCCTTCCACGATTGGCGGAATGCTGACTAGGACGTCAGCAAAGGATTTCTCTTCGACGGAAATAAGAGGAATGGAAGAACTTCAATTTTGGCGGTGTTGGCAGCGTTGCTTTGAGAGCGCAAAGATTTCAAGCTTCCACCATGCTCATTACAAACACCAACAAACTTGTTGTTTGCAATGTAATGACGTCACGAGAGGGAACCATAGGAGGGCGCCACCAAAACATATCGCCGCTAATACTATTAGCGGCGAGATGTTTGGGTGGCGCCCTCCCGTGGTTATCTTTCGTGACGTCATTACGTTCTGAACAACAAGTTCGATGGTGTTTGTAATTATCATAGTGTAAGCTGGAAATCAGTGCGCTTTTAAACCATCACTGCAAACACCGTCAAAATCTAAGTTCTTGCATTACTCTTATTTCGGTCGATAAGAAATCCTTTGCTGACGTCAAAGTCAGCATTCGGCCGATTGTGGAAAGCCAACCACTGCGACGTTTTTGATCGGTCACGTAGCCAATACTACATTATTAGCCCCGTGCGCGACCGAAAGCGTCGCTGCGGTCGGCCTTCCACGATTGGCTGAACGCTGACTATGACGTCGGAAAGGGGATTTATCATCGACGGAAATAAGAGGAATGAAAGAACTTTAATTTTGACGGTGTTGGCAGTGTTCCTTTGAGAGTGCAATGATTTCAAGCTTCCACCATGCTAATAACAAACACCATCGAACTTGTTGTTTGCAAGGTAATGACGTCACAAGGGGGAACCACTGGAGGGCGCCACCAAAACATCTCGCCGCTAATACGAAAAAGACAGTCTGCAACAAATTCAAACGCGAGTAAACGCGAGATCGGTGCTTTGAATGCCGCGTGGCAATTAGTTCAATGAGAATCTTGGCACGCGGCATTTGAACCACGGATATTGCGGTGACTCGTGTTTGCACACTGTATTTTGTATGATGTATGAGCAGTGTGACCCTGCTTAACATGCACGTAACTTTCACTTGAGCAGAGGCAAAGCTTGTCGTTATTCTCGTTTTTCCTGGAGCCAATACATTTCACTGTCATCCCCTACAAAAATTCATCTTGACGTTCTATAAACTGGCTATTTCCGTTCTATTACCTTTATGGCAATTTATGGTAGGGGTGGATTTCTATTGACTGTTGACATCCTGTTTCATCCCTCTTGGATTGCCGTCAACGGTGACGGACGTCCATAGCATCACGCGTCAACGCCCTATAGACCTCCTTACTTCGAAAGCGTTTCTCATTCCTTTGTTATATTCCGCTAGGGAATTCCTAAAATTGGGCGAATATATGGACATCCTAGCTCAGGGAGAGTCTAGGGCCATTCTACTTTCTCACTATCTTGCGAGCTAAAGTCACATTGGTGTGAGTTAGATTTATATAAAAAATGTATGTGACTGTTCTTGTAATTTAAAAACTTGGAAGCAGTCAAAGTCGTCATCCAGTTTTGCATTGTGATGCACAATTAATACCAGCATTTTTGGCACCTCTGTTACATACCACGCCCACCGGAACAATTAAACATAGTGAGTTATGTTTTCCCATTGAGGTAAAAGGAACAATAATGTCTCATATTTTGTTATACAGAAAGTTAACAGACTCTTGCTAGTTGAACGTGAACAGGAGAAAAATAGTTAACCGAGACACACATCTTTTTTTTTTCTAAACAAGTATTGCTCGGACATACCTCATTCTCATTTCTTTACCCACCCTTGTGAAATACCCGGACCCGTGTCCGGGTATTTCACAAGGGTGGGTAAGTTAAAAGACACTTGTTTGAACGCAAAAGCAAAAATCACACAAAAAAACATAGTACAAATGTTAAATTGCAATAACAAGATAACAAATCACTATACGAAGAAAAACAACTTAATTACTTGATCGTTCGGTACACACCACCCTTCGGACGTCATATTGCTCCTCTATTTTGCGAAGTTCACAAGTCAATAGAACGCTGTTGCTGCTTTTTATATATATATATATTTTTTATTCTGAGACATTAATGTTGCTTTAGCTTCTTCGAGCCCACAGGCCCACCATGTGCTGTCACCGTGGTGCGAAGAGGTTGTTTATTAATGACAGCAATATTAACTGAACTTGCGAATAAAGAGGAAAAGAAAAAAGCCGCTGTTAATTCTGCATTTCAATTTATGATTAGGGTTATACGGCCTAAAACATAGAATCTTCAAACTTCCAGTTTTCCGGTCACTTTTGGTCTGGGCAGTTTCTTTGGAACTCCGAAAACTAGTCTTTGTGCAGCAGCATTGTTTACTTGGTATTGACAGCACAGTAGACGCTATGCGTGTGTTAGGCCCATCGTGTCACCGGTTAGGGTCACATGACTACAGTCACCAATCTATTGATAGGGCAGAGCACGGCACCTGCCTAAAGGCCAAGGCCACGCATAGTATCCACTGCAATATCAAATTTGGGTCGAAATTTCAAGAGGATACAAGTGACAAACCCTATCGTGTTCATTGTAGGTTAGCCTTTGTGAGCGTACCCCCCTTCTGGCCTTGAAGGAGCTGCTGTTTTGCAACTCCTGCTCTCTTTTCCTTTCGCTCCCTAAGTTGAAAGCTTTGTAGAAGGTGCGCAATCGCCGGATCCATCAACCGTAGGCTTTTTATTACTTGACTGCACTATTTGTACGTGGGTAGCAGCAGGAGAATGATCGCGTGGTAAAAGTTTGATGGATGACGCAGTAGCTGTTCCTAATCTCGGAATGCCTGCGTGCTCACCTAGTTTTGTGTGTGCTGTGGCCTGCGGGGCTGCCGTGGATTTCGGTGGTAAAGGCTATATCGTCCGCCACAACGTATTCGAAGGGTATCAAAGCTATAAAAATCCGAGAAGTCCTATGCGTATATCGGCAACAAGCGATTTGTTCAAAAAAGCCCAAGAAATTATTGTGATGGGTTTAGTGTTTGGTTCAGGAAATGACAGCTTGTGCCACATCACTTTGAATTTCCACGGAGCCCTTCCTTCTCGTTTTTGTGTGGTTCTTGTGAAATGCCGGCGTCGAAATAGATCCTTATTACATCTTTAAAGTCCGAAAAGTTCTCCGTAAGTACACTGAAACCTCTTCCTGGCGACGATTGACCTATTTTTGTTTATTTATTTTTAGAACGCTAATCGGTGGACAACGGGCAAGCACAAAAACGTCGTCCTCCCGTTAGCATTCTAAAAACCGAAAATATGTTTAACAAACATGTTCTCCTGACTCTATCTTTAACGATTGATCATTCTTCTACGGGTACTCATTAGGATTATCTGCAGAATTACTCCCGTTCTTGTTTGCTTTGCAATCTTCTCAGTTGTATAACAGCTGAGTTGAATCTCTTACCATTTTACAGATCGCTTGCAGGTTTCTATATGCCTACGAAAATGGCTGTGTGTTACAATCTTCTACATTTAAAATCAATTCCTTGTGTCTGTTTTAGCAGCAGCTTGCTCTAAAGAATTTAGCTATCTTCGACCTATGCTGCTCCTAAAAGCCAGGGACGACCGTTCTATAACTTTGGTAGCAGCATCCTATGACTGTTGACGTCTTAGGCTTTTCTATGAGCCTCCTATAGAAAATATGCAACGGACATCATATTGCCTTTGTGGCAATATCCTACGCTTATCCTACTTTCAACTCGACTTCATCTGGTATTAGAACTGTCATAGACCTAGGCTTCCCATAGGATATCTTTAGCAGGTCAGTAGACCTAGAATTTCTGTAGGAAAACCGTTGGACAGTTTTCTATGGGAGACCCGTAGGAGAATGATAGGAAGGTATTAGCGCTCATGGCATTTCTAGAGGAACCCTATGCTTCTTATAGGAACTCTTCACTAGAACGCCTCTAAGGTGTCAGTACATTTTTGTAAGGGATCTCAAGCGTGAATGAGGGATATGATGGCGTCAATTTCGTCGCGTGTGCTTGCGCACATGGTGGATGCTGGGTCGTGGAAGGATCGTGCGCCACTTCACCATGGACACTGAAATGTTTGGCTCAGCATCCCTTTAAGTACTTCTCTTGCTGTTGGAAAGAATTGGGGCGTTTGAAGCAGTTTTCTGTATTGCTTTTTTTTCTTTCTCTCTTTCTTCGTGCGTGCGTACATATAAATAAACTTACAATTTGACATTGGAACACCGTTTGATTTTCTTAATATGCGTTTAAGTACAAAGTAGTCTGACCTAAATTCGAAACTCTAACCAAAGTTATTAAAAAAAAATAAAAGAAAATTCCCCGACGTTTCGGTACCAGCTCGGTCCCTTGGTCACGGGTGACTGTGGGTCGGACGAAGGGGGAAGCCGCTTATGTAGGCCGGTTGCGATTGCTACGTCCGGGGTTTTTCTATGAAGCGACGAAGCCCTGACACAAAGACGCTTGGGAGACTGCCCGACGACCTGTTTGTGTTACCTTTTGTTGTCTGGGTGTACCAGGATTCTAGGTGCAAACGTTTACGCCAGTGTCGTTCCGTGCCCAAGATCTCGCTTTTGTCGAAGGACACGCGGTGACCAAGTTTCGCTGTATGTGCAGCGAGGGCGCTGGCTTGAACGTCGTTCTTCTTCAAGTCCTATTTGTGGCGGCGGAAGCGTTCGGCGAGTTCTTGGTTTCCCCACGTAGGCTGCAGGGCAGTCCGCGCACAGGATGCGATAAATGAGGCCTTGGGATTTACCCTTTCCCGGTCTCTCCTTGGGGAGGGGAAGTCGGTGACGGATAATGGACACTGGTTTGTGAACTGACAGCAACCCCATGTTTACGAAGGACGCGTCCAATGGCCTCGCTGACGTTCCTTACGTATGGTGGGCACAGACGGCTAGAAGGAGCCGTGGCTGTTGAGGGGCGGGGACGGCGCAGCTTCTTGTAGATTCGAATAATGGACTTTTTGGTGTAGCCGTTGTTTTCAAGGTCTGCTTTGATCTTGTTGACCTCTTCCCGGAGAGAATTCTCCGTCGAGCACACAGACATGGCACGCCTGAACAGCGCAGTGACCACCGACATCTTGTGAGTTGTGGGATGGTAAGAGTCAAAGTTCAAGTGCGTTCCGGTGTGCGAAGGCTTTTTGTACACCAAGAAGGTCAGCTTGTCTGAAGTCTTCTTTACACTGATGTCCAAACACGGAAGCGCACCATCCTTCTCGAGTTCCACCGTGAAAGTGAATAGCAGGTTCGACCAGGTTTAAGTGTTGGCAAAGACAGTCGATATTTGTCTTAACGACGCAAAAACAGTCGTCTACATCAATCGTCTACAAACTTAGGTTAGAGTTTCGAATTTCAGTCATTCTTTATTTTCCTAACCAGACAGGTTTCTGTAAAAATAGTTTAAGATCAAAGTAGTTAACGATCGGAGTTATTAACTTTAATGTTTTAATATTTATGGCTCTTTGCGTGTTTTTTTTTATATTGATATTTATTTGACATCAGGAGAGCAGCGGTGCCGCAGGAAGGAAGTCGCTCATACCAAGAAGGCATACGGCATCGCTTCTAATCATGGTGAAATGGCATTGTACCGATGCATTATATGAACTGTGTGCATGATGATATTGATTATCGGTGGGGTTTTCATTCAGGTATTGTTCTGTTTTTGCGTCTTGGTTGGGTTTCATTCTGGTATTGCATGAATATGCAGCACTGCATTTTCATGCAGTGCTGCGATGTCTTACTTCGTCAACGGGGCAATTAAAATCAAAACTATGCGACTACTCATCATGGCCCAAGAGGTCTCATAAAGCAAAGCGCACAGTGTTGCGTGCAGATATTTCTGAAATTAGTCTATCCGAAAAACAAAATGGGTTGTGTGTTTGTTTATACAACCTAGAACTTGGTTTGCCTCAACGGGCGACGAGTCTTCCAGGTGTAGATGAGAAATTTAGCCAGTGCAGTACAACCGCTAGCCTGGGGTCTTTAACGTGCATCACGCAGTAGTGATACACGACCGCACGCCGGTACGATGCTCATCGAGATCGGAACGGGCAGGGGTGGGAATAGACCCTTTCCGAAATTCAGTTCCTTCTGGTGGTTCGTAAAGCAGTTTAGGTTTTGCCATATCAATGGCGGAAATGAACTTGTATCGGCACCGTCACTTTCGCAAGTCAAGGGCACGCGAGGAATTGTTCAGTGTGAGTTCTCTCTCGATCACTTTCAGTTCGATGGTGACCAAGAATCTGCATTCAGAACAAAGCTCCAACCCACTCAGATGCTTGGAGAAACCGCCCACAGATTGGCTGAATCTGAGTTATTAGAAATAAACGCTTACGTAGCTTTTGTGTTTCATTTCTACGTCGTGTCGTACTGACCCCCCGCAGAGCCGTTTATACTGAGAGAGTTTGGCCAATGGGCGGAGCTTGTTGCCCGCTAGAACCAACGGATTTCGCGATAACTCAAAATGGCGTACTTCTTTCTCTTCTTTATTCCTGAGAAATCTCATAGAGTTTCTATGAGTCAGAGCCACAAAATGGCGGACGGAATTAGTCATCCCCGAGTTGTCAGACTACGCTGCTGTGGTTGCCAGACTGCCAAAATCTCCTTAAAAAGACCAAACTCTCTCAGTATAAACGGCTCTGACCCCCCGAATGTACAGGCCTCGCAACATCCGCTTAGGAGCATCTTCAACGTCTTCCTTTATCAGTCACTTGAAAGCCGCCATTGGTATGGCACAGATGCCATTCCACAGATGATGATAGTGATCAAAGTGGCCAGACTGAATTTTGGAAAGGGTCTATTGAGCCCATCCTGGGATCTGCAGCGCGAGCTTTCGCTCCGCGTGCTCCGAGCTGGTGTGCGCTGGCCCACTCGGCCACCGATCTCCCCTGTAGTCTATCCATTTTACAAGCGAAGTGATCTTGGTTGAGTTGACACTCTAGTCGCGTAACGCGATGATAAACCAGCAGGCCCAAGAGCAACCCAGTACGGGTTTTTAGTTCTCGGTCACCTTGCGCCGTCCGGGTCGCCAGGTCCGGATGGGGTGACGGACTTTATTGTGGGTAGCTGGGCGGGTCTTGTCGGAGATGAAGTGGCTTCCCTCGGCTGTCGACGGACTAATTCAGTTGAACTTTCAGTTACTTTTCAATAAAAAATTTAATAATGTTGTAGCGAATGAAAATGCAAAAAGAAACAATACTGCGAAAAAATAACTTCCTCCGTACGGTGTTGGGAAGGAGGTGGTCGTGTGTTAGCTTATCCAAGCTCGGAAGTTGGCTGGCTCGTAGGATTACGTCCCGATTACGGGGAGAAAGGTCCCTCGGAATCCCACGACCTGACTCGATTACGGAGCGTCAGCTCTCGAGCCCCATCACAAACCAAACTCACTTGCTGAGTTTCCCCTCAAAGTCACTTGTTGGTACGTCCCCTTTTAGCGTACCGGCGAATCCTCGACGCGTCGTCAGACAGGCGTGTCTCACTGGCCGAAAGGCCAGAACCAATTGGCTGACTTTCTTGCCATGTGGCAATTGCCTATATTCCCGCGTGGGAACCCACGGTCTGTGTAAATCTCATGGCCAAAGGTCGGGCTGGTTCGGATGCAAGCAAAACCATTTCTGGCAAGGCGAAGCGGACAACCGACCCCGGTGTGGATAGCGCCGACTAAGTGAGCCATCCCGTCATTCATTCTGCCTGACGCGGTCTGACGTTGCCGTTCTGCCGTGATCCCCCACACTCGGGGAGAAAGACTACACTTCACCGATGTAGATGCGCTGTGTAAACGGTGCCGGCCAAAGCCACCGCGTTCCCCCGGCCCGAAACGCACGCTCCGATTCTCTCGGCAGAAAACGCGCGTTCCGAACCTCGCGTCGTAAAGTACGCCTGTCTCTCTAGGTCTCCCACCACGGGAAGTGTTTACACCAACGCTTTCCTACCAGCCAAGTTTCCCTGTTGCTAACGGCCCACCCGCGGAGTCCTCGTCGATCCTTACAAACCCTATCCGCCCGCGAGCGCCGTCGTAGACATAATGCGTCCTCGAGACAGCAGAAACGTTTGTGCTCCGTGTTTGTTTACTTCCTCTACGCGTGTGCTTTTCGAGCTTTTACGAACTCGGACTCGCAAGTTTTTCGCATGCATGTGTGTGCTCATGTTCAAGTTATTACTGATGCGTACTCTTTTTGTGTGTGTGTGGAAGGGAAAGGAGGAAGGGGGTGTAGCTGTGTCCAGGGAGCGCGAATTTACACTGGGCCCGGACATGTCATTGAACGTCTTAGGCCAAGATGTCCTGAAATATAGCCTCCTCTATACTCACAAAGCCTGGCAGTTCGATGACGGAGCCATAGAGTGCCCGGTCGCAGATTTGGAGCGCGAGGATCTGGTAACACAGAGCATTTCTCGGGGAGTCTGGTATTCAGCGCACAGCTATTGCAGCGGCGAGGACCCGAAACATAGTTTTCACACCCGACGAGAAAGAAGCTGTAGCCCAAGGAACGCGAGAAGCACGAGAGGACATTTCATCGCTTGGGACAAGTGTGTTTTGGCGCCTCGCCGCAGCGGGACGCCCGTTACATGGCTCATGTTTAGGCTCATGTAGGGTGCCTAGATGTCTGTCTCTCTCACGGTGACGACATCCATTATTAGCCCCGTGCGCGACCGAAAGCGTCGCTGTGGTCGGCCTTCCACGATTGGCCGAACGCTGACTATGACGTCGGAAAGGGGATTTTCATCGACGGAAATAAGAGGAATGAAAGAACTTTAATTTTGACGGTGTTGGCAGTGTTCCTTTAAGAGCGCAATGATTTCAAGCTTCCACCATGCTAATAACAAACACCATCTAACTTGTTGTTTGCAAGGTAATGACGTCACAAAGGGGAACCACAGGAGGGCGCCACCAAAACTTCTCGCCGCTAATTGTCCTGAATGTGCCAGCGCGTGACGCTCTGGCACACTCGGTGCGTGACTTGGGCGGTAAAATGGCGTGTATGCATTAGCCAAAGCTACGCGCTTGAGCTGAGTGACACGGGATTGCGCGCAGTTCAAAATGCATAAAAAACGATTGGGCGGAAAAATGGCTGAGATGTCACCACTCAAGCAAAAGCGCGCGTGTGTATGAAGACACTCTAGGCTCTTGTCTGCCGCTCTACCTTTCCACTTTCGGCGGCCGCGTCACGTGACGATCTGTCAGGCTTTGTCATTATAGAGGAGGCTATGCCTAAACGTTTACTCAATTTGTGTGATCTCAAAAGCATGTTGCTCTCTTGCTGTTTCTCGGCGAAAACGACATCTGCTTTGATCATTGCAGCAGAAGAATGTGGTGAGATCTGTACTCACAGTAAAGGCTCTTTCCCACAGTTGCGTTGGAGTGCGACTGCAACCACATGCGTCTTGTGAAGAGTGCTTGCGTCGAGCTTTTGCCATGGCGACCCTTTCGACGAGCCAATGCGGAGTCTCTGTGCTGCACGACGCAATGCAGCGCAACGCAGTCGACGCAAACGTGGGAACCAGCCTAAAGATTGCGTAGTCCTGAAGTCGACCTGGTCCCGGGACCGGCTAACGCTTTTTTAAAATTATTTTTCTATTCATCCCGTGTCTCTGAAACGTCGCATCTCCGCTTACTGTTATGCCAGAGAACTACAACGGGTTCCATCTTTTGGAGCCATGCCGAAAACAGCTGACGGCGGCGGGGAAGCTGCTGTCTTGATACCGACTATAATTTTTGTTGGAATCCCTGCACTCGTTGTAGAAGCATGCACGTGCTAAACTGATTGGCTGTTTTAGCCGCAAATTACTCAGACATAGTTAAAGCTGACATGAATGTCTCAATTGGCTACAAGTGTGCAACACGGTGCTGATTGTATGCGCGTGAGGCCCGCTTCAGATAAAGCAATTTCATTCACACAGTTACGCGCCATAAACGTTAGGGCGCGATAAAATATTGCGTCCCTAATTGGCTGCTGCCGTTTCAAACGTTTCTGAGTTGTCCGAGTTGCTCGTCCGTTTCAAGCCGGACTTCGATCCCAGCAATTCATGTTGCAGCGCGAGGACCTAGAGAAAGCTAAGGAAAACAACTCGCCAGCAGCACCGGAATGGCTGTGAAAATTTCTCGTCTGAAGCGGGGCTGAGAGTTCCATTTAACGACCCGAGCAAGATCGAGACGCCAGTGCTTCTTCACTTGCGATGAACAACAAGGATTATTGTATCTGATCATTGACTATGGCCGCAACAATTTTAAAACTTTGAAATCAAAGTTAAGGGCCGTTCACGCACCTGCGGTTGAATACGACCAACATCAACACGCTGCGAAGCCGATCGTAAGCCGTTACAAAAGGCTTAAAAACAGGTTTCTAGCAGCCTCCAGCTCTAAGAAGTCCCAAGTGTTGAAACGTGCCTTCAGTAGCCATATTAAACCGGCCAAAGGCGAAAAAGAAATACTGGTAGTATTACCAAAAAATTGCGCGACGATCACACGACGGGATGCGTTTAGACAGCGACAGCTGAGGACGATGACGATCGATTGACATTACTCCGATCGTGAGTCATACGGTGATCTCATATTGAAATGATGTAGCATTCGTAGTGACCAGCCGGGAAGGAAGAAGAGGATGGTCACGGGGACACGATCTTGAGGCCGTCGCATTGACTCGAGGTGCTTTCGAACCACGGCATTTATTCACCCATCAACTGGCACTGGGCTAGAAAGTGCAGAAAACTATTATGTTCAGCGACTGCGCGTCCTGATGCAGGACGTCCAACCAACTAACACTAAGGTGCCTTCCACACAACACAGTTATATCTTGAGTGATATTTTATAGTGTACGCACGTCTTCTTGAGACACGACGGCGTCAAGAAACCGCTACAGCCTCCGTACGACAGACCGTTTCAAGTCCCACGACGCTATCGAAAGACTATGACGCTGCTAGTAAACGGTATGGAGATGGTCGTTTCGTTAAACCGGTTGAAGCCCGCTCATATCGATACCGACTTTTGCGTGTGAGCAGAAGCACTATACTCCGTTTCACCTTATGTTGTTCCGCAGCGAAGGCTAGAAGCACGAGCTCATAGCGTTAGCAAGCTGCCCTTAGAGCACGAGAGCTTGTGCCGCCGAGATGTGCCCTAGAGCAAGGAGCTCGCGCTTTTAGCCTTTCCTGCGGTACAACACAAGGTGAAACAGAGTATAGTCCAGGGAACTCGTCAAGTTCGTGTTCGTTCCGACAAACCCCAGAACATGTGTCGCGACAGACATCACGACTCTTTACCACACCGGATATCTCAGGCACAGAGACGTTCGTCACCTCCACCTCCTCACTTGGAGGTGATAACTCTAGTGATCAATCGGATAGGAAGAAGATAAAGGTCACTGGGACAAGAGCTTGAGGCCGTCGCATCGACTCAAGGTGCTTTCGAACCACGGCATTTAAAGGGGTGGTGCAACGATATTTAAATGGAATATTTTTTCACTTTACACTAGTTTACTGGCACTAGTGGGGCCCAACTGCAGTTTTGTACGGAACGGCGTTCCAAGGAACGGCGTTCCTGGAACGCGTTCCTTTTAGGAGGAACGAAGGAACGCCACCGTTACATTTGGCAACGGTGGAACTGGAACGGGAACTCGTTACATTTTTAGTGGAACGGAAAAAGGAACGGCGTTCCTTTTTTTCGTGCAGTGGGGTATTTTTTTAATTTCTAAGAGGGAAATTCTAAACGTATAAAAACAATATATTTACGAAGAGTACAATTTCGTTAACTTCTAGGTTATTTATCTTAGGCTTTATTTTGTGTGGTACTCTTTTAGTGACACTCGGGTGCAGGAACGCTAGTGCACAATGTTTCTTTTTTTTTCAGTGCCCGAGACTGCGGTACAAAAAGCCAAACTTTTAGTCAAAGGAAAAGACACAGAAAGAGGGACGTTTCAAACTCGGCAAATTCCTTTGCTTCCACGAATTCTCATACACCTAAAAATATAAGGCCGACTATAGCCATCACTGAACTTTCACAGAGACCTAGAGTTACGACAAAAGAACATGTTACCAGACATCGAACGCACCCTTGCGCGAACACACACCGAACGCACCCCGAACATTGGTCGCTTAAAAGATACACAGAAATTAACCTTTAATCCTTTTCTCCTAGTCGCCCACCTCCAAACTTTTTCAAGACTGACCTTCCAAATGTCCTAGCCCCTCCTTCACTTGATCTTTTTGCGGACAGCAACATTGAGAAGCAACTGTTGTTAAGTTCGAACAAGGGACTTTGTTAGATTAAAACGCGTGAGGTTGTTGTAAAACGCTCGTGCAATGTGGGGTAACAGTATATATTGCTAGTCTGAATTCGCCCACCACAAACATGAATATGGTTAGAAGCTAAGATTCTTAAAGGTGAATATATCAACAATTGAAACCCTGCTGGGCTTGCTTTCTTCTCCTGGTGCCTTTCCATCATGGCGTTCAAATTCGTATGTTGCCATCTGATGGGATACATTAAAAACAAAACAAAACAAAACTTTGATCTAACTAACTAAATATGGTAATCAGCAACATACAAATGTGACGTATATGTAACGATACGTTCCATTTTTTGAACTGTAACGGGAACGAGTTCCTTTTTGACATATTGAACTTGTAACGGGAACGCGTTCCAAAAATCAAAAGGAACGAGGAACGAGCTTTCGTTCTTCTTTTTTTGAGGAACGTGTACAACACTGGGCCCAAGTATACTCGCACGCAACGCCCCTGACCAATAAACCTCTTTGTTGCGGTGTAATTTTAAGGACCAAAGCGAGCGTTTTTGCTCAATCTCTCCTTCTCAAACCTTGATGACGTAGCGTGGGGGTCGCAGTATCCCCCCGTGACGATATCTGAATGCGGCTCAGAGATTGGACCCGAGCATTGCGTCAGCACTCGATTTGGGCTCGTGATAATCAATAGCTCGACAAGCATTCGGGTAGTGGCCCGTGTCCAAACGCTGCAACGAAGACAATAGCCAACCCATAGGCCAACCTCATCGCGTGGGAATGATCAACATCGGCGGCATAATATCGGTTCCAGATTACGTTGCTGCTCGTTCTGGCTGCGGGTTGGGGTGGGGGGGGACGCTGCTCGTTTTCCTTTGAATTTCTGCTGCGACGCTTACCGTTTTCCTTTGACTTTCTTCTGCGACGCTTATGGCGTGGGGAGAGGAACAAACGCGTGTTTCATTGGTCATAAACGTCAGGGATTCGTTCAAAGCGACATTCGAGCAAAGTACAAGCGTTGTTGCAACGCCCCCTTCAGCTCTTGTAAATATGGTAAATTAAAGAATCATCTAGGGGAAACGGCCTCTACGCGTTGATTTAGGGTCGATACGTCGTTGATGAATAAATGATTTTAAGGACGTGATGTATTTTCGCACCAGATTAAGGGGGAATCTGAATTGGTGCATAGGTCAAGTGAAATATTTCGCCAAATTTAGCGCGGAAACCGAATCGGTGCTTAGGTCACGTGACGTAATTTTTTCCGCTGAATTTTGCGGAAAACCTAAAATTTTCATGTGGGTCTCGTGACGTCAAGTCACGGGAGATCAATTTTCTTGCCGAATATAGCGGGGAAACTGAATTGGTGCATAGATCACGCGACGACAATTTTTCCGGAAAACTTTAGCGGGTGAAATTGACGGCGTTCACGCTCACGCCGTCGAAACACCGGGGAACGGGACACAGACAACCGTCGCTGCAAAATAAATTCGACGTCACGGGTAGCACTCGGGTAGGGTTTTTCTGGCGACTGGTGAATCTCCCCGTCACAATATGGCGCAAAGAAGCGCCACGCCTGGCGGCGCACGTCGTCCTAAATGGAAGCCCCCTCGAGCCTCTCTTGCACACGTCTGCCGCAGCAGATGCTAGGAGACATCCGAGTCAGTCCAAGGCCGTGTGACCTTCCCGTGACCTTCGAGACGAGTCGCAGTCACGTGTTACGTCCTCATATCTGAATTGGCTGGGATGGCTCGTATTGCCCCACTGCGGCTGGGCTTAAAGGCCGACGTACATTTCGCACTTTCCACTTTTGACCGCCCCTCCCCCTTCCCTGTATACTCTCCCCATTTTACCTTGCCCCGACTTGGCTCCCCTAGCAGCTTAGGAGAGGGGCCTGCTATGTGGATTATCTTCACTGCAGAAAGCCGAGGTTGCACGTCGGCCTTTAAGGTGAAAGGGAGTACTGGCGAGACCGGTTAATACGAAGTCGGTTATAATGAAATAGCGGCTTCAGGGAAGCGATCACGATTTCCCATCCCTTTTGCACTTCGTTATAACCGAAGTCGGTTATAACAAATGCAGATATAGCGAAGTGATTTCCGATTCCCGTTGACTTCGTTATAACCGGTCTCGACAGTACAGACTTGCTTGATGTCTCAGTGATTGACCTCGTCACGCGCCAGTAGACTGACAAGCATTTTTATCAGAGTTGCTTGAGCGAAGGAAGGTGGTTGCCAGCTGGGCGGCATCAACGTTTAGAACTTCTTGCGTTCACTGTTTCCAAATCTACCGGACGGTCATGGGCACGAGCATGAACGTGTTGACGATCATGCAGACGACGCCGGGCTCGCAGCGCTTCAGGTCCGAGAGTGCGATGAACTCTGGCTTGCGGGGCTTGACGCGCTCGAAAATCTCGTGCGCTACCTCGGCGAACTCGCAGCAGGGGAAGTGGACCTCGACGATGCGCCGCTTGTCCTCGTAGAGGTATTGCATGTCGTAGACGGTGACGAAGCCGTCCCCGTCGAAGTCCAAGCAGTGGAACCAGAACTCGACGCTTTTGGGCAGGCCCTTGTTGGACTCGACGGCGTGGAAGATGACGAAGTCCTGCAGCGTCATCATCGGACGCCCGTTGAACCTGTAGGAAGGAAGGCATTCCTGTTAGTCTTCGCGCAAGTTGCTTTTTTGTACCGTGAGCTACACTGGCCGAGGTTGAGCAGATTCGCATGGCTTTCAAAGAGCCGTGCTGCGCAAGCGCGAGGAGCAGTGACGTCACACGGCGCACAGCTGGCGCATCGGTGCCGCCGACGCCGCGCGCTCCGCCGCCACCGCGCGCGCCTCGCCGGTCTGCGCATTCCAGAGGAGTGACGTCATAGCCGCGGCAGGCGCACTGGCGCCGCCGCGTGCATAGCTGTGCTCCTCCGTTGCGCAGTAGCCAAGTCTGACGCTGCACCGGAGCCGCTTGATAGCGCCTCTCATTTTGTGCGCATAAGCTCACGCTACGTATATCCTGGCATAGCCGAGCTAAGCCACCGCAATTTTTTTTTTCTTTTCTTTTCTTTTTTTTTGGGGGGGGGGGGGAGGGTGCAATTGCCACCGGCGGGAGCTGCTATCTGTTTATCCAGGGGTTTATCCAGTGTTACCAATCTGGGGGCGGGAGGTTACAGATTTGTGGGAGGTCTACGGAGGGTTTATACCACTGGCTTGTGTAATTTGTGTAGAAAATTATAGAAGAGGGGGGGGGGGGGTGTTAGACCCAACCTTGGGGGGGGGGGGGCGTATAACTGACAACGTTCACCACAAATGTTTCAACGTTTGATGCGATTTTTCGTTTCTTTTGTGACGTACCACGCGAGACGCATGTAGCTGTTGGTGGTCATCATCGATAAACGAACAAGCTGGAAGTACGGTGGGAGGCACGAGCTCGCCAGACCAATCAGCCGTTTCCCTTCATTATATGACCGTGCTCTCTGCGCGTGGGTATGGGCGGGAGCGTGATCACGTGGTAAACGTGGCATGACTTAATTGCCTAACGATCATGTAGCTTCTACCGCCGCGTCAGATTAAGGGTGAACGGAGTATAGGAAGTGACGAGTAAGCCTAACCCTCTTGGAAAACTCGTTCTCACACAATTGTAACATTCCTAAAATGTCTATACCATGGTGCGGTTTTTCAGAAATAAAAAACGCATGTATGCAAGCCAGCACAGATATCATCATCGCCATCTTTTCTCATAAAAATAAAACGAGAATAATAATGTCACGTTTACAAAAATATAAATCATTTCATGAGAAAGTGTCTCGCGGTCTCGAAGTTATGATGAACTATAAAATAATGAGACCTTAAAGTGATGAAAACAATCCCTGAAGAAGGGGAACAAGAGGGACAAAGGACAAACACAAATCTTTAAACACATTTTCATCATTCTTGTCCAGCTCGCTTGCACCTTTGCATTTAATTGCATTATAATTAAGACCGTAAAGCCTGGTGTATATAGTTGCGTTTGACTGGGTTTGATTGTGTTGCCGTTGCGAGAAACCAGGACATCCCTGCTGCTGATATCGCGTGCCAAGATGATTCCTTGAATTGGGCTCCACGCTTTATGCGAAGCACATATGTGCCCGTGACTCGGTTTCGGTTCTTGACGCAACGCAGTCAAACGCACTGAAACGCAAGTGTCTGAAAGGGCCTTAAGTGAGCGCACTAGATCAAGAGTTCGGCAGTCAGAAGCAAACAAAATAGAACATATCGTGTGCAAGTGTCGTTTAAGGTTGGCCGGCGCTTTCATTCGGGAAGTAAAAACTACGACAGGAGCAAAGATATGTCGAGGTTTCCAAGTATTCCATGCGCGTGCCCAGGCACCGCTGCAGTCGTTCTCGCAACTCCCTAAATCGCGTAAAAAAAAAAAAAAGAAACGGGTTGCGTCACTGCGGTCGGTATCCGTACTGTTTATTTGCTGTCGCCCTTCGCCAAACTATTGACACCGTTCGTACATTCGGGTCCCTTTGATTCGTATAGTATGCTTACAATCCTCCTAAAATTTCGGCTGGTTTACCTTTCTCCTTGACCAGAAGTTTAGGACGCACCGCTGCTCCACAGCTTCGGACACTATCGCTTGTCGCCATAATGGCGTATTTGATGCGCATGCGTCAAGTACGACATTTCGACACGGGACATTCGAAAAAGGATTACATTAAAGCGGCGGTGCAACGATATTTAGTTGGAATATTTTTTGCGTTTTTTTTGTTTTTAATCACACGAGCTTACCGGTACCAGTACCCAGGTGTATGCCAACGCGCTGCTCTTATGTCACGTCGCTACGGTGGCGCTGCTGTCCGTACGGTGCATCCCCAGACACTTCACCTCACTTGAATTTTTTTTTTTACGCACGCGCAGTCGCCCCCATCTGCTGTGGGCAAAAGGCCTACGCGTGTTTAAAAGCAGTGTGTTGGTCTACACTCGCACGCGACGCTGCTGAGCAGGAAATATTTTTGTTGCGGTGTCATATCATAAGTAAAAGAGAACATATTTTTTTTTTTTTTAAATCTCTCGCTTCTTCGGAAAACATGATGACCTAGTTCGGTGGTCGCAGTGCTGGCATAGTTCCCCGAAGTGACAATATTTGAATGCGGTGAATAGATTGAACCCGAGCATTGCATGAACGCTGGCTGTGATAAACATGACCAACTACCCGAAGGCTCCTGGTCATGTGGACGCATGTTCTGGCTCCGAGTTAAAAGAATAAACCTCCTCGTTCTTTTTTTACTTTTCTTTTACTATTACTGTGTGGGGAGAACAACTAAAGCAGTTTTTTATAGGTAAATTTTTATAAATGTCAGTCATTCATCGTAAGCGTTATTTGTACGAAATACAAAACAATGGTTGCATCGCCTTTTCAACTGGATTTATAAGGTTCATTATGTTATACCCCTGTCAGACGGCGTTCTAAAGATCCTTTTCACTAAGCTCCTTTAAAAAGATCGGCCAATCAGCTCGCGATGTGGAGTGCGCACGTGCTCTGTGGCGCGCGCACGTGCTCTACGGCGTGCGCTGGTTCGCCGATTTTATAAAGGAGCTTAGTGAAAAGGATCTTTAGAACGCCGTCTGACAGGGGTATTACACCTATCCAGCTGTCTTATCAGTACGGTCAACCTTGAGCGACCCATTGTACTTAGTTAATTGTATCTAGTGTCTAGCTTCAGTGTTAAGAAAGACGAATCGAGATATTCTATGAACTAGTGTACCATGATGAAACTTCCGAAGGAAGTTGACGTAATCATTCTTGAATAGATAGAAACGACCAATGAAAACATTCAGGAAGTGTTTACCATTATTGAAGAATCCACCTTTCAAAATTTATCTTGCCCAGGACCGGAACAAGACCCCCGAGAAAATTGTCCACGTACAAGGGTCGTTGAAGGTTGTCAAGGATCTTTTGACTCTAATAACTCGCTTAACAAATGTAGCATGCTGAAACTTGCGGATGAGGTTAATGTAGGCCTCCTTTAATTTCCCGCTTCAGAAACGACACATTTGACGCATTTGCAGCAATTCGAGCTATCATGGCGGCTAGCAGAACGTCTGTAGTTGTGGTGCAGCGGTCTTCAATCAAAGTTTTGGTGAACGAGAAGTCAAACCGGCTGAATGTGGAGAAGATCGTAAATGCAGAATACAGGACAAACAATGTATGGTGTAAACAGTTTGGCGAAGGACGACAGCCGGTGACTAATAAACCTCACAGACAAATTCGCTTAACTGCAGTCACGCAGCCCACTTATTTTTTCTTCTTCTAGGCCACGGAGATTAGGGAGCTGTCAAAACAGCAAGTGGCAGCGGTCCCTGCACACACGCGAAAACACAAAATAAAAACGAAATAATTGCGTGATTGTCGTTTTTTTTTTTTTCTAATTTGTTTTTGTGTTGGAATAAAAGCATCGGTCCACTTTGAACCGCCCTTATAGATCAATCCACTAAGGGCTCCCCGGGCGACTTCATTATGTTCAACTGCAGCACCATCTACATATATCCGTGCATTTAGGCGGATTCGGGGGGATAAAAGAGGGAAACGGCACTCGTACGATCCGGACACCAGACGGGAAATCTGCCGTTCTCAACCTTTAGGCAGTCCCGGTGGGTTGTACCGCCGGAACTGTCCAAACGTCGAATCTGAATACTCTTCTGGTCCAAGTGGAACACGGTGTTTAGAAACAAGCCTGCTTTGCCGACAGTAGCGCCACTACGACTGTGGCGTGACCTCTGAGAGTTGAGCTGATGACCGGAACCGTACGCGTCTGAACATGTGACCACCGCGTTCAGCGAGCCGACGTGCTTCGAGGCTTGTCCAGGCGTCAACTGACCTCTTGACGACCGCCGAGCAGAGGATCCGCTCGAGACCGCGGTTGGTGAAAGCTCCACCTTGGAAGTTTCTGAGCTCTTCGGCGCTCAGCATGCCGTCCCGGTCGCGGTCCAGACCCTCGAACATGGCGTACGTCATGTAGAAGGAGCCGAAGCTGAAAGCATCCATGCTCGTGTCCAGCTCCGAAGACTCTTCCATCCAACGGAGGGAACTCAGCAGGTGGCTGTTCCTGCGGGTACGAGAGCAAACACAAGGAATGGACAGATAGTTCTGGTACTGTTTGGTTTTTGGGACAATAACTCAATATCTTTTTTTCAATTTTCAACCAAACACTTGTGGCGTTTTGGGGAGCACTCATTGTTACTGTACGACGCAACGCGTCTTGACCTACAAACGACGACTGTCAGGAACACCTACGCGTAACTATATTGTCGCTGTGAAATGTTTTCGACAGGTGTTAATCTCATTTGTGCTCCTTCGACTTCTGCTTCAACTTCAAAGAAGCATCATATTGTTATCCGCTGCGATCTCGGCAGTGTCACAAAGGGGGGATAGCGACAGACGCCTTTTCTGTTGCAGCTCTTTCTGCAGCCAGAAAAGCGTGGAACCGAACCAGATGTGAGCTGGAACGCTGCGACGAAAGCAACACTTGCGCTCTCTCATCTTTTTTAGAGCGCAGCTTTTGGGCGCTTCTTTGCGGGTTGAGCGGCTTCGGCGTCGCCGTCGGTGTCGGCATCGGCGTAACCGCGTGACGTCACACGTGACGTCATGTGTGACGTCACAAAGGCCACGAGAGACGTCACGAGGGTCACCGGTGCCGTCACGTGTGACGTCACGAGGATGACGAGTGACGTTACGAGGGTCACCAGTGACGTCACGAGGGCCACAAATGACGTCAGGAGGGTCACCAGTGATGTCACGAGGGTCACGTGTGACGTCACAAGCGTCACCAGTGACGTCACGAAGGTCACCAGTGACGTCACGAGGGCCACGATTTACGTTACGAGGGTCACGAGTGACGTCACGAGGGTCACGTGTGACGTCACCCACGTGATATCACACGGGCATACTCTCCCCTTCCCTGCTCCTCCTCAAGAGCTGCGCTCTAATTCGACGTTACAAAGAAATGTAAACGTCTTTCTTTCTTTCTTTTTGCTTTCTTTGCGGTTTCGGTACGTCTGTAGACCTCGATCGATGCTTGTGCTTTCTAACAGGCTCAACGGATCTGTCGACGGCGCTTGCTAGGCACCCTACTAGAAAACTGTCTAATCAATTTTTTTAAAGGCCAGCACATGACAGTGATAACGATCATATTGTGAAATCACCATATTTTCGGTGTTGAATGCCGTACCATGTTCACCCGTAAGCTGAGACTGCAGCCAAATCTACAAGCGCGATCTAACCCCCGCTCCTGGCTTTGAGATGTGCATTTCTAGCGCGAGTGCTCGTTCTGCGGAAGAACGTTTTAAAGCGACGACTTCGAGCTCTCCTGCTTGTGGCATTGGCTGCAGTCTCAGCCTAAGGGTGAACGGAGTATACACTAATTATTACCGAATCTCTGAAAGTATAGGAAGTCCTATGCTACAAAAAGAGTAATCTCCATTACTGAACCGTCGAATATATTGTACGCGTCTATATTTTTTTGTCTCAAAGCGATTGCGATGAACAATGGTGAATATAGAAGGCGTTCTTAACGCCTTTTATGCTTATTTCTGTTGCATAGCGTAGTGGCAGAATTAACGCTCCGCCCCCCCAGCCGCTTGCCGTAGTGTTTTTTTTTTTCTGAATAACCAATCCCTTGTGGGGCCCACGAGACGAGAAATGTCTTCCTTTTACGCGGCTTCGAAGTGAACTTGAACCAACAAATCGCGCCCGTGACGTCAATACCTTTGCTCTGCGCCGGCCACGCAACCCACGCCTCAGCGCCGCAGGTAACGATGCCAGTGCGACGTGAGGGCAGGGAGGCAAGAATGACGTCACATGCGCATTTTGCCGGCTCACTGTCCGTCCAAAGCGTTGTAAATGGATGCTAATTACTTCGCAAAAAATAGGATATATTTCGTGATGTCACGAGCAGCAACCGAAACCAAAACTTCGGCTCCGTCGGGCAACACGGACCTCGGGCCGCCAGAAACATGGCTACCACGTGGTACGAGCGGTCGCGTGATCCTCTGTGACAGGGGTATCCAAACGTTTTGGCTAATCGGGCCGGATTGGGGACCTGCCGTTGTTTCGGGGGCCGCAGAATAGATCAGACGACATAAACAAGAAAAAACTAAATAATGAAGACTACATACGTGTTTAAATACATAAATATAAATTAGAGCAAAAATTTAAAAAAAGTAAGGTAGATGAATAAATGTATTTTTTTTTAATTTTATAATGCAGTATGTCGCTATCTATAGCGTTACAAAATAATTGTGACCAAGGCACCAGGCGTAAATACAAAGTGCATAGGAAATTTGATATATGCACACAAGGCAGAAGTCTAATGAAAATCGAAGGTGGGATGATGACAATGTTTATTTAAGAGTTATAACGAAGGGCGGCTCGAAATATATGAGAACACAGAGTAATTTAATCATAGGTAAACATACAAGAACCAGAGAATTACGAATAGTAACATAGGCGATGCACTGACGACAGTGTACTACTATAAATAATGTAGCAAAAAGCCCGCAACTTGGTGCAGTTTTTTTTTTTTTTTTGTTATTCTGTCTGATACCTTTGTGAGCGCTTTTCATGCACGTCGCAAAACCGTCTTTTTTTAACGCTTAGGCGCGTTGGTAGTATTGGGCCGCGGGCCGGGTGTCACTAGAAAGACCGCGGTTATCAGCAGGCTGGCCGTAACGCCACCGCGGGCCGGACCTGGCCCACGGGCCGAGGTTCGGCAACCCTTGCTCTACGCGAAGATGGGCGGGATCGGGGCGGGCCACTGTTGGGGCGGGCGCGTGCAAGGCGAGACAGTCTTTTGCACAGCCGTCTTCACCACGTTTCGTTGTCTGTGATATCCGACGACGTCTGCACAACTGCGGTATCGGTCTGCGCGCTTAGTCTGAACGAAACTTTGAGAGACAGTAATCACAAACGGCGAGACGACGAGGCAACAACGGCGGTTGTGACGCGGGAGACGGCGTTAACGGCGGGACGACCGGACGGAAGCCAAGGCTGGGAAACGCGCTGCGCAGGCACGTTACGCCAATCGCGTGGACACCGCTGAGCGCCGAAAGGAGACGCTGCTGATGTTACCGGTTACGCTCGCCCGGAGAAGTAAAAAATGAAACAAAGCAGCACCGTGGATGACGTTACCTCAATGTTGGCTACGCCAACACTGTAGCCTTGACTGCGCTGTTGACTGCGCCTCGATTCGCCCGCTCGAGTGGGCCGATTTCGGCAACTTGGCTCCTACCAATGTTTGACGGACCGTTTAAGAAACATTAAGACAGAACTAGGTCCCAATATCTGACGTGTGGGTTTCCTAGGGGATACTGTAGAAGACTGCATATTTGTTTTTCAAAAACAAAAATGAAGCGGAGTTGTCCTTTGAAAACATTTCTTGCAAGGTTTACTTAACTAGCTGACTAATAATTTATTTTACGTCTTTTATCGCCGCCAACTTTGCCCCAGGGATAAGCGAACCCTAACACAAGTTTATAACTGCAACAATTCAACCCCTAAAAAATAAAAAAATAAACACCCTGCTCAGTTTAAAAATATATATATTGTTTCAGATGCATACTTTTCAAGTTGGAATGAAATAAACGGTGCCCCTTTTTGCATTTTCTAAAGACTTTGTATTTTTTTTCCTCACCAGAACTTGAACATTATACGGTGTGCAAGTTCATCTACTCCTCGTGCGTTTGCTTACTTTCCGAATGCGTCCACGTGCTTTTCTTTTCCTTGATTTCGACCAAAGGGCAGCGCGCGCTCGGCTGCCTCGTCATCGCGTATTCCCTACGCGTCCTCTAAGTCGGCCTCTGATTGGTGTGCCCCTACTCGCGTTCCCGAGCATTTTGGAATACTTGCTCGCCGTATAGCCCTTTCCCCCGCTTATACCCCAGCCGAAAACTGCTGTGTCACTGGCCTGTGGACACATGCGCGGTGTTTCATATTAAGTGGAAAAGAGCTACAGCGCACGCGCAGGACGCCTTCCTCAGTTCACTAGACGAAAATGGCAGCGCATAGAAGGCCGTTTGCAAGTATGGCCTGTGGGCCGTACTTGCAAACCATCTTGATGCTGGTGGGGCTAGATCGTCTGATAGTCAAGCATTGCTGAGGCGTACCCACGGTTTCCAGACTGGCGCTCAAACAAAGCGTTTTTCATCCAAGGTGGCCAGACTAGCTCTCAAAGCTGCTGTAAATTTGTTTTATTATTATTGCTACCATTAACAGGAGGTCCCTTTCCAGTCTCTGACTCTGGGACCTCCTTCTGTAATATTTCTAATGTATTTACCTTTGATCTACGCACAATAAACCTGAACCTGAACCTGGAAAGCGGGGTTGCTTGCAAATGTCAATACACTTTCTGAAGGCGTCTGCTTGGCAGCCGGGGAGGTGTCCCACAATCGCCATTGCCGCGAGGTATCCTGGAGTTTTCCGAAAAAATCTATTCATTACATAAAAGTTAAAACACCTACACAAACAAAAGACACATCTAACCTACACGGAGAGCTGTAAGTGTAAAGGAAGTATTAAAAAGACGCTTCAAACTGCCCGAATTCGCTTTGGCAAACCCAGTCGGGAACAGCAGTTCGTCGATTTGGAAGTAGAGTCCTGTGTGGACGTACCCAAGTCGATGTTGGGGAAGAAGAGTAGCTACACTCCCCTCCGGCAGGGACGTCAATGCGTGGATGGAGCAGTCTCCCCTCCCTACTGGTTACGTCCATGCTCGTGGACATAACCTCTGCTTTATTTTAAATGCGAAAGCATTAACTGTCCCAGGGAGCGAGCCGACGTCATCAGCTTTGAAGCTGCGCCCAACGGCACCTTAAATCTTTTCTCCAAGTGAAGCCAGCTCCCAGCTATGCAACCACGCGAAAAGCCTAGCCAAACGGCACCTAGTTTTCTCGGTCCCAGAGGAGCGGAGTAAAGCTGATGGATTTCGGCTTTAGTCCCATTGGCTGGCGCGCGTCACCGAGGCTCTCACTGGCCGCTACGCCTCAGTTTCAACGACCGCCACCCCATGGCGCTTCGTGTCCGCGAGGCAGCGGCTCCACTGCTCCACGACCAAGGTCAGCGCGCCGAGAACAGCGCGCCGAGGACAGCGCGCGCCCTCGACCGTCGACGCAAGTACGCCGCAGTCGACAGAAGAGAGCGGAAGAGCGGCGCGCATGCTTTCGCATTCACAACTCACAAGAAGTGCTTAGGTGTACCTCTAGCCTTTTTAACGCTTCGACGTTTTTTAAAGCTACTCCGAAGCTTCCAGGAATTTATGATTTAAAATTTGATCGCTTCAGCAACATTTATTTATTATTTTAGACAAATCGCCTAAAACGTGTTGTTTGAAACGAGACGAAATGAGCGTTTGAAGCTTTCTTTGGCGCTGAAGGTGCGCGCGCACTCCGCCCGTACCTTTGATTCAGTTGCCATAGGGGGTTTAATGTGCAGAGTTACAGGACTTCCTTTTCTCTCTGCTTATTTTTTATTAGTATCAATTTTGCGCTTACGTTTTACTTTAGTTTATTAGAGAGTTTTAGTGGACCATAAAAAAATCTCATCGTTCATGAACTCGTAAGGATCCTTCGGCTTGTCCATATTTGGCACCCTAAAATGTTATTTTAAGCATACCCAAAAAAAGGGTTCGTCGTAAAAGCGCTATAAGGGATTCTTTTAAGGTCCTTTTGTGATGCAAAAAAGCGCTTCATCACCCAGTTGCCTTTCTAGTGCGCACGGGGCGATAGTGCTTGAGGCGAAACTGTTTGTCACGAGATCAACGAAGTTTTGGGGCGTCCAAGAACCTTTCGAGAACGGATTTTTTAGAGTGCACGCTGGAGAGAGCGGGTTCAGTGGGGGCGTGCTCAATCCATTCTTCAAAGTAAGGGAACGAGCTCTTAACTAGCTAAGGGTAGCTAGAGAATACGGTCTACTAAAAGTCTATATTAAAGATTTTTAGTATACATGGCATAGACTTAAATATTCCTAAAGAGGTGGCATCTGTCTTCTCAGAATAAACCGTCACCATAGCAACACCCAGAATATGTATATCCCGTAAAGAGGTTTGAGACCCTTGACGCGATCTTTTTTTTTATTGCTGTCGCAGACCTTTTTTTTTTATTTGTTTTGCGGGTTTGCCGCGTAGGGGGCAGAGATAAAGGTGTGGTGCCTTTATCTCTGTCTTCGTCGCATATTTATTTATTTATTTATTTCAATACCTTCAATGCCAGACGGCGTTACAGAAGGGAGTGGGGGAAAAACAAAAGTACAAAAATAGAATTCATCACATATTAGTTAACATAATAGTTTTCAATGGCAGACTTGAATGCAGGAGCGTCTGTGATTGTGGCGATGGAGGTGGGCAGGTGGTTCCAGTCATTAGTAGTCCTTGGGATAAAAGAATAAAAAAAGTGCTTCGTGCGACTGAAAGGCACGTTGACTTTATGGTGATGATCATTTCGATGGGATACATATGATGGTTCAGAAAAAAGCTCTTCACTTAGATGCTGGTTGCGATGATAAATTTTGTGCAATAAGTACAGACGAGATAATTTTCTACGCAATGAAAGATTCGGAAGATGTAAAGTTAGTTTCATGGATGATACACTTGAAAACCGTGAGAAATTAGAAAAAATAAAACGTGCGCCACGATTCTGTACAGATTCAATTTGATTAATAAGAAATTCATGGCCTGGGTCCCACACCGAACTTGCATACTCAAGCTTGGATCTAACTAGGGTCTTGTACAGTAGTAGTTTTAATGATGAAGGAGCCCTTGAGAAGTTGCGACGTAAGTAATCTAGCATGCGATTAGCATTGTTATCAATAACATTAATGTGAGTTCGCCAGGAGAGGTCAGATGTTACATGAACACCTAGGTACTTGTACGATGTCACCTGTTCAAGAACAGAACCAATGTTATATTGAGGAGGGTTAGTACAGGCAGTTTTGCGTGAAATTCTCATTACTTTACATTTCTTGGCATTAAGGCGCATTTCCCAGACGTCACACCAGTTAGTAATTGAATTAAGGTCAGTCAGAAGAAAGGACGTATCGGTGTCAGAATGGACTACACGATAAATGACACAATCATCTGCAAACAACCTTATGGATGACTGGACATTGTTAACGAGGTCATTTATGTATACGAGGAAAAGATGGGGGCCGAGGACGGAACCTTGCGGCACACCCGAACTAACTGGGCAGAAAAAAGAGTCTGAGTTATTTGCAGATACAAACTGTGTTCTGTTAGAGAGAAAATTTTCGATCCATGCAAGAATGTTAGAGTCAATGTTTAGTTGTTTTTTTTTAATTTTAAGCAGAGCAGTTGGTGAGGGACTAAATCAAAGGCTTTCGAAAAATCAAGAAATATGCAGTCGATTGAAAGATTATTGTCTAGCGCAGAAAAAAGATCGTTCGTAAAACAAACCAGTTGCGTTTCACATGAGAATAATTTACGAAAACCATGCTGACGATTTGTGAAAAATGAGTTGGATTCAAGAAAGTTAACTAGGTTAGAATAGATGATATGCTCCAACATTTTAAATGGGACACTAGTTAAAGATATAGGCCTGTAATTAAGAGGAGAGTGAGCATCACCTGATTTAAACAAAGGCACCACCTTACCCACCTCCTAATCGCTGGGCAACAAACAAAGATCTAGGGACTGCGAGAAAAGTTTAGATAGTATTACAGAAGAGTGCATTTCAGTGTTTTTCAGAAATTTAGAGTTAATCCCGTCGGTTCCAGATGAAGAAGAAACTTTCAAATTTTTTTATTAAACTAAGCACACCAATGCAACTAAGCACATCATGCATATGCGACGGTAGACAGTGGCTATCACGAAAAGAACATAGAAGACGAAATGGGTTTACACTAATCTAGTAGCTTTTGGTTATTTTCATTGTCTTTTTGTGGTATATAAAGAAAAAAAAAAGATAAAACTAAAACATTCTTTGACGCATTTGCGTGAGTTTAACTGCTGAAATCAGGCGAATATGACAACTGTCATTTAACGAGTTAGTTCTCTGTGAGTTAAGACCACAGTGTTTTGCCACAAAGATGGCATTGCCGAAGAAAGACATTGGACAAGCCAACCTGAAGTCTCTGATGCTCAGCATGTTCTTCCACGAATGCGAAGCCGTGAAGAAGTACTTCGTGAGCGCGGTGCTGACGAAGGGCTCCAGGAACTGGGGCGTTTGCTTAAGGAACGTCATGTCCGGGTGCATCTGAAAAAAGTCCTCGAAGAGTGGACGCAGGTCTTCGAGGGTCAGGTAGTCCCGGTCCCGTGCTAGGACGTGCACGGCGCGCGAGCTCTCCTCCGGAAAGTTGGCCACGAGGTGGCTGTAGTACCTGCAAGAGAAAAATGCTTCTGATGCTCCCCATTGAGAACAAATACGTTACTATAGTTACTGACAGCTTAAGAAACGCCCCAAGCATCTTATTATCGCTCAGCAATCAATCAGGTGTCATTATCAGTTTGACAACAAGTCACATAGCAAGAGGCGTGATAATATTAATTAGGTGGGGACAGCTCGCTTCCGAGAGAAATCATATGCACCGTACTGTCCACGCTGTCAAGCTTTCGTTCTGCACCGAGTGAGAGGGCTACACCGCCGACGCACCGAGATACCGTATTCGCCAAGGCAGCAGGGACGGCTGTTTATACTTTTGTGAAGGCTATCCACGACGATACATGGCGGCAGCCACCCCACCTAATTCAAAGCAGAAAACCTCGAGCCTGTGAGCGTCCAGCGTTCTTACTACGCAAAAGCTGTCGGAGACAAGGCCTTTGGATTTTTGCGGAGCAAAATGCATTCTCTATGTACGCATGGCATATAGAAGCACGCAAGTTCAACACGTTACTTCTTGTTTGCACGTAGATTCGTGAAAACACACCCGGTATAGGCGGGAAAAAGAGAGCCGTTTATGCTTGGCTACAGAAAAGAGGGTCATATGAGGTTGTGGGTGATAACTCCTCTGCTGGAGGCATGCGTCGAGTGGAGGCTCGTCCTGAATAATCCAAGGATGCTGGGCCAACACCCCCCCCCCCTCCCCCCGCTCCGCGGCCGGTTTTCATAAGAACGGCCATAGTAGTGGCGTGCGCATTCACCACTCACTGTATGGTGCACGTCGAAGACCAAAGATTGGCAGTCCTAATCAGTGTTGCGGAATGGGCTCTCCATTACATTCACTCTCCATTACGGGCAATTAGACTTTTCGACAATTCTACTTCTTGCAAATCCTTGGAATGGATACACCGGGCGCATACCATTCCAATCCTCTAATTGTTTAAAGTGAAAAATTGGCTCTTCAAAGCCACAATGTTTTACCAAAAAAAAAAAAAAAAAGCTGCATAAAGCTGAGTTTATCAAATGCAGCGACAACTGAAAACATTTGCAATATCCGTCCCGAAAGCTGCCCGCAGCTTTCGGGACGTGTGATCGTGATTTACGCTAGATGGCACATCGTGTGATTTACGCTAGATCGCACATCGTGCGATCTAGCGTAAAAGACTCGCAACAGAGGTCAAAAATTAAAACCACCCATTTTCTACACAAATGAACCATATGACCGCTACTGCTATGAGATATATGACCAGTGTGTTGTTTATTTGACAAGGACTTAAAAGTGCCTGGTTTGTTTGAAGCGGAAAAGTAGCTATCTTGCTTTCTGCTTTGAATACCAGCAAATCAGCAAGCTAGTGAGCTGTCATAAGTGACGCTGCGTATAGGGAGTATTCACTAGACGCCATATTTGTGGGTGCTGTTTAGAGTGCATGCTCAGAACGAGCTCACATCATTAGGCTGCTAAGACTGGAACTCTTGATGGTGCGGAATGCACGTTGCAAAAGAACTGTCGAAGCTCGCCATCAGCACGCGCTCAGCATTAGCGCGCACAGCTATGGCGGCCAGTGAATACTCCCTATAGACGATTGCAAACAGGGCATCTGGCGGCCGCCATGCTCTTCCTCGTGTGAGCAAGCACGTGGAATCCCAGGTCCTGCCAAGGCTATCTTCACGTGCATGCTGCACGTGCTTGAACGGATGGGGCACCAGCCGGAACGCCATGCTTGCAAACGTCTATAGGGAGTATTCACTAGACGCCATATTTGTGGGTGCTGTTTAGAGAGCATGCTCAGAACGAGCTCACATCAATAGGCTGCTAAGACAGGCACTCTTGATGGTGCGGAATGCACGTTGCAAAAGAACTGTGGAAGCTCGCCGTCAGCACGCGCTCAGCATTCGAGCACACAGCTAAGGCCGCCAGTGAATACTCCCTATATACATGCCCCAAATCTTCATGCACTGTGTCATGCACACAAAACCACTGACGAAGTACAATTTCTACGATGCTATTGGGGAGGAGATCGAACAGTCACGCCTCTAGCGGTGCGCTTCAGCTGTGGGGACAACAAACCGTATTTTCTTGTTTGTTTTTGCCGGAAGGTCTCCGACATCTCGTCCGTCTACAACTTTTCAGTTTTAGTTGCTTCAATGGGGGCCGGCCACATTCATCCCCAAGGGGCATCGGCCGGCTGGCGGGCCAGTAAAACACTTTGACCATGCGCTAGTGTTTTACCAGCAGGTCCTAGCTGAATATTGAAAAAGCTTGCATTAAAATTGAACCAATTCAATTCCTACTTCCTTCCGGGCAAAAGGCAAATAATTCCATTCCCATATTCCATTCCTCCCAGCGCTGCCGCCATTCCATTCCCATTCCATTCCTTGGGTCGCAAAAATACAGAATGAATCTGGAATCATTCCATCACCAGACTGGTAACTTTCCAATACTTGTCCTAAAAAAACGGGTTAATTGTGCCTTCACTGCAAAAAAAAACAACAACAATGTTATCAAATTCCAGAAACCAAATCAACATTTTGCTCAACGAATACCCACAACACCCAATTAGCTTCTGCCTTTTTCAACGAAGTTTTCATCACTTTGTGCCAGAAACGTCGGACTTAGGAAAGGCAGGACAAAATTGTTTTGTTTTACAGTTACGGAATAACCTCAACATAAACTGTTAGGCTAGCTGGGTAAGCATATCGAGAGCACAAATAGCGCCCAAGAACAAGTATAAGCAGCTCGTGTATTTTTGCCTTGTTGACGTCTACTTGTACTTGTACTTAGCGGATTGTTTGTTCTTAATATGCCCTTCTTACGAAATAGCGATAATGGTCCGACCTGCAGAAGCGCTCTTTGGTGACCGGCCGGTCCTTGTCTCCGCCGGCGGCCCGAAAGAGGCTCTCCTTGAAGTAGCCCGGCAGCGAGCAGGCGCGGGCCAGCTGTGCAAAGTCCTCGACCCCGAGGACGTCTCCTCCGATGTCGTTGAGGGCGGCGCGGAGGTCTCTGCATGCCATCTCCACCTCGAGCGGGGACAGCGGCCGTCCGTACGGGAAGTAGAAGAGCGGTATGACGGCGCCGTCACTGGACAGCAGGGCGGGGTTCGGGCTGCGCGAGGCCGCCTTACTCGCGGACATCGCTCACGCTCATGGCGCCCGGGACTGCTCCGGCCGGTCGTCTTTCTGAGGGCATGCGCGAGCAAGTCAGGGACGGGTCCTGACATGGAGGGTCGCGAGTAGGCTATTTCGCCAACAACTCAGCTGTTGCGGAAGAGCTTTATTTGACAGAGTATTATCTGGGGTTCACATTCCTCTCACGTTTAAAGAGTATAGAGGGTTGTAGAGGCCCGTTGACACACTTGCGTTTACTTACGGCAGAGTTCTAGTGATCTCTTACTACGATGGAACACACTGGCACGATGGCGCCATCTATGATGTGACCCTGGAACTTCATTTTACTAGAGCGAAAGTTTTGCAGTATTTGCGAGAATATAAGTACTTACTATATATGAGAAACTGTCGTCTATAAACGTTGTCACACGTTTTCCACACCCCCCAAAAAAAGTTGTGCGCGAAAAAATTGAACTTTTACAGAAATTCCAAGGCTTTTGCAGCTAACCGAAAGGTGGCGCGCGTGTTTCCTTCGAAAGAGATTTTAAGAGGCTTTAAGGCACTCGGTTGTAAGTTGTCTCCAGTGTGTGAATCAGGTTGAATGCTGGTTCAAATACCTACGTTGAGTCTGACCGACAGTGTTGCGACGGGGTGGTTTTTATGCAAACAGAGGTTTGCGCAATGCGTCGTGGTGCAACGCGAGAACTTCTCGCAATAGGTCAGAGTCAAACGCAATTGCATGAAACAGCATTAGGCAGTCAGTCCTTCGGCATTGCAGGATATTCATCCAACTTCTAAACGTCTTCCATGTGCCTCGTAAAAACAAGAATTTGCAAGGGCACAATAGACGCCGCCTGGCGGTTGTGGCTAAGCTGCAGAACGGCTACCGCTCTGAGATATCTGGAGTGACACAAGAACTTCCGAATTTCCGGGCGAAAATGGGACACTGCAGCCATGGTCCTCAGATATAGGTGGTAAAACAAGAGACAATTGATGCATCTTGGAGATATTAGAATAGGGGGCATTCACTGAATTTCATATTTAAATGGGCTGTTCAGAGCGCATGCTCAGATGGAGCTCACATTAATATACTCTGTTTCATACTTAGTGTGCACCGCTGTCAAAGCTACTGGCGCGAGAGCGTGGCTTCATCTATGGTTTTGTTTGCGCGAGAACGCGTGCGAATGATCAACGAAATCAAGCCCCACGCTCGCGCCAGTAGCTTTAACAGCGTTGCACGCTAAGTATGAAACAGAGTATAGACTTCTAAGACCGGTAACCTTAATCGTGTGGATAGTAGGTTGCAAAAGAACTGTGGAAGCTCGCCGCCAGTGCGCGCTTTGCAGCTGCGGACACAAATATGGCCGCCAGTGAATACTCCCTATAAGAGACTTTCATGATCGTACGCGGTGTAGAGAATAGATACGCGACCGGAAAATGGGAGGCCCGGTGTTCAAAACACGGCTCCGCCAAAGCTTTTGTCTTCCGGCGGCTTCGTAGACTTTGATTCATTCAATCAAGTACGGTTCATTCATCTGCATTACTCCCTATTGGCGGTTATTTACTGGATTCCAAATTTTGAGTGCATCGTTTACAGCGCATGCCCAGAACGAGCTCAGTTTTACACACATTGTTTTGACAAAGAGCAGTTTTGATGGTGTGCAAAGCGCCAAAAAGCTGCGAATGCTTGTCATCAGCTCGCGCTCATCTACCACGAACTCGACTATGACCTCATGTAAATATTCACAATAGCAAATGTATGTGAACGAGAAACATTAGCAGACTCTTGCTCGTGCTTTCATTCTGCGGTGTCGACCATTTCTACTCATTTTTCACTTCGGTGTACCACTTTCACGATTAAGATTAACACGACAGAAAAGTAAATAATGACAAATTAATCACTAGCATGAGAGGCGAAATTACATTGATTCAAGCTATCTATAACGGCCAACGGCGCTCCAAAAGGTATGCCGGGACATTGAATGCACGCTACCCGCGCTATTGGGTTTCTTTCTAGATCGTGTTCTGCATACCCATGACTAAAGGCAGGGGGTGTCTAAACAACGGCGCGGCTCTGTAAAGGGCCAAGAGCCGTACCGCTGGAGAGAACACATCCGAACACGGAGGAAGCAAGGCGGTCGATGGCGTTGTTAGGCTTACCAGTGTAGCCGAGAGCCTTGTCCGCAATGTCTACAACTAGGGCTAGATTTTTTCTTCTTTTTTTGTGTTTTTTTACCAAAGGCATGGCTGAAGCGGCGCGTTGCGTGTGAAGAACGTGCACGTTATCGCGTGTTCCGCCGACAGCGCGATTCGATCCAAGCCAATCCGTGACATGTTTCGAGGTCCACGTGCCGATTGCTCGATGGCTTGCACGGGACAATGCCTGTCAGCTTCGACCGCTTATTCTCAACTTTCACGACCTATAGGGGGCGCATAGGGAGACGGAGTGGACTTAGGATGTTAGGAAGAGGGTCCGAGACTACGAGACCCAACAATGGCTCCAAGACGCCCAAACAAAATCGACGCTGGGGGTTTACCTCGCCAACAAAAAGACCATCGCCTCAAAAGTCCGGCTGTACGACAACAGCCTGGGTAGCCGCTTCTTGTTCGAGGCACGTGCCGGGGCACTCCGGACACTGTGTTACAGGCGTCGTTTCGACACCACTGTTACGTCAAAAACGTGTAGGGTGTGTGGGGTAAACGATAAAACGGTGGAGCACAGCGTGCTAGACTGCGCGAGACTCGAGCCATCCCTGTCACAGAACAATGGCCCAAGACTTCCGAAACCCTTAGCGCTTGCTGAAGCGTTGGGCTTCACTGACAGTGAAATTGGACAATTCACAGCAGTCTGCCCAGCTACGGGGATGAAGGTAGCCTCCAACGACACAAAAACGCTTGTTGCAAACACGAAGAGGAGACTGAAGGACTGGTGGCAGAAGATCGACCTCAGGAAGCATTAAAACACCTACGCTCCCAGGCTTGGGCACAAACCTTGTTTGAGTTCTCCCGATTCGAACTGAAATAGCCGCATCATCATCATCATCATCTTCATCATCATCAAAAGGCTGTCATCTGGATGATCATTGTAGAACAGCAGTACGAGGCTGGGTCTGCGACGAGTAAGTAATTAAAGTTGGCTATATACGAGCAGCATTTATACCTTATTTTAATTTTTCACACCAGGAAGGTGTAGGCAAGCATCTTTATTGTGAAGACCATCATCCAGGAGCTAGAGAGCCCGATACTCATACCGCGGTACCACCATCGCTGAAAGTTGCGAATTCCCCACCCCTGCACGTTTCGAACTGAATGACCATCGTACCGGCGTGCGGTCATGCATCACAACTGCATGGTGCACGTTAAAGACCCCAATCTAGCTGTGGTTACTGCACTGGCTAAATTTCTCATCTACAGCTGAGACACCAGACGCCCACCAAGGCAGACTAAATTCCGGCTGTATAAACATACACTACAACTATTCTAAGGTTAACAGAGCAAGATCAATCACACACACCGACACATAAAAGGACAAACACACGCGTTGTGTTTGTCCTTTTGAGTGTCGGACTGTGTGATTGATCTTGCGCGGTTAACCTTAGATTATGAGTCACCAACTCGCCCAAGTTTCCATTTTATCAAATACACACAACAATTTGCTTTTGTCGGCTTCGAGCAATGGCAAAGGTAGGGTGGCAGTGAGAAGGCAGAGGGCAAGTACGGAGCGGGTCTTCCGTGTGGTGAAGCCCTTTAGGCGCTGAGTGCGAAACTGTCGTGTAGTGAAGCCAGCCATCGCCTCAGCAGGAGCCTCCATGATCACGCACGGACAGAACCAACGTTACTGGATCAAGATCAGTTTCACAGCTCCGCCTGCGATTAGGGCTCAGTGGCGGTCACGAGAAGTAGCAGCGCTGTAGTCGAGTCTTACTTCCGGATTGTCTAGCCCGCCATATTTTAATAGCAATCCTTGAGCTTGGGCGATTTGGTGATTCACACTAACACTTCAGAGCACAAAAAAAAAAAAACAGACGTACACAAAAATAAATTTTGACACTCAAAGAAAGAACTTTCACATTAAGCTGACTCTCTTCTCTGTAGAGTATTACACTTCTTCATCATCTGCTTTTTGCTATTTAGACAAATAAAAATTTAAAAACAAGGAAGAATAGGAAACTGAATAAGAAAAAGAAAAGGAACAAGAAAGACGCGAGACAGGGAAGTAATATCCGACTGCAGCGCCGCTAGTTGTCGTGACCGGCGCCTTGCCCACTCGCCTCCGCAGGCGAGAATAGGAAGCTGCGAAACTGAGCTTGCTCCAGTAACGTTGGACAGAACCAACAGAAGAGTATTTAAACGTCCATGACCGACTATCTAAAGCTCGACACCAGCTCATGGGTTTCAACGAAATATTTTTCTTTTTTTCTATTTTACACCCGCAAACGTGTCGGCGCTAACTATTTCTACGCACGCGATTCACGCTAACCGCTAAAGCCATAAAGTGCCGCCAAAGCAGACGACTAAGCGTTCGTTCTGCATTCGAGCTGCACAAGCGCCGCCTGGCCGTGCTCGCTTTGGTTCCGCTATTTTGTTCGACCGGAACATTTTTTAATGAAAGGGGTCGCTTCTATAAATGTGTTTCGTATGTAGTTAAAACACACACACGTATATATATATATATATATATATATATATATATATATACAACGGGCATGGTGGCGGGAGGCCGAAGGCGTGGGTATAACTGGGAAGAAAAAAACCCTTGGTGAAAACAGCAACAACGGACGATTTAATCTTCGACGTTTCGGCCGGAGTGCGGCCTTCGTCAGGAAGCCTGACGAAGGCCGGACTCCGGCCGAACGTATTAAGCCTGACGAAGGCAGCACTCCGGCCGAAACGTCGAAGATTAAATCGTCCGTTGTTGCTGTTTTCACCAAGTGTTTTTTCTTCCCAGTTTTATATATAATATATATATATATATATATATATATATATATATATATATATATATATATATATATATATATAGGGTGGTCTAAGTCACCAGGCTCGATTTAAAATGGAGCGTAAAAATCGACGCCTGCACGTAGCAATCTAAATTTTTGGTCAAAGGTGTATTTCACAGTTTCACAGGTCGGTGTTTTCTTGCAAAATTACAAGGCGTAGTTCTCTTCCTGTAAAAAAATAAGGCCAAGAAACTTGCCAGGGTCTACGGCGGGTAGCGACGCAGACGATAGGGGTTCAGTAGCGGGGTGTGTTTGGCGTTCGTATCGATAGATGGCGTCTGGAGCAGCGTCGGAAGGTGCAGCCGACCAGCGAAAGAAAGCAGACGGCACGCAGACGAAATCCGTTGGCAGCAAAAGCGCCGCCGTTATGGAGACGCGTTTTGTTTACTTTAAGTTTTGCTTTTATTGTCCCCATTTATTTTTTAACCGAAGGTACATTTCAAAAAGATTATGTTCATTTCAATAAACCACCGTGGTCGCGAGCCGTCGCCATAAGGAGGTATCGCCATCTATCAATACGAACGCCAAACACACCCCGCAACTGAACCCCTGTCGTCTGCGTCGCTGCCCGCCGTAGACCCTGGCAAGTTTCTTGGCCTTATTTTTTACAGAAAGAGAACTACGCTTTGTAATTTTACAAGAAAAAACCGGCCTCTGAAATACACCTTTGACGAAAAGTTGACATTACTACGTGCAGGTGTTGATTTTTACGGTTCATTTTAAATCGAGCCTGGTGACTTGGACCACCATATATACATATATATTTATATCTTCTATAATAATGTAAATACTACAGGCTAGAAAAAAATCATGAAAACAAACGGAAGCTTGCCGGCGCTAGTTATGCGCACGTGATAAAGCCATTCGATGCGCTTGCAATTAGCGTGAAATGCGTCAGTACACGAGGCCCATGTCTCCAATATGGTGATAATAATAATAATAATAATAATAATAATAATAATAATAATAATAATAATAATAATAATAATAATAATAATAATAATAATAATAATAATCTTTATTAACTATTTCTTAGAGTCAGGATCAAGTTCAAGGTCTTGTCAAAGCCTCAAGGGCTTGTGGGACTAGACCCAGCAGTATTAGGAATCATAGTGAAAATGTGCAGATTGTCACGTACACGCACCAAACGCAAGCACACATACACACGAATCATACACCGATGATGTCTTTTCCTCAAGGCACATGGTCACATTTCTGTCGGTCTTGAATGAGCGGGAAAACACACAGTCTCATCAGAAGAAGAATCGCGCAAGTACGCACATGCACAGTAATCAAGAAGACAATAGACGTCGTTGTCACTTCGGAAGGAGGAGCGAACTGTCAGAGGCCAGTTTACTTCCTCACAACAGAAAAAAAAAGACAAGAAAAAAGAAATCACCTTTACACAATTGCTTAAGAAAAAAGAAAGAAAAGGTTTTGATGCTTTTCAGAAGGAAAAAGAGAAAAAAAAAATATTTAGTCACAATTACTCATAAAATTATTTACACGATTACTTTTAATAAAAAAAAAAAAAACTTTTCATGATTTTTATACTTTTCGTTAAGAAAAGAAATAAAAATATTCCTAGTCAGATACCATATTTCTACCAATCACGTTCTCAGTGATCGCTCGAATTGTATAAAAGATAGAAAGTAAAAGAAGGGGAGAAAAAGAACCAAGGTGAACGTTTAATAAACTAAAAAAATTAAGAAACAAACAAAAAAACATCCCCACAAAACTAAAGTGGGGGAAAAAAAGAAGATAGGTGTCACTATTTCTGCACATCAGAGAAAATGCTTCTCAGACGTTTTTTTTCAACTCTTTGTCTGAGTTAATGGAAAGCAGAGATTCTGGAAGATCATTAAATATTTTCGGCACATAAAATGTGCGCAAACTTTCACCATAGTGGGTTCTCACCCTCGGAGTGAGGAAACGTGGAACTGATCTGTGTTCGCGAGATGGACTAGACTCGAGTTTGAAATCACTTTCCCAGAAATGCCGCCAGATGACATTTTGAAGGAAGAGCGAGTAAAAAGATTGCAACTCAAGTGAAGCGAAGAGGTTGGCGTTGGATGAAAAGTCGCTGTTGTATGCGACACTTCTCAGAATTCCTTTTAAAACTAGGTCAATTCTTAAATGCCAGGATTGTGAACAATTGAAAAAGATAGTTATGCCGTACCTTAGTATGCAATAACCTAAGGCGTGCATTATGTTCTTTCTCACTGACAATGGTATAAAACCTTTAATGTGGTACATCGTGCACGACACACTCCTCAACCGTTGACATATGTGAGACATGTGACTGTTCCATGTAAGATCACAATCAAAGTGAAGACCTAAGTACTTTACTGAACTAACATATTCGACAGGTCTACAATTAAAACATGGACAACTAGAGTTGTGAAGGAATAGTGGAAAAGTCCAACTTACATTTTTTAAAGGACTACGGAAGCAGATCAGTTTCGTTTTCGAAGCATTTACACGTAGCTTGTTTGCCGAAAACCAGTCAATTATTTTAGTTGCATCTACCTGAAGCATTTCCATCGCACGCTGGTAGACTTGGTGTCGGGAAAACAAAACAGTGTCATCCGCATATTGAAAAAAACGTTGCATTTGTCGTTACAGCAGAAATATCATTTACGTAGAGGTTGAATAGTAAAGGAGACATAATGGAGCCCTGCGGAACTCCGGAAGTGAGGAAAACCTGAGAGCTGCGGACATTGTCTACTGAAACAACTTGCGTACGATTGGAAAGAAAGCTCTTGATCAATGTATGAAATGGTCCCCGAAAGCCAATTCTATAGAGTTTGTCTAAGAGGATGTTGTGGTTCACGGTGTCGAACGCTTTGGCTATATCAACGAAAAGGGCACACACATACATGTTATTGTCGAAGGAAGAGTGCACGATATCTGAGAATTTCTCAAGCAGATTAGTGGTACTACGACCAGCGACAAAACCATATTGACTTGGCGAGATTATATTGTATTTATCGAGAAAGCCGGACATGACAACGAAAATATGTTTTTCTAATATCTGTGAAATGCAAGATAGTATTGAGATTGGCCTGTAGGATGACACTTTGTTTTGTGCGCCACCTTTGAAAAGAGGTACAACTAAGGCTTGTTTTAAGTCATCGGGCACATTACCAGTTTCTATAATATAATTTACAAGAACAAGGAGCACGCTCTTTAGAGACTCATAGTTCCGACACAAGTCTCGAACTGTAAGGTCGTCTACACCCGCCGACCTGAATCGCTTAAAGGGACCATGAAGGCAGTTTCGAAGTTTTATTCGACGATTGAAATGGATGCCAGGCACGTCTCAGATACTGTTGACCAAGTTCTAGCCCGAACAGAAGTTTGGGTGCCGCACCAATCGAGCAAACAGGCGCGGTAATAATAGCGCCGGGAGCGATGCCTGAGACCCCACCGAGGAGGCGGCAGAAAGGTGAACTAAAGTGCGCCGTTGAAGCGTGACGACAACGGGCTCCTCGTCTGGCGATTGGTTCAAACGATAGACGCGCTCTTGGTTTCGATTTCGGTGGTGAGATGTGATGAAAAAAGTTCATTTGAACGTTGGATAATCTCTTAAAGTTGTAGTTGGGAATTAATAGGTTTCATACCGTGTATAAAAGCATAATCTGAAGCGATCCCTCCGTTTGTCACTGGTTGAACGCATCCCGCACTGCTACCTCGGGCGCGTAACAAGCATCGAGCAACCGTGGAAAAAAAAGAAAAAGGTACGAGCGCCGGGGGCGGCGGACTTTTGGTTCTGGTTTCGTGCGTCGTCTCGTGTTTGCTTTGCGAACTGGTGTCTCACCAATCATGCCGCGTTTATGTGCAGTAGTAGGTTGCGCGAAAGGTCGGCTAAAGACGTGTGGTCGATCGGGCGACGTTAGTTTGCATAAACTGCCGACCGATGCAGCTATGCGCAGCATTTGGTTGCACGCCGTCGTCTTGCGTAGAGCTGTGGACAGCGGTGTCATGATTTCTTTGTTGCATTTCCGACCAGAAGACTTTGAGCAGCACCTTCACGTCAGCCGGAGTCGCTCTGAGGCGGCGACTGAGGAGCTGGTGGTAGGTCTATGGCGCCTTCGTAAAGCGCCAATCCAGAGTTCTGCGTCCTTACCACCATCTCCCGTTCAGTCGGCGTGAGGTCGCTGAACGGGAGCTCAAACTCGTTTGCGAGCGCGGCGTTGCCGCCCATTTCTTCCAGGTTTTCTTCACAGACCACCGTGCACTATAGCGAACCACGGGAACCACACTGAGTATGCACTAAATCCTACCGATGCCGACAGTGCTCCTTGACGTCACTTCTCTTTCCAGAGGCGAAAAAGGGAAGAAATCTGAATGTTTGTTTCGGTTTCGCAGATTTATTTGCAGGTACAGAAATAAGAGTCACAAAGTTCTAGAAAAAATTGTGTGGCATGCCAGGACCCCAATGCTTCCGAAAACACTTTCTTTTTAAAAAAATTTAAATTGCCTTCATGGTCCCTTTAAATCCAAACAGGTACGAGCGCAACTCAGTTTCTGTCTGAGAAAGAAGGAAAGCAGACTCAGGGTGAAACGGAGTTCCGGGTGTCAAATTGTCCGCACTATCAAGCGGCACAGTAACAGAATTAGCAAAAAAATTATTAAACGCGTTTACAGTAGTCACCATATCAGTCCCAAAATGTTTCCGTAATGCTTCAGTTACGTTATTTTTTACATAGCCACGAAGCTCATTGACGACAGTCCAAGTTTTTCGAGGGTCCGAGCGAGCATCCGATATCTTTTTAGCAAAATACGTTCGCTTCGCTGACCGAATGAGGGCATTGACTCGATTTCTTTGCATCTTACAGTCTATTTCGAGAGAGACATTGTTGGGGAACCGCCGAAACTTCTTCCACAGTTTTTCTTTGTCAGTTATAGCTTCAAGAATATCTGGGGTGAGCCAGGGCAACGTGGGTCTTCGTTTCTTGACGAACACAACCGTTTTCGATAAGTTTCGGAAATTTTCAAGGATGGTTATAAAAGAAGAGTACATATTAATGCTGTCAAAGGAGGATAAGAATCTTTCCCAGTCGTATTCTTTAATAAGCCTATCAAAAATGCACCAGTCAATCCTCTCAAGAAGACAAATTCCTTCAATTTGATGAACTGTAGTAGAAATGAAAACACATTTGCAGGCAACAAAGTAATGATCAGCAAGCTTTTGCGAAATTACTGCGGAATGAATGGAAGCGTCGGAGGCTCGAACATCAATGTGGTCAAGGCATGAAGATACAAGGTTCCCATTTAATACTTCTTCTCTGGTTGGAGATGCAATTGTAGATTTTATGCCATTCTCAGCAAGTATTGATAAATATTCACAAACAAGTGAATTGGAGATCTTGGTGGTATCAATATTCATATCTCCCACTAGACATAAATTTGTTTCGTTAGAAAATTCCCCTAAATTTTCTTTTAACTCCTTTAAAAAGTTGGTGCAGCTAGACGATGGAGGTCTGTATAACTATAGTGCAAGCAAACAAACTGTACGGTTTGAGTTAGAAATCTTGAGTGTCAAACACTCCGAGTGCTGGAATGAGACCTCAGTTTGAGTTGCTGACCAGGGTTCTTTTATAAAAACACAGGTTCCGCCACCACGAGCATTTTGGCGAGTGTAGAAAAACGATTTAAAATATTGTAGTCTGAATTCAGACATATAGTCCGCACTTACATTAATTTCAGTTAGGACAATAGCGTCGATTTGGTCACGTACGTCGTGAACAATTATCTTAAATTCATCCCAGTATTTTCTAATACTACGAATGTTAACATGTATAACAGTGAAAGAATCGGAAGAAAACGTAGAAAACGAGCCGTTAAACGAAAGAAAATTGGGGCATTGCAAAAAACTAGCCATGATTACACGATGAGGTCTAGGTCACTTCGCTGAAGAAGCCGTACATGAGGCGAACCTTCTTGTTTTCTAGCGAAGATTTTTTCGTTTTTAACCCAGACAAATTTATAGCCCCGTTCCTTTCCGCGAGTACGAGCCAACCAGAAAAGTTCTCTGTTAGATTGCGTTAGATTGTCATTGAAAACCACTCTTTCCGGTGAGCCGTCGGTAGACAATAGCCTCAACTTGCTCCGAGCCTGCATCCAACGTTCTTTAACTTCTATGGACGCAAACTTCACTAGAATAGGCGGATTGAGAGCTCGTTTGCCCGATAATCTGTGAGCAAAGACAACGTCAGTTGGTTGATGTTCAACAATCCCGAGCTTGTCCGCCAGCCCCGCTACGATGGAAACAGGAGCTTCGCCAGAGGCGACTTTCAGCCCGTGTATTTCCATATTTTGGCGGCGACTATTTTGCTCAGCTTCATTCGTCTCTATTCGTAGGCTTAAGATGGTGTCAGCCTGCTCGGTGACCGTGGCCTTCAGAGCTTCTACCTCTGTGCGCAGATCGTTAATATCCGTCGTGTGGGCAGAGACCGAGGCTAAAAGGCTGTCATAGTTCTTCTCTAACGAGGTGATCACTGTTCGTAACCCGTTGCTCTGGGGCAGGGGGCGCGAGCGCGTCCGGAAGACTTACGCGAGACGCGACCATGTTATGCTGGCTGCATCTTCCGTGTGGCGCTGTAACGTTCGATTTTGCACGTGCCACGATCGAATACAAACAGCTGTCAGCAGCTGTAGATGCGCGGTAACAAAACGTCTAAAAACAAATAGAAGAAAAAAGAACAGAATTATGCAGCTCGCGGCCGCAGCGTCCCAATAAACATTCCTTTCATCTTTGCTTTCTTTCATAGCTTCCGCGAGCACGCATATTTCACTTTACGTGATAGCGAAGCCAAAGCTACCCTCGAAAGCGCGTCTTCCTGAACGATGCTCGCACTGCACGAGCGCGCGTGCTTGGCAGGGACGCTGAAAGCTCGCAGCTCGCTCTTGTAACCTCTGCTACGCTGGCACTTAGAATGGAGCGGAGTATAGAAAACTCTAGTGGGGAAGCGTATTGATGCATGTTCGAAACGCGAGCCAAATATTCCAATTTTCTCGCCTGGAGCGGTGCTCAAAACTTGAGAGCTACGGGCCTTTTGGTCAATAGAAGGCTTGAGGAGTAAAAGCTGTTCCACTTGTCCAGGTAGCTCGAGTAGTGCATCTACGCTGGTCTTTAGTATAGACAAAGTGTCCAATTTCTGGCTCATTGCCGCGATTTGCGTCGCGAGAAGGGTGGAGTCGCTTTGCGAAATCGCATCATGCGTCACGTCAGTGGCTCCTTCTAGGTCAGAACGGTTGCTCTTGGAACGGCAAAGCTTACATCGCCATTTTTCTTTTTGTTCTGTGTTCATGGTGGCAAAGGTGGAGTCGGCTATGCCGGAGCACGTTTTTCCAATATGGTAATGACGCTCGCACATTGAGCACGTCATGTGACGACCGTCTGGTGAAATGACCTTCGGCAAGCCTCACAAACGAGGGACATGGTCGCAGGATAAGTTAATCGCAGAAATACAAAGGAAATAAATGTAAGTGCAACACCAGCTAAACAGAGTAGCGACAACAGCTTGGAACAGTCACCGGAAATAGTGAAGATCTAAATGATGGTAGGTTACCGGCAAGGGAAGGGTGGCGATAGCAGATTGGCGCAACTGCAGTGCAGAAAGGCCCAGGGCTGGTGTCGAGCCAGGTCACGAACAGCAGAGCATTGATGATCGCGCAGGCGTGTAAAGGGCATCAAGCAAGCGGTTTCACTGGGGCCGGCCGGCCGTTGTGGATCTTGGCGGGAGCTTGCATCATGGCGGCGATCGTGTAGGTAATCCAATGATCACATCAGCCGATTTCTCCGCCTTCAGTAGATGGAATGACGCCGAACTTTTCTCCCAGAGGGCCTCTTCTCCTTGTGTAGATGGAAGGACGTCACCACGGGCTTGAAGTCATCGAAGATGTTAAAAGAAACGCAAATATTGACACCGACGAAATGAGTGTTCTAGCCTGGTGACTTCTTCTTCTTCTTTTTTCATAATTAATAATAATAATAATAATAATAATCAATCAATCAATCAATCAATCAATATTTATTTGGTGCCCAGGAACGACCTGACGTCTTGGTGCTGGCGCACCCCAACTACAAAATAAAACACAAAATATTACACAAGATACGTAACACAATTAAGAAGCGAAACATTTAAATACACACAGGAAAGGGAAGACTTCAATGCATAGCACAAATTGGCAACGCACAGGAGCTCGCCCAACGCGCAGTCGTACATCGCCCAAAGTGGATGGCAGGCATCGATTGAGAAATTAAGAGGAAAAGACTAAGGTTGAACACATTCAAATAGGAATGACTACGAAGATCAACAGTGAATTCCGATCGTAGTCACTGCGACGATGAAGCAACAAAAAAAAAAAAAATTGGGAACAAACGTTGATCAAAAACTGGATTGACGACGCCACGATGCGGAAGCTTAGAGCAAGCAAGAGAATATAAAGTCTATGATTTGTGAGGTCAGCTCACATCGAACTAGAACAATGTTCGAAGCGAGAGGTGAAACGCCTGAAAGCAGGAGTCAAAAATATCTAATTTCTCCGTATGCACGTTGTACAGTTCTGACGACCTAACGAGGGGGCATTGCTTGTTAAGGTTATTGGTCGTATAGAAAGGTGATCTGAGTCTTGCATTCACACGTGGAATTCTCAAATTCAAAGCAGACAAAAGCGTCGAGGAGTCAATCAGTCCGTGTAAGACCTTGTACAGAAACAAAATGTCAGCCTTTTCGCGGCGCTGGCAAAGGCTCGGTATATTTACTCGCCTCAACTCAGCTTCATAGCCCGAAAGATGCTCGTTCACAGCAAGATAACGGAACTTAAAAATGGAGATAAATTTTTGTTGTACACGCTCTATTCTTGATGAATTCGTAGAACAAATTCCGTTCCACACAACGGACCCATATTCCAGCTGCGAACGGCACAACGCGCAGTAGAGCGTAAGAAAGGCAGAAGGGTTGGAGAATTCTCTGGTCAGGCGGCATGAAACTCCCAACATGCGCAATGACGTGCAGACTACCTTTGTCACATGATGATCGAAACGCAGGCTAGAATCGAATATGACGCCGAGATCTCTGATTTGGGAGACGCGAGACAGTAAATCTCCATGAATACGATAGGGGTAGCATACAAGTTGTGATTTTCGTGAAAGGGTCATAACTTTAGTTTTAGTGCGATTTAAGGAAAGCTTGTTACGTTTACACCAATCGTTGAACGAGTTCGCGTCGTTCTGGAGTTTAATGCAGTCGCTAACAATTCGTATTTCCCGGTATATTTTGGTGTCGTCTGCGTACTGCAAACAAAAAGAATCAGACACGACATGTACGCCTGAGATTATCTTGAAGGTTGCGGAAGTAAAGTTATTGACGCGGACATAGCCTTCTCTGTTTAACAAGTAGTTCTTGAACCATGCGAGAACCTGTCCGCAAACACCGTAATAAGAAAGCTTCGACAACAACAATTTGTGATCGACAAGATCGAAGGCCTTACTTAGGTCAAAGTACACTACATCGAGTTGATCCCTGTTGCAAGCAACGTGGGAGGCAGTTGACATAAAAGTGACCAGATTAGTGGTCGTAGACCTGCCGTAAACGAAGCCATGCTGGCTAGGAGCTATTAGGTTTTTAAATGAAAATGATAAGTGTTTGTGGACGACCATTTCAAAAAGCTTAGACAAGGAAGACAGACGAGAAATAGGCCTATAATTAGAGATGTCTTCACTTTTACCGGACTTATATACAGGAACAATTACTGCAAGTTTCCAGGCTTCTGGAAAAACAGCAGATTTCAAGGAGGTATTAAATATCTTGCAAATTACAGGAATAAATATATCATGATAAGCTTTAATTAAGGCAGATGGTATTCCATCATGACCTGTTGAGAGTTTTGGTTTCATTTTCTTGATACATTCCTCAACAACGTGTTCGTCGGCGGTGACCGTGCTTAGCTAATTGTCGGATCCAGCCGCGGGAGGAACATAAACGCAGGAATCGTCGGAATCTGTGTACACCGACTTAAAGTGCCGAGCAAACATTTCAGAAACGTCCCCCGAGCCCGCGCCGTCCAGTACAATGGACTTCGGTCTGTCGGCTTTCGAGGAGCGTGAGCTGACGTATTGCCAAAACTTCTTTGGATTGCGGGTTAAATCCGACTCCACTGTTTTTCTGTGTTTAAGGCGATCACGATTTAGTATTGTTTTGCATTCCCTGTGGCGACATTTGAATTCGAGTTCCCACTTAGGGAGACCACTCTTCTTCCACTTTCGGTGGGCAAAGGATTTTCTTTTTAACAGTGACCTCAACTCGGCGGAAAACCAGTGCGGGAATTTATGCTTTTTGGCATTTCTTCTTCAGGGAATGTACGTATCCCATACCGTCCCGGATAATTCGGGTGAAGTTTTCGACTTGATTATTTACGCAGTGGCTTTCCATAATGGAGCACCAGTTTACATCCGAGAAGTAACGATACAGACCTACATAATCACCCGCGGCAAAGTTGTACATTTTTTCAGAAGGCCGGTCGTCACTTGTGGGGCATTTTAGGCCTGAAATGACACGGTACGTCAACGCTGGATGATGTTTGTCTAAAGGTACCATAGGTAGTTCGCTTTTTGTAACGCTTAATTCATCCATGTCAGGAAAGCACAAGTCAAGAGTGTTGCCTAAGTGATTGTGAGTGGCGTTGTGCTGCGTAAGGCCTAGTAAAGTAGTAAAGTTAATGAGCATATTGCACTTTTGTGATATGTAAAAGTTGGTGTTCGAAATGTGAAAATTATCCCAGTTGATCCCAGGCGCATTGAAGTCGCCTAAAATCAAGCACCTAGCGGAGGTTTTCTCGTTGACTACTCTTTCTAAACCACTAAGACAGGCGCTAAATTCGCCCGGAGCGATCTGCGGAGCCAAGTAGAAAACACCAATAAGTACGCGTTCCCGGCGGTTGCAACGACTTCAACCCATAGAGACTCGGGGTGCGTCTCCAGATCCGGACGTCGAACAGACTCGAGGCTGCTGTTAACGGCAATTAGGACGCCGCCCCCAATTTGCTTTGCACCAGGTCCTTCCCGGTCGCGACGATGCACCACGAAATTAGGAGGAAAATATCAGAGGAAGAAATATCTGGGCATAGCCACGTCTCGGTGATTGAATAAATGGAAAAGTAAGAAGATAAACGCTTTCAAAAAATGTGTCGGCTTTCATCCTTAGGCCTCGAACATTTTGATAATAAATTTCCAAGCTACTTGATCTGTGTCGCGCTGTCATATAATAATATTAATAATAATAATAATAATAATTTAATAATAATTTTTTTTCTTTTCACACACATTGGAATTCAAGTATTAGATACGGGCATATCAAAGCCTGCAAAAGGCTTGTATGATGACGCCCATAAAAAAAAAAAAATCAAAAGACCGTTATCGTGATTTCACAATGTAAGACAGAAAGTCGAACTATAAAACACAAAAAGCACAAAGCAAAAAAAAAAAGAAAAAAAAGCACGAGTGGCGTTAAAAAATATCACAAAAAAAACACGTAGAAAAAAAGCAACACGAAAAGCGTTAAGCGAAAACAAAGTAAAAGGGAAAAAAATAAAAAAAGGCGAAACTAAGTTAAAATTAACTTAGCTAATTACAGTTCAAGCTCGAGGCATGCAGACACAGCAAAGAGATGCTAGATGGAATCAAAGTTGGTGCACTTGAGTTCCTTCTTCAGTTGTTTCAATGATGTAATGTCAATGAAAGTGTCAGGAAGGGCGTTGAACAAACACGGCACGTAGTAATCCCGAGTGTATTTACCGTATCTGGTCGAACAAATTGGCACTACAAAGCGAGGAAGGCGACGAAGTATTCGGGGAGACTGAAATGGTGTTTTAAACTCATTTTTCCCAAAGGCTACGGAGCACTACCGTTTGTATAAAAAGAGAATGCAGATTAGGCAATTGAAGACTTCGAAAAATATCACTGTTGCTGGAAAAATTAGAATTATATGCAACGCTTGTCAGGATTCCTTATAATAAAGAATTAACTTTGTACTGCCATCGACCGGAACAATTGCCAAACACCGTAACACCGTATCGAAGGATACTGTAAGCAAGCGCATGGACGATTATTATTCTGATACCGACTGGCATAAAAAATTTAGTATTATAAAGCATACGAGACACAATTCGTAATTTGCTACAAATATATGACATATGGGTGTTCCGAGACATATCAAAATCGAAATGTACACCAAAGTATTTCACGTGATCGACAGACTCGATTGATACACAGTTGCATTGAGCACAACTTGAAGGGTGAAGCAAAAACTTTACTTGAGCCTGGCGTCTTTTAAGAGGGTTGTGAAAACATGCCAGCTTTGTTTTAGAGCGGTTTATGTCTAGGAGGTTATCACCGAACCAATCCATTATATGAGAGGCGTTTATTTCGAGTGTGTGGAGTGAGTCAGAGAAATTAATATGACGTGACACAAGGAGAGTGTCATCGGCATATTGGTACATTTTACACCCGTTGATGACCTGGGCCATGTCATTCACAAAAATATTGAAAAGTAGAGGAGAAAGAACAGAACCCTGAGCCACTCCCGCCAGTAAAGAAAGCCGAGAACTTTTAAAGTTTCCAATTAGGACAAACTGGGACCATTTAGAAAGAAAGTTTTCCAGTAAAGAATAAAATGGGCCGCGCAAACCAAGGCGATATAATTTTGCTAGGAGCAACTGATGGCTGACAGTGTCGAAAGCCTTGGACACATCAAGAAAAAGAGCACATGCAAACATATTACTTTCGAATGTTGAATATATGTAATGAGAAAAATCATCAAGGGCCGGTTGCGTGCCTTTCCCAGTAATGAATCCGTATTGAGTAGATGAAAAGATTTCGTTCTTATCTAAGAAACTGCTCATCGTCATAATAATAATAATAATAATAATAATAATAATATTAATAATAATAATAATAATAATAATAATAATAATAATAATAATAATCAAATCAAATCAAATCAATGTTTATTTTTCCCATGTGCTAACCAACAGCTCGAAAGCCTACTGGGTTAAGCACATAATAATAATAATAATAATAATAATAATAATAATAATAATAATAATAATAATAATAATAATAATAATAATAATAATAATAATAATAATAATAACCTTTATTGCCTCAGGAGAGCCGTCAAAAGGGAGGTGGGCCGAACAGAAAATAGATAGCATGCCACTTGTTCGTGACGCCGATGGCACCAGTACCTAAAACCCCTCTATCCAGGGTCGCTAAACTCGTCAAACACAAAGTTAGGCACGAAGTTCGGAGAGCGTCCTGATTGGACTCTCGCGACGTTGGCGTCACGCGGGACGAGATGTCAATCATCCAAGCTCTCTCGGTGCTCAAATTGCAGCGAGAATGTAAGGCACAAAGTTGTAGCGAGCTTCATCGGAGCGCGCGCGAGCAACACCGTGGGGCCAGCCGATTGAACGGCTGCACTGATGACGTCGCGCCCACGTGTCCCTACATCCCTACGCCACGATAGAGTCAATGAAACGTAGATTGTACCTAGGCGGGCTGTAAATACTCTGAACTTTCTCGTTGCAAGATCGTCGTTTGTTGAAGTTATTGCTGACGACAAAGTGGCGTTTCACAACTTTGGAAAGGAGTTATTTGAGGCCAAAATCTTCGCTTCGGAATCGAGGCGAAGATTAAACTTTGTGATATTGTGGAGCCGTGCGCGGTGTACGCGGCTTTAGAGCTCATCTTCCGCCATTGTCAACAACGCCACCGGGGTCACCCACAGGCGTTGTGTATAGAGACGTCGGAAAAGTCGAAGAGATGAGGGAGAGAGGGGGGATGGCGAGAAAAAGCCGGGCAAAGGGGAAAAGAAAGGTATAACCAACACAAACACACACTCAAACAGGGGTCAGGAAGGGCCGTAGAAGTTGTTCGGGAGAGAGAGAGAGAGAGAGAGAGAGATAGGGGGTGGGTGGGGTGATAGTAGTGAAGAAGGGGGACATCCCTTCCCCCGAAGTTTTAGAGCGCAACTCTTATGCGCCCGTTTCGAGCTTGAGCGGCGTCGCCGTCGGCGTAACCGCGCGCGCGTTGCATTATGGGACGTTTTTTCACTAAATGTAGCGGGGAAATTGACGTCACGTGATTTTAACTCCAATTAGGTTTCCCCGCTAAATGAGAGGCGAGCAGGATAGGAGGAGGGGGGTGGAGGGGCATACCCTCCCCTCCTCCTCCTCAAGAGCTGCGCTTTAATTCGACATTACAGAGAACTGTAAACGTCTGTCTTTTTTTTTTGTATCACTCTCTGAAATGCTATAGTCCGGGGCTGGGGCGATATCCCCCCCCCCCCCCCCCCCCTACACCCTTATGCCCTTTGCGCCCCCTTGTTCGACGCCACTTGGGGGGGGGGGGGGGGGTGAATCGTCCCCCTCCCTGTTCTTCTGTTTTGACGATCCTGTTTAGAGGCGTTCCAACTGAGCGATGACGAGGAACAGCACAGCGTGCAATTTTCGAAATTATGATTCTAGAGATTCTGGAATTAAAACGGTGCGCGTTCCATGAACTTACGAGCGGCCATGACAGACTTTCAATCGAGAGGCTCGTGCTAGGGCTCGTTGTGTGCAGGCGCGTTCAGTGACGTGCTTTTATAGTTCATAACTTTGACGTCAGGGTCAGGATGATCAGTTGTGAACGACAAATTTGATGGTGAGTGTTTGAGTCGTCGGTGAAAAGTTTGGTTGAGTACGATGAAAGCTTGGTATCCTCGCGTTCTCGAAACATCACCGTCAATATTGACAAACTGACATTACTCTTGTTTCAGTTGATGAACGCAGAATTAATCCCAGTTTGGCTAATCTTTAAAAGTCTATCATAAAATAATTTTATCTCCCGCTGATGGGGGACAACTGCCCGGAAGTCAAATCCGTCCAAAGGTGGACAATGCTACTCGGCTGGTGGTGACCTAGCCACGTCGGGCTACACTCTGATAAAATTCAAAAGGCCGAGATAAGTAAACGGGACGACAGGGACGTTTTTTTAGTAAATTCTGCTTTATCGGCGGAAATAAGAACGACATCAGACTATAAACTTTGACGGTGTTGATTTTAGAATGCAATTACACAAGCCTCCGCTGTGCTTTTTAGAGACCGGTCGCAGCTGATGTTTGTCTCCGCGTGCTTTCTCGTGCTGCTCTAGCTCGGCGCCTAGGGAGTTGTAGGGATTTTTCGCCTTTGCAATGAGAAACGTCACGACGATAAACGGATCTGCGGGTTTGTGAGAAAAGAAAACTTCGCTGCAATCTTTCGGCTCCTCCCCCCGCTATGTCATAACACGAAGAAAGTTGTGTCTGACGAGTTTAGCGACCCTGAAGAGTATTATCTTACACCGTGCTGTAAACTCGCCAATAACTTGACTCCTTCAATCTCCAGTGTCTCTCACTCACGTGGCGTCTGAAATCTACCTCAGTGCTGCGCTGTGCCGCCATGATATTTTTAAAGGCTGCACGTTGCACGTGCCCCGTGCATCGACACACCTTGCGCTACGTTTGAAACATGAAGGGGCTTTACCGGTACCTAAAGCCCCAAAGCTGTATATTAGGAGAGTTTGTCGAATCGGCGGAGCAAAGGCCGCAGCCAGCACCGAATACTCCCGCCGCGGTAAGAGCGTAAACTAAAGGTGCGACACAGCGTCGACCAATAAGCAGACCGTGACGTCACAATATTGAAAACGACCTTTAAAACGTGTGGGCGCCCAGGCGGCTCCCCAGCCCAGTTGCCCGACTACGGGACACAGGGGGGAACGTTTCCCGCGTGGCAGCGAAGTTACGCCAGCCACGCGCACATCGTACGGGCCGCCTAGATAAGGCGGACGAGAGGCGGCGCACAGGGAGTCGCTGGCTGGACTCAGGCGCCACCGGTGCATCCTGGTTTTTGTGTTATTATTCTTAATCGTCTCGTTAATGTCCAATTAAATGTAGTTTCTTGTTGTTGAAACCTCTGGCTTCGTGTTATTCCTCCGGGTCGGGTATGCAGCAAGGCAAACCGGCCACAAACGCGAAATAGAAGCGTTCAATCTCGGCCTCTCGGTGACAGTTTGCTCTGGGCTAGCTTGCTATACTTCGTCTCACCCTAGCATGGACTAACCGCGAAGGCTGTGCTAGCGCGAGCGGCCAGCTTTGTCTGCCTTGACTAGAGCACGCGCTGCACGAGCGCTCGTGCAGCCGCTGCGGCTTCATTCACAGTGACTAGCTCGCGCTATTAGCACGCGCGGCTAACAATAGTCCATACTAAGGTGAGACGAAGTATAGACCTTTTCTTTAACGGCGCCGCCATCTTGAGAATTGCGGCACCAACGACGCCGTCTAGCGGCTTGGAAAAAGGAATACCGGCTAGTTCTGGCAGCACAGCTATCTGGGTAGGCAACGGTGTGGGTATGGGGGGAACTTGGCTAGACTTGGCTATGGTGGGCTGCAATAACTTGGTTGTCCGGTTGAATCCAGCTGGCTACTCAAAGGCATCAGCTTGCCTCCTCGAGAGAACGAGAACGAGGACGAAGACGGTGGGGTGTTTTGATTGAGTTTCCACAGCGAAGTATATATGAGCAGTTTAATGTAGTCTATGCAGGTAAGCTCTCGGCATTTGATAGCTCCATCTTGAGAGGTGGCATGTTGACTTTTTCATACCTTTCACATACCATGGGGCTTGCAGTGATAACCTAATTGGACCACCTGCACCGGGAATTAAAATCGGTCCTCTTGTCGTAGACGAAGTGGTCGTGAGCTTAAACGTGACGTTGAGTCTGATACGAAGCCCTCGCGATTCAAGCCCGCAATCGACTAATTTCATAAATAAGGATTCTTGGGCGAAAATGCGAAGCTCGATACCATTGCAGCCACACTCGCGCTGCAGCTTCTTGTGCTCATGGTACACTTTCTGCTATTGTTCTTATGCTTTTTTTAAAAATTATTTATCCATCCGACGACCACCCAGTGGTAGCTAGACAACCAAAGATTTTCGGAAATTACAGCACGGTAAAAAGGAGCACTCGGAACTAATTCATGCACGACGCCCGTTTCTAAGCCTTTTCGCCCATACCCTTGGCGGTTGCATACCCTGTGTCAGCGGGCAATCCAAAAATGCACCAGGTCGAGGGTACGTCTGTTACAGGCTGGTTTGAGGTTATGCGAAAAGGGTCTATAGAACAGCGTCTCAGCTGAGACTGGCTGAAAGAAAACAGTGCAATGGGTGGGGCGCGCGAGCATCTCGAGACGCGGAGTCCCGCTCGGCTGGTGCGCTGGCTTTGGCAGTGATTTTTTCCCCCGTCTCAGTTGAGCAAGTCAGCCCTGGGGCCCTAATCTGGACACTTGGCGAGAAAGACGGCGAAAAATCCGGCGGCTATGATTGGCCGGTGCCAAGGTCAAGTGCGGCGTCAGCCAATCACGGCCGCCAGATTTCTCGCCGACCTTTTCGCCAAGTGTCCAGATTAGGGCCCCTGGTCACGGTGTAAGATACACTCTTTAGGTGAGGACACGGGGGGGCTTAACGCGCGGCGCGAGGAATCAGATAGTGTTCGTTCGACGGGCATCCGAAAGGTGTCATTATTCCGCGGCCACCATGCCCGCGGCTGACAGTGTCGCCGGCGGTAAAACGGCGAAACTGTGTGAGAGCGAAAAAAGTGAAAGCCGTTTACAACTCCCTGTAACGCCGAATTGGAGCGCAGCTCTTGAGGAGGAGGGGGGAAGGGTACTCAGGGGAGGGTATGCCCCTCCTCCTCCTCCTCCTCCCCTTATTCTTTAATCTCCTCCGGGGGGGGGGGGTGTCACGTGGACTCGGGGGGGGGGGGTCACGTGGACCTGGGGGTCACGTGACCCCCCCTCCCCCCGAGGTCACGTGACCCCGGGGGGGGGGGGGGGGGCCGCGCGGTGCATTATGGGACATTTCCCATAATGCACCGCGCGGTTACGCCGACGCCGACGGCGACGGCGATCGAGCACCGGCGTAGGCGGTTGATCTGACATACTGCGTTCGGCTTTGGCTAGCAGACGGCGTTCGTAAAATTGCGTCAGCTGTTGCTGGCTTCACGCGGCGGTAGCGTGCGTGCTTCCATTCATTCGGCGTTCGTTGCCATGGTGACGGCGAGGAACGCAGACGAACTTCATGTTGCGGAAGAACGCTGCGGCGCAGCGATACCAGGTGCGTTCTAAGGCCCTTCCCGCATGCTTTTCAATGGGCGGAAGGCGAACAAAAGAGTTCGAAATAAGGACTTAACGCAGAAGGCTGAATTTCTCCAGCGCCTCATAATTTGACGAGCCTTACACGAAAAGCATGTTTTTTTGGCCATCCCGCGTCCTGTTTTTTTTATCCGCAACATGGGTCTAAAGTATCAATCTGCCGAAAAAACAAAGGACCGAGCACGGTTCCCTGGAGCACACCCGATTTGACATTTTGTTGTGAAGAATTTTTATCGCTATAATGAACGTTTTGTGTGCGGTTGTAAATAAAAGTTGAGATCCATTCGATAACAAAAGGGCCTATTTTTAGTGAACGTACCTTTAACATGAGGCGGTGATCAGGCACTTTGTCGAACGCTTTCTGGAAATCAATAAAGGTGGCATGCGTTTCAGTGCGAGAGTGCAGGTTTTCATGGATATCATTAGTGAACTCAAAAAGCTGTGTTTCGCAAGAATGGTACCTTCGGAAACCGTACTGGTTTACAAAGAAGTAGTTGTGCGAGCATAAGTGGTTCATTATGTTTGAAAATACTATGTGTTCCATGAGTTTACTGGGTACACTTGTTAGAGATATTGGCCTGTAGTTAGAGAATTCATTCTTTGAACCACTTTTATAAATTGGAATCACTTGAGCATGCTTCCAGTCGTCTAGTATTTCACCGGAGTCGAGCGACTGTTGAAAAATCAAGGAAAGTAGAGATGAATACTCATATTTACAAAGTTTGAGTAGCTTTGATGTTATTTTGTCAGGGTCTGGTGCCGAGTTCGATGGTAGGTCGTCAATCAGTTTCATAACGCCAGTTGCGTAGATAGTTGAAGGGGCCATTTCTTTGTAACTATTATGGTCTGAATCAAAGTCTGGTACAGGAAACTAGTCCTCGGAAAAAAAGCGTCCTTGAAATACCGACTGAACTGTTCGCATGTCTCGGCAGTGCTCATCTCATTTCCAGATGCATCAGTGAAAGGGAAACATTCTTTACCTTGTTTTGGGTTAACAGCGGTCCAGAACGTTTTGGGGTTGGTTCTCATAAGTTTACTAAGATCCTCATTGTAAAATTTCCTTTTTGCGTTTTTTATTTCGAATTTCGACGTTTGTTGACATTGGTTGTATCTTTCCCGTTCATCTACAGACTGAGAAAGCTTGGCAGTCCTGTAGAGCCGCTGTTTTTTATTCAGTAGTCTCTTCAACCGTGCTGAAAACCAAGGCTTTTCAACGCACGTTTGAATGGTTATTTTGGGAATGTATAAATTTGCTAGTTCATGTAATTCATATTTAAGTAACGAGCAATTTTTTTTAACCGATTTACAACGGAAGTCAGCCAGGTACAGATTCGAAAATGATGTTAAATTCGCGCAGAATGTATCACCATTTGCTTACGAATAATTTGAGAGGGTTTTAATCGAAGAAATTTGTTTCTGCGAAGGGATAGCCATTTCAACATTAATAGAAACGTGATCACTCAATGGTTCCATAAAATCAACACTCGACTACGCGCTCAGTTTTCGACGTAAAGAACAAATCTAAAACAGCATAGCCGCGAGTGTGCTGACTAATAATTTGACAAAGTGAGAGCGCCTCGTTACATCCACAAAATATCGACTTTGTTTAGGAAGAGTACACCAGGTTTCAAAGGGCATAGAGGAGGGAAAGGTCGGCCAAACAATATCAGGAAAGTTAAAGTCTCCTGCCAACACAAACATGTCATTCGGGTAAGTTCTAACAACAAGTTCCATAAACTCGTCAAGTAAAGGGGACAAATCCAGAAGCCCGGGAGGCATGGAACAAGCAACCAATGTAACAGAAACACCATGCGTTTTTATTCTGACCCACACGCCTTCAAAACTTGGAATGATATCAAACTTTTCTACACGCAACAACGCTTTTTTTATCGTGATCAAAACCCCTCCCCCTCTCCGCTAGTGCGGTCTTTCCGAATAATGGAGAAATCGTCGTTCAAACTTAATTTAGAGTTTTGGATATCTGCTGTGAGCCACGTTTTACTAACAACCACGTCAGCTGTACATGATTGAATAGCGGAAAGTAGCTCTTCTTGCTTAGAGTACAGACTTCTCGCGTTTGCGATAAAGAAATTGAAAGTTGAGGAAGGCGGTGGTTGACGCGCTTGGGCTGACGGGGGTGACTTGGATTTTTTCAATAGCTACGATGGGGTCGGTTTCACGCAACCGGTGTCGTTGTCAAAATAATAACGTGAGGTTCCCATGATAAGCTTATCATGTCGTAGCTTAAAGGCCTTTCCTCGAGTCTTTGCGAAGGCAATGAGTCCTTTCCTTGCCTTTCGAACTTCTTAGGTGAAATCTTCGCTCAAGCGAGAGTCTGTTCCCTTCAGTTTAGGTGCTTTTCAAAGGACAAGTTCCTTTTCTTGGCAAAGCCCCGAGGGACCTGTTAATGTTACCAGGTGTATTCCTCTGAATCTCTTCTTAATAGGCCAGTAGTGCAGCAAACGCAATGCTTCGCATTGCATTTGAAACTCACCCTTGAAATCTGGACCGCTGGAGAGGTTGGAGTGTCGGGCGAGTTGGTGATTCATAATGGTTAAAGAGCGCAGCAGGACATAGGACAGAATGGAGGACAAGACACAGCGCTGGTGCCCACCGAGGGTAGTAGGCGAAGCATACGTTTACTAATAGGAAAGGAAAACCAAGATAGCTTGACTAATGTCCTCTTATCTGGCGGGGATGGGAGATGGGAAGGGGGTGTGAGATTAAATGTACTGTGTCAAGTTCGCTGACATGACGTAGTCAAGGAGCGAGTCAATAATTTTTTTTTTTTGTTTGTTGCAATACTTGCCTGAGGGTCACCCAGTGTTCATTCCGTGGAGGTCGTAAATATTGTGCAAGTTTGGAGATAGCTTTTTGTATTTTTTTTTGGCGATGCATTCCCAGATGAGATGTCTGCAGGTGACGGAGAATCCAGATATTTTACAGTTAATAATAATAATAATAATAATAATAATAATAATAATAATAATAATAATAATAATAATAATAATAATAATAATAAAAATAATAATAACACTAATAATAATAATAATAATAATAATAATAATAATAATATTGATAATAATAATAATAATAATAATAATAATAATAATTTTATTCCGCATATCAGAATAACACAGTACAAATGCGGGTCTGTCCAAGCCAAAGGAGGCTTGTAGGACAGGACCCGGCAGCCGAACGGCGAGGCTGGGAAGTGAAAAGTCATAAACACATAACAAACAAAAAAAGAAACAACTATAGGTGAAAATAAAAACATGGCGACTAAGTCAGGCTACAATCTTAAGTTGATCAGCATTTTTCTCAATTTTCTTCTTGTGGTACTTTCGAGGACACAATCGGGCAGTTTGTTAAAGATGGAGGGCACATAATGGGAGCGGAGTCTTTTTCCATAACGCGTAACACAACGGGTGGTAACAAAACGGGACGTCTGACGGAGATTCTTGCTGGGGACGAGAGTGCATTTAAAGTCGTTATTCCAAAAATGGTTTAACACTACCGTTTGCAGAAACAAAGAATTAAAATTCGGCATCCGCAAAGACTCGAATATGTCTATGTCAGTTGAAAGGTCAAGGTGATACCCCACGCTTCTTAGCATGCCCCTCAAAATACGGTCAACTTTTGTTTGCCATAACTCTGCGCAATTACCGAACAGAGTAATTCCATACCTTAGCAGGCTGTAGCCAAGGGCAAAGGCAACAGACTTTCTTACAGAAAGCGGCATGAACACTTTGCAACTGTAAAGTAAGCAGCTAATGCTTCGCAGTTTACCACAAATGTGCAATAAATGTGAATTCCACGCCATATCCCAATCAAAAAACACTCCTAAATACTTCACATTGTCAACATATTCTAGCGGCGAACAAACACAGTTCACGCAGCTCGGTTTGTGCAGTACAACTGGCAAATTGAGGTTTACCTTTTTTAGTGGATTTCTAAAACAGAGTAGTTTCGTTTTCGACGTATTAACTGAAATTAAATTTTCCTCGAACCAGCCCATTATTTGCATGGCATCATGCTCCAGGAGATGTACAGCATGATCATATTTTAGATGACGGGACACAAGCACCGTATCGTCAGCATATTGAAAAACACTGCAGGTGGTGACTGCGGCAGAAAGATCGTTAACATAAAGATTGAAAAGCAAGGGTGACAGAACGGATCCCTGCGGGACACCGGCTTTTATCATTGCGCGTACACTTTTGAAGTTACCGACGGATACGATTTGTGAACGATCTAAAAAGAAACTCTAAAGGACAGAAAAAAATGGACCGCGGAAGCCAAAATTATATAGTTTGCGGAGGAGCAACGTGTGGCTGACAGTATCGAATGCCTTCGAGACGTCCAAAAAAAGAGCACAAGCAAATAGATTGTCCTCAAAAGCACCATGGATAAGATCAGTGAAGTCTTCCAACAGGGGCTGCGTGCCTCTGCTAGCAACAAAACCGTACTGAGTGCGTGACAGAGTTTCAGAACTATCAATGAAGTGACTCATTACGGTGAAGAGATGTTTTTCTAGCACGTCAGCAATGCAAGGCAAAATAGAGATTGGCCGGTAGCAGTCAAAGCTATCTGGCGTGCCTCCCTTAAAGAGTGGCTTCACAAGTGCTGTTTTTAGCTGAGCCGGAATAGTGCCTGATAACAGAAACCCATTTATCATGGTCAGTAGGACTTCTTTAATCACATCAAAATTCCGGACTAGATCGCCAACACGAATGTTATCAATACCTGGCGTTTTATGTCTTTTTATGCTAAACAAGAGAGAGCGTAACGAAAGAATGTTTAATGGCGGTAAAAAGGCCGAAGCAGAAGCTATGTAATCGCGGCTCGTACTAGGTGATGTAACACCGCTGTCTCTGGCGAACCCTGATGACGCCGAGAAATGCCTGTTGAAATGATTCACGGTTGACTGCAAGTCGGTGCCGAAATGCTTTAAAAGTGAAACAAAGATAGGCTGGCGGGGAACGCGACCTCTGAAAGTGTTAATTAGTTCCCACGTTTCACGCGGATTTGACCTAGCATCAAAAAATTTCCCCTGAAAGTAACGTCGTTTAGCAGATCGAATCATTGCATTTACGTGATTTCTTGCGCACCTAAATTGAGTCCTTAATTCTACGTTCTTAGGCGTTCGACGGGAGCGCACCCACAACGCCTCCTTAGACTTAATAGGCGACATAATGTCAGTGTTAAACCAGGGTTTATCTGATCTTCGCCTGAAGATAACCTCTTTTTTTGAAGCGGATTGAAAGGACTGCCAAAGCTCAACAAAAACGAGATACAAATTTGCGCCTTCATTGGAACGAAGAAATTCGTCCCAGTCGAAAGCTGCGACCAACGCGTCAAGTTTATTTGTGTCTGTAATGGTTACACGAGGCGCATTGCTCTTGTTAATATTCGTCGTCGCAGCCTGATATTGCAAGTGGCACCCGATGAAGTAATGATCGGACAGTTTTTGGGTAATGACCGCAGATTTTATCAGGTGATCGCTAGCTCGAACATTTATATGGTCAATGCATGAAATTACAAGCTCCCCAGACAAAACCTCCTCTCTTGTCGGGAGGCTAATCGTACATTCGATTCCGTACTCTGACAAAAGTGTTAGGTAATCGCAGACAGTAGACTTGTTAGGTTTCAGCGTGTCGATATTCATATCACCAACCAAACAAAATGGCCCCTCAGATCGCAAATCTTGAAGAATCACTTTTAGCTCTTCCAAAAAGAGAGGAACATTCTCTGACGGAGGCCTGTACACTGCCAAAATGAACAAAGAAAAATCGGGATGAAATATTTTTACTGCTTTGGTTTCTGCATGCTGGAAAGATATACTCGACGCCGATGGAAGCCACCTTTCCTTGACATAGATTGCGATACCCCCACCTCTCTCATTGTCACGCGTGTGAAAAAATGCTTCGTAGCCGTTTAACGAGAATCGATTAGTTTGAAAAGAAGTAACACCAATCTCGGTAGGAACAAAGACGCCAACAGACGGGTCCAAACTGTTTACAGAAATTTGAAACTCATCCCAGTGTTTCTTTAGGCTTCTGATATTTACATGAATCAACGTAAAAGAGTGGTCAGATATGGGCCCTAGAACCCGATGAAACGAACTGCAATCCGGGACAGAAAAGCAACCTGCCATGCACTACGCTAGCTTCTCGAGATCTGTTACGGTGTTTATACGTATGGCAGGCAATCCCTCGTCTTTCCTCGCAAATATTTTTGCATTTTTGAGCCACACAAATCGAAAACCACACTCTTTCCCTTTCGATCTCGCCATCCAAAATAGCTCTCTGTTGGCTGCGGTGAGGTTGTCATTGAAGAACAATTTCAGCTGGTTATCAGACTGACTCCGTCTTCGCAGCTGGCTGCGCGCAGCCATCCAGACATTTTTTATGGCAAGCGAAGCAAAACTAATGAGAACCGTGGAAGAAGAGTCAGGCTTTTTGGGAAGTCGATGAATCGCAAGGATGTCTGATAATATAATAATAATAAAATTAATAATAATAATAATAACAATATGAATAATAATAATTATTGTTAATATTATTATTATTATTATATTCACTCTGCTAGACTCCTCATCCCGAAGTTCTGTGCCTCAAAATTTTGTGTCGATTTTCTTTCAATGTCCTGTGACCAGACGGACAAACCAACTTTAACTCTTTTCTCCTGTCTCTGTATGCATAACATCAAAGATTTTTTTCTTCTAATAATTTATATTGACCAGTACTGCTGAAGTGAACATTTACTGTGGTCTTCAAGTGTCTTAACTTTTTTTTTCTTTTTTTTTTCTCTGACCGACTATGTTACCAATTCTACCTAAAAGGGTTCAGTCACTCAAGCCCATGTCGGCTTTGACGAACCTGACTGCTTTGTCATGAGTATAGTCCTCGAAAATAAATATATTATTATTATTATTATTATTATTATTATTATTGCCTCAGGAGAGCCGTGGCATCGCGAACAGGCGACAGCCAATACAATGGAGGCCCACGGTGCCACGTCAAGGGGCAATGATTATGAGAAGATATGCACAAGGGGAGGACGACTACGTATAGATGACAGAGAGGTGCTGACGATGTTCAAATAGAGCCCGCGGGCGAGGACGCTGCCCGATGTTGCGGGTGATAAGGGCCCAGTGCTTCCCAGTGGGCTGCTCGCTGGGTTCGTCCTCCGTCCGTTTGGCAGAAGTGTCCTGTCAAGCTCTCCAGGGTGGCGTCCGCAGGCCCCACCGTGCGTTGGGGCTGGGAAAGCCCTGGCGGCCCGGCGGTGATGAAGACGACATGCATTATGAAGACGACCCGCTCCTCCGAACCGCCGCGCGAGTCCTGGAGGCCCGTTGACGGCCGAGGCGAGCAGGCCAACGAGCCAAGGCGACCCTCGTCGAGCTGTCCGATGTACGTTCTTGAAGGGAAGCTGAAGAGCCTTTCGAAAAAAAAAAAGAGTTAGTGGTTGATTCTGACGTGTTTGTGCCTGCTGAGTCCAAATATCGCAACCGTTTGACCGAAAATAATCACCAAACGCGAAAAAAAAGCGAAGAAAACAGAAGCGGTCGCCGCGGCGGCACGCCATTGGCTAGTCACGCGTGTCGCGCCACTACGTCATAAGAGGACCATCATGATTCTCGCTTGCTCCGTCGCTTGCAGAAGTAGCCGGGCGCCGAGGCTTCTGCTCTTGTAAATCGGGTTCGGCTTCTGATTTTTCGAAATCTTTCGGTGGATCCGAAAGAAGAATGTGTCCAAAGGACCCTCGACGTGACAAAGTACGCGTTCCAGCCGTTGGCAAAGCAGAAAAACTACCCCCGTTGTAATAAGGGCAGACACGAGGAACCGCTTGCGCGGACGCGACATGTCCTGCTTCATACGTTCAGGAACGTACTGACTGCTACTAATTGTAATGTAAAACGTTGACAATAAGCAGAGTGCTATTGACAGGACGCGTCGAGCCGCATTAGCGTGTCGACCCTCCCCAAAACGGTCGTCAGAGGACAAGAATTCGGCACACACCGGCATTCGTGCTTGCCAGCTGCTAAACAAGTGAGCGTGCAGGCTGCATTGTTCAAAAAGGCTGAAGTGGTTTGAAGGGATAGTATAATCGGCTTCGGGCGACGGGAAAGCTTCCCCTGAGATGAGACGGGTGATGAGACAGGGTCGCCGTTCTGCCATTGCCATGTCCTTGTGTACTATGCGAATAACTGCGGACTACATGCAGAGCGGCAGAAACATGTAGGCACCCTAGTCCATCGATAGCGGTACCCTCTGCTGTGTTTAGTTTGTTTGCCACCAACTATTACGCCATTACAGCTTTAAAAAAAGCGGAGATGTGTTCCCGACAACCCTTAATTTTATGTCGAATTCATGAAATCTTTTTGGGCCTCTTGATCCACATCTACCAAGATTTGTTGACTGCATCAGACCCCCACGAAGCATTATCATCGTCCGATCGCATTTCTACGGCACAAAGAACCATTGCATGACACAAACTTTATACGGAAAACACTGCGTAGCCTGTAAACAAATGAACTCGTTTCACAACAGAATGTCACATGCTTTGTATCTCCAAAAAGCTCTCCTGAAGAGAATATGGACCTATGGAAGGAAAATTTAACAAAATTTATGTTTACGTTTAAAAAATATGTGACCTCAAATAATACCAGCAATTGAAAAAAAACCTTATTAATTATGTTGCACCATGAAAGTCGCATGATGAATTGCATGACCGCTTATTAGAGCAAGCCCTCCCCTCCCAAGTGACTGGGTAGCGGAGGAGTAGATTAAAAACAAAAGAAAAGAATCTTGGGTTACCCAAGATTGTTTTCTTTTGTTTCCCGGATTCCCGAACCGGAGTCGGTCACTTCAACGATATAAGAAACCAACTGTAAAACACTAATATAAGACAGCTAACACAAAAGAGCCAGTGGAGGCCCACTATTCGGCAACAGGATCACGGCTTTTCCAGTTCACTTCACATTTCTAATAACGTAACAGCTTTTTTTCTAGAACAGTCAACCTTAAATTCCCACCTAGTTTTGTTTCCTTTTTGCGTGTGCCTTTTAATGTGCTGCATTGCCTTCTTACCTTCAAAGATGATCGGCAGAGCGTCGGGTTCAGGCGAGCCCTCTTCAGGCCCAAACCCATACGGACATTGTTTTCACATGGGCCGTCCGAAACACGTTTCAAACAAAAAATGGTGTACTTGCTCAAACTCGCCTGTTTGCATAGCGGGAACCCACTTCTTTAAAATATCGGTGTCGGAGTGGAGGAGGCGGTAAGCGGGAAGAACAACTGCGACGAGCGCTGTTCGGGAAAGCTTACGGCTACACATGAGTACGGCGTCGTGCAACAGCACGAGTCGGTTGGTTCGGTGCCACGAGAATTTCTGCTAACACGTGAAGAAACAAGAGAACAACCAACACGACAGGTGATTGAGTTATTAGCACGACCGGTCAACGGATAAAAACAAGCGGTATGCAGCGGCAGAACGACGACGGCTCGAAAAGATAGTATACACCAACTCATGTTTACAAACAAACCGGAGCGCCCGGTGCGCCCCTAGCGGACGCCACCGGCGCCGCGCATGCGCGATGGGGGTGTGGGCAACAAGCTCGCCGTCGCCCATAAACACACCATTGAAATGCAATGTTGTCAGCGTCAGTGTGAGTTCCCCTGCCCTTTTTCGCGTTCAAATTGTTGGTTCTACGTCTTCCTGGCGATGTCTGACTATCTTGAGCGACGTCAGCGAAATTACCGAGGCTCGTTACACCGCAAAGCTTTGCGTGAAAAATGTGACATGTGGCAATTCATTCCGCGTGGACGCCGCAGAATGTACGCTAAAGCCTGATTGGCATGATGAGATTTCGCTCGGAATTTTCAGTCGCGACGCCGCTCGGGCTGCAAAAGCGTGAACCGTAGCTGAGATGGTCGACGTCGATACTGACAATCGCAAGCTGAATCGGACCAACTGAATTAGGCACAACAAGTCGGTGATGGTCACTGGGAACAATGATCAACATCTCCTTGTATCTACTGTTTACATCGAGCCTGCTTACCAACCTTCAAATTTAAGTCTTTTGAGGCCTGCACTTACTTCTTATCGCAAGTACCGGGCCAACATTTGGTCTACGGACCGGCGTCGTCAAAGAGAGCAGACGACAAGCAGAAACGTTTGAAAGAGCAGACGACAGTTCGGACAATCAGGCGGCCGTTTGAACTTGAAGACGCACTGAACGTAGTCCGCAGGCGGTCCGCACAACTTGACGGTTTTCTGGCGTTAATGTTGGAACAAAACAAATAAATCTGATCACCACAAGTGTCCGTGAATTCAACCCAAAGTGCTTCTCGCCCAAGCAATCGTTGTCCGACGGCATCTGCTTTTCCCTTTTCACGGCACATATTCAAATTCTCGGACGATCCGAGCACGTGAAAATTGACCTTCAAACCTTTCTCAACACTTTGGGTACGGCCCCAGTCGCGGCGTTTGGACGAGAAGGCAGGTTTTTGTCTGGTTCCTTTCAAAACAACGCAGGAATACACGTCTGGCATGGGGACTTCTGCCCACAGCCCCAGACCGGAAGTGCGACCGACGCGCCACCACCGCGCCGTGACGTCACAGAGATGAGTTTGTGTATGCAATGTTGTCGGCGCCCACGAGGGAAGCGCAGCCAGCCGCGGCGGGGTCCCCCAGCCGGACCTTTTGTGACGTCGGCTGACGGGCTTCCTCCTCTCTCCCCTTTCTCCCTGCTTCGGAGAGGCGTGGCTTCGGCGCTACTTTGAAGGCGCTTTTCCGGCAAATCCGCGCAGAAAATGACCAAACGAATACCATATTCGTGATTGCTGAGGTGTAATTAACTAGGTTCAGTTGTTTTTTCTCATATTTAAAACCGCTTCAGCTTCTATTTAAAGGCAAAGCCCTGGCGGCTCACGGTGCAGTCGCTCGCCTCGGTAAAGGCAGCGGCTCCAGGGGGTGGCCCAGCCGAGGTAGACGGCTGCCACCCCCATGCATTCAGGTACAGGCCAGAAGGTAGCGCCTCGGTCACCCGGCACAGCTTCCTGTCGTCGTCGTCGGGGTAGAGACCAGGGGCGCTATGCTGTGCTTTTTGGGCTTCCAGGGTGACCAGGGAGAGGGAATGTGAAATCAACAACGCTCTATGAATGTTGATTAGTGGAGTCGCTGACGACGAATTTCTGCGATATTGTCAAGGCGTCAGAAGGTGAGTTTCCGCGATGCATGGTGTTGCTAAGATACGTTCATTCACACCTACGTCAGTTCGATTCTCCTTAGTCGTTGTGGGAGTCCAAAAAGTGCAACAAAGGGCCCCTGGGTCGTCTTCGGACGCCGGTTTATGGAATATTTTAAGTAGCACTTGTGTGATTGACGTGTTCGTTGCTATGCGACGAAGCCATACCTTTTCCCATCTGGAATACCGCGGTGGGAGTGGGTTGCCCTCCGCAGGGAGAAGAGCCGCCAACCTCGTTTTCCTTCGCTTCTTTTAGCTTCTTCGATTTCATCTGGGTCTAGTCCTGTTGGTGAGATTTGGCTTGAGGGAATCATAAGACCTTGTGCGGAGCTGTAGGCTTCTAGATCGTTCCGCACAGTCTCGTGGGATTCCTCGTTGCCCAGGATGCCTTAATGTCCCGGGTGTCCACGCAATTTCGACGTCACTGCCATGGAATTCGAGAATCTTTGCTGCCTTCTTGATTTTCTCTGCAACATTTTTTCTTCTGTCTATCGTTTTGCATTCTTTTACTTTTTTTTCTGGGAATTGGTGAAAATGTTTACGTATTGCGATCTGTCCCGCAAGATTTGGCTTTCGAGTGCCTAAAGATGGCATGAAGTTCTGCTGCTTTCACACTCCTACTCTCGGGGACTTACTTACAACGGTGCCGGGTCTGGCTGAGTGCCACGCCAGTGCGGTAGTCCCGTCTTCGTTTCGTGCGGCGTCCATGTAAATCACCTCAGTATTCTCCTGTATGAAAATCACATTTATGTCGCGTTTGTGCCTTTTCGTCGCGCGCTCTCTTCTTTTGGTGTTTTCCTTGCCATGGCTTTGTGGCGTCAATTTGACGTCCACCACCATTTAGTCTTCTCGCGGGGGAGAGGATGGTAAAGCTTCTTTCACCCAGGATGTTGAACATTATTCTTTCTGGGTGTGCCTTTTAGATTCGGAGTCGCTGACGCGCAATGCTGAGGGCCATGTCGGAGGACATGGCCCTCAGCATTGCCTCCGAGATTTTTCGCGCGCTCTGATTCGGCCTGTCCAAACGCACGACTGCCCAGAAGAAAAATAAAACCGAGCCAGTTGTATAGATTTCCTCATGCTGCGCTAAGAACCAAACTAGAAACGAAAACAAAATCGCCGTAAAGCACACTGTCAAGTGTGATCCCGCGGCATGAAACTTGCATTTTTGTTGTTCTAACCATAAGAAAAGAGAAAGTTAAGTCGATCTCGGTTGATTCGTAAGTTGTATTCGCTCTTCCGGTCATTGCTTTGTTTCGATACATGATACCTTAGAATGCAAGATCGGAAGAAGTAGCCAGCTGGGCGTGAGACGTGTTTTTTCCATCGTCAGAGAGCCAGCCGAACCAGTGTCGCACACCATGTCTTCAATCGACAGTGGGGTCACGCTGCTGGGTTACAAGCTCGACCGCAAACTGGGAGGCTTCAGGGGCCGCATTCGCAAATGCCGCCACCCGTTCAACATCGGAACCAACCCCTGGAGCCCCACTATGAGAGTGCTGGACTCCCTGCGTCGCCGAAAATTAAGGCGGTTCGTCTGCAAGCCGGGTATGCAGTGAGCACTTGCCAGGCTCTGGAGACCGGCCTGCTAGAAATCAGCAGCCCATGGCGGCCCCACGAAGACCACCGTCGCGAAAACCGTTGCATGTTTAACGCTCTACATCCTCACCAACTCCAACATCCACCCTTCACACTCGTACAGAAGCTCCAATTAAACCGTCATCACTAGTTCTTTTAAAATTCTCCGGGGTACTTGGAAGGTGTTGAAATTTCCGGGACTGGTCTACGCCGGTGATATTGCCACGAATGACAAGTGATGACGCGACGAAAAGTGAAAAAACTAAACGCTTAATTGGGCGAACTTGTGCCCAAAAATAAAAAAAAGAAAACAGAAGATAACAATGGACCGTCGTGGGCGTTGATAGCGGCGCAACAGCAGGATCGAGCGCTTAGGCGAGACTGACCACGGCTCGCCACGCGGAGCACCTTTTGTACCCACGAGTGTCTCTGGAACATTCAGCCTTGAACATTCGGCACATAGAACATTCAGAACTCGATCAGAGGCGAATGTACTCAAACTTACGAGAACGTCAGGTTGAAAGAATAAATAAACAGGCAGTCCGCTGACTGGAATCGATCTACACCTTCCGCGCGACAGTCAAGCGCAGTAACCACTCAGGCACGCACGCGCGCGCGAGCCGACGCGCGTGGCATTACTCCCTCCTCTAAAAACTCATTGCCTCTATGCGACGTGCCAGAAAACAAAAACAGAAAAAAATAATGGCAAACTACGTAGACTTGTGCAACACAATCCCATCGCGCGTATTATAAAACACAATTCACAGTCTGATCGATCGTAGTACGTACGGCTTGAGGCGCACGACATAGACGACTTCCGGTCGAGGAGGCCGGCGTGATGAAGTCCGTGTTCCGCCGGGCATCACCTCGTAGTTCAGATCCCCGAGTCGACGAAGCACTTTGCAGTGTTCAAAGTAGCTCTTCATGAGTTTCTCGCTGAGACCACTGCGGCGAATCGGTGTCCACACCCACACCCTGCCTCCGGGCTGGAAGGGAACGTCCCGACGACGAAGATTGTAGCGGCCAGTGTCGATGCGTTGTTGGCTTTTAATCCGAAGTCTAGAGAGCTGACGGGCTTCTTCTGCCGGCTGGGCAATCACCTGGGTGTCGTCGCTTCCGTCGACAGCCCGTTCGTGGGGTAACATCGCGTCCAGCTTTGTCGTTACCTTTCGACCATGCACCAGTTGAAAGGGCGTCACCCCGGTGCTCTCTTGTACGGCCGTGTTGTGGGCAAATGTGGCGTAGGGCAACACCTCGTCCCATGTCTTGTGCTCCACGTCGACGTACATAGAGATCATGTCGGCGATGGTCTTGTTGAGTCTCCCCGTCAGCCCGTCGGTCTGCGGATAGTACGCTGTGGTGCGACGATGGCTGGTGTGGTTGAGACGAAATATTTTTTTTTGCGTCAGCTGGGCCATGAACGATGATCCACGGTCAGACATCAGGGCTTCGGGAGCGCCGTGCTGGAGGACGATGGACTCGATGAGAAACATCGCGACTTCCACAGCAGTCCCTGAAGGAAGGGCTTTCGTTTCGGCGTACCGCTTAAGGTAATCTGTGGCGACAATTATCCATACGTTTCCTTGCGTCGATGGTGGGAAAGAACCAAGTAGATCCATTTCAATCTGCTGGAACGGTGCGGCCGGGGGAGCAATCGGCTGCAGGAGACATGCCGGCTTCGTCGGCGGTTTCTTGCGTGGCTTGCACTCGCGGCACAATTGTGTGTAGAGGTGAACGGTCTTCGGGAGCTTGGGCCAGTAATTCCTTTCACAAATTCGGGCCAGCGTACGGCTGTAACCAAGGTGTCCAGACGTCGGGTCGTCGTGGCAGGCTTGGAAGATCTCTATAAGGTCGGTAGGGATTACTATCAGCCATGTCGAGCTGTTGTCTCCAAAGTTCTCCTTATAAAGTATGCCTAGTCGGAGGGCGAAGGTCGGCAGGGCTCTCAAGAAGACACGGGGGATAGTACCCCTCGTCCTTCGAGGTGCTCGATTACCGCGCGAAACTCTGGATCGTCCCTTTGACGTCGTGCCATGTCGTCGTCGCTGCTACCGGGAGATGTCTCGACAGGTGTTTTGGACAGGCAGTTGGCGTCGCTGTGCTTGCGGCCTGGCTTGTACACCACAGTCATGTTAAACTCCTGCAGTCGGTGGCTCCATCGAGCGAGGCGTCCTGAAGGGTCCTTTAGGTTCGTAAGCCAGCAAAGCGAGTGGTGGTCCGTGACAATGCGGAACGGGCTCCCGTACAAGTACGGGCGGAACTTCGTGATTGCCGAGACGACCACAAGACATTCCTTTTCAGTCATAGAGTAATTTATCTCCGCTTTGGAGAGTGCCCGACATGCGCAGGCAAAACCTCGCTCGGTGCCTTCTTGCACTTGAACCAGTACCACGCCAAGTCCTGCGTTACTTGCGTCCGTATGAATCTCGGTTTCCGCATCTTGATCGCATCTTGATCGCCTGCTGTTGCTCCTCGGCCCATTCGAACTTTTGGACGTCCTTTGTGAGGTTTCTGAGCGGTGCGGAAATCCTTGCGAAATCGCGAACGAAGCGCCGATAGTAGACACATAGTCCAAGAATCTTCCCCACGGCCTTCTTGTCTGTCGACGCTGGAAATGATGTGACGGCGCGAGTCTTCTCTGGGACTGGGCGAACGCCATCATTGCTAACCACGAGACCTAGGAACTTCAGTTTGTCTTACGCGAACCGACACTTCGATAGCTTCAGAGTGAGGCCGGCGGTCTGTATGGCCTGGAGAACAGCTCGGAGTCGTCGCAAGTGCTCGTCGAAGTCGCTTGAAAACACTACGACATCGTCAAAGTGGACGAGACAGCTCTGTCATTTCAGCCCAGCCAGTACGGTGTCCATGACACGCTGGAAAGTTGCGGGCGCCGTGTATACCCTATTGGGAAACCCCAATATGAACAGCATATTATGGATATTGGTAAACAATATTCTTTTATTGTATTACAATACGATATGGATAGTGTATTAGAAAACATTACATTTATTGTATTGTATTACAATAAGGGTTTGTTATGGGATTCCAATATCCATAATACGCTAAAAATATTGGAATCCCATACCGTATAAACCCTTATTGGATACACATGTGTCGCATGGGGATCCAATAAGGGTTTACGATTCCAGTGTACTTAGCGTATTATGAATATTGGAATCCAATATATTTTATCGGCTACCATTAAATCTATATGCGTGTTTGAATATCATGTTCAGCACAACATTTCTTTGCATGCAGTCTCCTTGTATGTATTTCTGAGTGATGAAATAAAAAATGTTGCTGTTGTCAAATTATGAATAAAGAGCAAAAACACTAGGCTTATCCATACCAAATATATTTCACATATATTTGGTATGATATGTATTTGGTATGGAACTGGAGGATCCAGCATTTACTGCAAAAGAAAGTTAATTGTTTAGGACTCTCATTCAAAAGCTTGATGTTTGAAAATAGAGTGTGGAATCCTCATCTTTTAATGAAAACAGCACCTGCTAGCAGCAGCCATATAGAAACTGCAAGATAAAAATTTGTGATTAGTTCGCGACAAGGAGCAATTCCTCACTAAGCCAGATAGATTCAAAATTATGTCTGCGTTGATTGCAGAAAAATAAGCTTCAATGCCACTGCCCCAGGTCATTCTGAGCTCGGTCAATCAAATATACGTATCCGCTCGCCTGGCTTCAGTATTCCAGCTTCGCACCAAACTAGAGTATCTGGAATGCTCACTTTTGAAGAAAAACGAACTGGTGTTTGCTGGCTTGTAGGCCGTTGAAACTGGAAGAGAGATTTGCGATTAGTTGCGTCCAAGTAGCACTTACTTTGAGTAGTCACGTAAAGTACACTAAGTCGGAAAGATTCAAAATTACATGTGCGGGACATAGATATCCTCTTGCGACGTAACTGGGCACACGTCAATGTCGCCAGCATGTATTACAGAAAAATAAGCTTCAATGCAGGAGCCCCCCGTCGTTCTGTCTATCTATGCTGGAACGCAAACTAAATGATGTAGAAAACTGCATCGGGCACTGACTGGCTAGTCTCTCGGGTCACGTGACATCACGTTGAAATGTCGTTTTTCCCTATGCAGTTCGAGCTATGCTCGTAAAATGATGCAGTTGCCGGTGACGTCAAAATGTCGTCACGATGCACTTTGACGACGCAGTTAACAGAGTGGTCGAGACGAAGCTGGGATCGTTCTGGATCGTAAAAGATGGCGACCCTAACATATGCATCTCTACTGTTGGGCTCGCTAGCGGATCGAGTTTTTAGAGATCACCGGGGTGCTTTCGAGACGAGCGATGCGAGGTTTTCGGGGAAATACCGGCTGACCAAAGGGGTGATTCGCTTGCTGTGCGACCAGCTTTGGGAAAGCTCTAGCGGCGTCGCGAAGGGTCCCGCGTGCTGACGGTCAAGCAAGTCCTCGGAGCTCTACACTTCTAAGCCGCTGGCGGCTTCCAGGGAACCGTTGGGAGCGCCGAAAACAATGGTGTTCGCCAGTGCTCTGTGAGTCGCAAACTCGTTGATGTCACCAATGCTACCATCGATTGCCTCGGATCGAAGTGGCTGTGTTTCCAGCAAACTCAAGCAGAGAAGGCGCTCACAAAAAGGAAGTTCTTCGAGCGAGGCAGGTTCAGCGGCGTGATCGATAAATATTCTAAATACTCTTACACGATTCAACACGATTGTGTTTTCATTTGGGTGCACCCCATATAAGCGATTTGGCTGAGCGAAAAGCGAAGCAACGGTAACAGGCTTAAGTAGAGCTAGTTGGTGTGACAAAACTGGGCAGATGTTTTGTCGCCTACAGCAATACTGAAGCCAGACAAGCGGTACGGCATATTTAATTGACGGAGCTCAAAACGACTGGGCACGCTTGCACTGAAGTTTGTTTTGCTGCAATACACGCATGTATAGCAGCAAAACATGCTTCAGTGAAAGCGTCCCCAGTCGTTCTGAGCTCCGTCAATTAAATATGCCGTACCGCTCGTCTGGACTGCAGTATTGCTGCTTCAGAGCAATCTGGAAAATCTGGAATCTTCACCTTGAACGAGAATGAACTGGCACCTGCTGCCTTGTGGGCCATGGAAACTGCAAGAAAGATTCGCGATGAGTTGCGTCCAAGTAGCAATTTCTTTGAGTAGCCACCTACAGCACAATTGTGGAGCAATTTGTATCATATAAACTCCCCTTTCGGAGCAGGAAAAAATCTCGTTGTGAAGCGCCTTAGTATCAGGAAAACTAAACATTTTGGAAGCAACACGAACAAATAGCACTTCTGTACTGTTTTTTGTTGGTGGTACCAGTGCCCTATTTATTAAATCAGATATTGCAGCACATTAAAAACCGCAGGTTAGCAGTAGTACTGCCCTGACAAAGTGCCCTTTCACAGGCTGTCGACGGTATTGCGGTATTCAAGCGGCACGGCGAAACGTTATCTCTTTGCGGCTGTTTGTCCACCTGCTTCGTCATGACTGCTCCGGGCCCGAGTAGCTTTCCGCGCTTATTGATGGCAACGTTCGAGAGGACTAATTCCTTTTGCCGAGGCCACCGACAAGCTCGTGGCAGGCCGCTAGTTTGATATCTCGGAACGGGTGGTGCGCCCGTGGCGGCTGCGGCGATTCGAGACTTACAACTATGGCGCACACAACGAGGTTTTCACGAACCAAAGTCGGGACGAATTCGAGAGTTAGAGGCAAAACTTGCGGCGTGCGTCGCGAAAGAACGCAACCCGTGTCAAATGTGGCCCTACGTAATGTCTTTATATATTTATTTTTATTTTCCTGGTACGCGGTGTGGAAGAATCAACCTACATTCGAGTCGACTTACAATCATGTAAATACGTTTCCTCACTCGCATTGGTAATCATCGGCCGTGATTCTGACCCAGGAATATTGGGCTCTATACCCATCCCCGCCTTTTTCAAACTGGTGAGCATAGTACGGATGCGCGGTCGTGTAACCACTAGCAGTAAAGCTACAGGCTAAATTTATCTACAGCCTGAATGACGGTCGATATAACCTAAGTCAGACCGACCTCTCACTGTGTAAACCTTCAACACAACTTGGTTTGTTTCAGTGCTATCGTGATAAATATACTCAAGGTGTCCGAGCATCCTAAACTACAGCGATTAACTAAACTGGTTTGTTAGCTCTATTCTGAGTTCACACGCAGTGCGACAGTATGACAACCAAGTGGATAACCAATCGTTTACGGTATTTGACATGAAAAAGAACACGCAACAATTCGCAACAAGGAAATGAAGCAACAACCACGCAAACGAAAAGATAACCAAATTCGGTATTGATGCCGCTGGTCTGCCAGTGAACGAGCGTCTGAGCGGATTTCTACTAAGGGCTCTCTAACTTACTCTGCGCATGCAGAAAAAAAAATTATGTTTGCTCATCTTCGGGAGGACTTAGCAGTGATGATGCAGAATAGAGCAGCCAGAACGCCGCATTCCACAAGGGTCGCAACAAAACAATAAAGTCACTGAGCCGGAAGCCTGGATTGTGATGGCTATTTTCCACCGGGTTCCTAGTCGAAAACGCCATTCTTCCGAAAAAGAAAAAGAAAAAAAGGATTCGTTCACGAACCAACTAGCCCTTTTTGGCGCAGTTTGGCATGGTTTGGCACAATTTATTTATTTAGGCGCAGGCAAAGGGGAATTTATCAAAATGGCACAATTGGCACAGCTGGACCACCCCGAAAATTACATGCGCGTGACATAATATGCTTGTTGCGACAAAACTGGGCACACGTCGACAAACGTGTTGTCCACGTGTATTGCAGCAAAACAAGCTTCAATGAAAGCGTCCCCAGTCGTTCTGAGCTCCATCAATTAAATACGTCGTACAGCTCGTCTGGCTTCAGTATTGCTGCTTCAGAGCAAACTAGAAAATCTGGAATCCTCACCTTTGAACGAGAACGAACAGGCGCCTGCTGGCTTGTGGGCCGTGGAAACTGTAAGAGAGATTTGCGATTAGTTACATCGAAGTAACAATTGTTTTTTAGTAGCCACCTACAGTACACTCAAAAATACATGCACGCGACATAGATGCCTCATGCGGCGGAACCCCCATCATCCTTGTTTTCTGTTAAATCTGCTCACCTTCACCACTCGCCTCCAATTTCTGTGCTACTTCTTTAATCTCAATTCCCTGGTTCCCAAAGCTCACGCCATGGCTTGCGCCAGGCACGGATCTGTCAGCTCTGCGACCGGCGCTATTGTGGCAAGGATGCCACAGCACCTGACACTTGATGTCTTCTTTTAATATTTTGAGCATGGCTCAAAACAGGTTGATGGGTGTCTGGTATGCCCTTTGCTTACTTACGGATTGTTCCAAAAACAGGGGGTAGGCGCTTCTGCTATCTGGGCGCATGCTCGGTGTTTTGCAATAGTTGAAATTCAACTCTGCAGGAATCTTGAAATATAACAAACAGAATGTGCATGCCAAAAGGCATAGAAAATGAAACACCCACCATCTATCTATTTTCAGTTCTTGTCCGGAAGAAGCTGTGGTATATGTAGCCTCCCTCGCTTAAGTTGCTCCTCCCTAGAGTCCTGGTTGGGTCTCGTCCTGATGAATCGTCGGTGGAGACCTGAGGTGTGGTCAACATCAGATTAGGCCTTTTGAGAGATAATTCATATACTTGCTGAGAGGAAGTACACCTAAACGAATCACAGGCATGTCATTTCTAGTGCGTTTTAAATTGAGAGGCCTAATGTAAAATGAGACGTCAATACTGAAACACCCCTGTAGCGAACCTAGAATTTTGAAGGCCTTGTCCCCCTCGCTTGGGGGACAAGGTACATTACTTCCAACACCTGGATGAAATTTTTACAGTAACATCCCGACTCAATGCCCGTCCCCAATATTCGGCCACCACACTTTTAGAAAAAACATTTTTTTAGAAACCACCGAGTCATCGACCACGCCTACAAAACCCTGAACCAAGTATACTCGTACCGTGGCTTGTCTGCTCCCTGTTGCCCCCGAGTTAACTCGGGCTGACAATGTTTTCGTTTTAATTGGAACCTATGTTTTTAGTTTCGGTTTCACTTGTTGAGGCAGGTGGATACTTTTGTAAAGCTTCCTTCCTATGCGTTTCCGAGTCACCATCTTTGTGATGGCAAACCTCCAAGCTTTGATTTTGCGCTCCTTGACGAATGCTGAAACTCATTTAGGTGGGCAACAGCTCAAAATGCTTGCTCCTGGTGGAAGGGAAAAAAACTCGTGTTCCTGATTGGCAGCCACTTGCCGCCAAGAATTGCTGCACATATTCGAAAGAACCCAGTCTTAGTCTAATACAGATTATTTGGCCGGACAGAGACACAAAAGCCTGACACAAGACCACTATAAAGACAGGAAGTAGAGTGCCTGTGAGGAATGAAACACACAACTCAGATAGGAATCAATAACTCACCTTGAAAACACTTGCCATGAGCGGCAAAGAGCAAATTTATGGCCTTGATTGGCTGGTGCTTGCCTCCAAGGCCTGCGTGTATAAAAAAAATTACCCGGTCTTAGGCAAACCTGGGTGTTTTTGCAGGAGAGACAACAAAATACTAATGCACATACGAAATGGCATCCAAGAGGAATGGTACACAAAACTCATATAGGCGGGCAATAGCTCACCTTGAAAATACTTGCTTTCGGTGGCCGAGAACAAACTCGTGTACCTGTGTGCAGCCATTTGCTGCGAAGAATACCTGCACATATCCTAAAGAACCTAGTCTTAGTCTAACACAGATGCTTTGGCCGGACAGACACAGAAAAGTGATACAAACCACAAAGAGCAGGAAATAGTGTCTGCGAGATGAAAACAGACCCAGGTGGAGAGGCTCGTTCTCTGTTTCACCTTAGTCAAATAGTGTAGCTCATTTTGCTAAAACAATGCATATTTGCTAAAAAAATATAATATATATTGTGCTTCATTTAGCAGAGTTTACTGCCAAGGATACCTGCACACCAGAAGAAGTCAGACTTAGTCACAGTTTTTTTTTCTTTTGATGAGTGACAACAGAATCCTACATGGGTGATGAAACAAAAAATAAGCCCAGCAAGCCAGGCTAGCTTGCCTTGATGCAAGCACAGTGCCTCGGCCGACAAATGAGGTTCTATTCTTGGTCACTTCTAATATTTGGTTTGAATAGTCCAATAAATGAAGATAAGGCAATCTCTCTTGCAGGCGACAGCTGCAAACGAAATTCATATACCTCGATGAACGACCTGGAAATAAAATTGGGTGGTGGCCGAGTGGTTTAAGGTGTCAAATTTCAGACTTTCAGGCTCTGTAGTTCTGGTTTAAGTCCTCCTGGTGTATATTTGTATCCTTATTAATTACATTTAAATTGTTTTTTTTCGAATTTTGAGGCACAAGCGCATAACTTATATGCTAATTCACCTTTATAAACATTTTAATTGTACTCCAAGGTGCTCGTAATAAGTTCCCGGCAATAGCGGTTTTCAATTTTGTTTTCTTGCTCTCGCTGCTGCTTGCTTCCTTGCCCTTAAAATGCTGACAACGCAACACAAAAGTAATAAAAATCTGTTTCAAATGTGATGAAGATCAGCATTTCCAAGTTGTACCCCTGCTTCATGCCCCGACCATGCCACCATACCATAGCTGAGTGCAGTGACGAATGGCCCCCGGTGCTGTGACCCGACTGTATATGGCCTTGCGGTGTGGCGCGACTCATGCAGCACCTATGCTTCATGATGGAGCCAGTGAGCGAGGTGCGACCTGCTAGAGCTGTGCAAGCCACAGCTTTACAGCCTGCAAAGGGTGGGAAGATGCCCCTCCCTTTGCAGAGCTTGCAAGAGCTCACTAAGAAGCTATTGGAAGCACCAGGGAGCCACAGAGTGTGAATAAAAGCGCTTCTGAATGTGAATTTGTGTGTAAATTATGCGTCTATATGTTAAAAATTAAAAAAGTATACATAGATATATGTGTACGCAAAAAAAAAAAAAAAACACATCTCCAGGTGGGCTTGAACCCAGAGCTCCACCGCCCTTGATTTTAGTTCCCAAAGGCCCGCTTCAGACAGGGCAATTTCGCCCAGCAACTTGAGGTCGCAACACCAGTAACACAGGCCACCCGCGTTCACACGCAGCAACCGGACTGCTACGACTTGCCATTATCATCATGAAATTTTATTTTTCTCGCAGTATTTAGATGCTCAGTTATATATATAAAAAAACTGTTTTTATATCCTTAAATTGTGCTGAGAATACTAAACCATCTTTTTGAAACAGTTTATTTCCAAAAATGATCCATTTGAAACCAGAACCAAGTTTTCAGTTGTCATCATCACCACCACAGGGGTGTCACGTGAAAATATTGCATTCCTGATTGGCTGCTGCCGCTTCAAACGTCTCCGAGTTGTCCGAGCTGCTCGTCCGCTTCGAGCCGGACCCGATCTCAGCAATTTGTGTCGATCTAGGGAAAGCTAGGGAACAACCCGCCAGCAACCCCGAAATTGCTGGAAAAATTGCCCTGTCTGAAGCGGGCCTAAGACTCCCTATTGTCTGGTACACACTTAGGCCCGCTTCAGACGGAGCAATTTCACCCAGCAACTTGACGTCGCAACACCAGCAACACGGGCCTTCCGCGTTCACACGCAGCAACCGAATTGCTCCGACTTGCCATCATCATCATGAAATTTGATTTTTCTTTCACTATTTAGGCGCCCAGCTACGCGCTAAAAACGTGTTCTTATATCTTTGACAACGTTGAGAATACTGACTCATTTTTCTGAAAATGATTATTTCCAAAAACGATCCATTTCAAACCCGAACTAAGTTTTTAGCTGTCATCATCACCATCACAGGGGTGTCACGTGAAAATATTGCGTCCCTGATTGGCTGCTGCCGCTTCAAACGGCTCCGAGTTGTTCGAGTTGCTCGTCCGTTTTAAGTCGGACCCGATCTCAGCAATTCCTGTCGATCTAGGGAACGCTAGGGAACAACCCGCCAGCAGCCTCAAAATTGCTGGAAAAGTTGCCTCGTCTGAAGCGGGCCTAAGGAATGTTTGGGCGTTTAAACGTTGTACTTCCCTTTTTACAAAAAACAACAACAACAAAAAACACATTTCAGAGAAAAAAGTTAAGGAAAAAGAATGTACCATTATGTTCTGTGAAGTTCGGTGACAAGACTCGGGACTCTAGCAGGAATGCCGTTATACTTGGTGCGACCCCATGAGACTGTCTTGCTGCCTTTGCAGGGGTTTATCTAACTGAAGTACCTGGACAAAAAGTATAGAAGAAACATATGTGCATAGCACTCATTATTCACAAGAAAATTTGTCAACATCCAAAATGACCCATGGAGAAAATTATGCGAGGAAGTTTTCGGCCACCTTGGGCGAGTCACCTCTCGTGGCCAATGTTTCATTGCAACTTTAATTGTAGTGAACAGTTATAGGGTATATTACAGATAAAGTGCAATTTGGTTTTGTACGAAACTACAATACACAAAACAGCACTCTAATACAGTATGTTGAGGTACCTCTGAACAAATTCCATGGTTTCATGGTGGCTCTTTCAGATACCTGATGTTGAACATGAAATATGTGCACCAAGGAATGAGCAAACAGTGACATGTCGTCAAGGAGTGCAATGTGTAGAAGGTCGTCTAGAAGTGTGCAGCCAAGATGAAAAAGCAAGATATAACTATTAGGGTAACCACCTTCCTGCTGGCGAAATGCGGGACACCCTGACCGGAGGGCGGGGGGGGGGGGGGAGAGGAGAAGGAGGAAGAGGAAGTAAGGGGAGGATGGTATTTTCACGACTCAAGAAAAAAGTATTACAAAACATTCACCAACAGGCACAACCCCAAATCCTGTGCTGTACTAAAGCATACTATACACCTGGTTTCACTCGGAGCCCGCGAGCAAAGAGCGCGACGAACTATCATCCGTCGGTCACGCCGGGTCGCCGGGTCGCACGACGAGGGCGCCCGCTGCGTAGTTGACGTGCGCACAGTGCGCATGCTCGGCTCGCTCGGCCGTTCGGCTCGCAGGGCTCGCTCACTTCAAACTGCCTCCGAAGCTCCGGCTAGCGCGCGCACGGCATGACCGCTTGACGATGGAAACTTATCTTCTTATAAAACGAGACTGTGACGCATTGTTTGATGGTGCAAATGCACGTATTTTTCACGTCGCTTTTTACAGTGTGTGAATCTCGCGAAACAGGCGATGAAGAATGGTGGGTGAAATGTGCTCGCATGTTATCGTGGACTTTGTGTACGACGTAGGATTACCCAGAAAGGTGGGTGAATATCAATAAATGTGCGCGTAAGAAGCAACTACATGCACGTGACCTGTCAAACCTATTCACCCTCATTATTTTATCGTGCGAACCGACACTGTCACGTATCGCGTTCGCTTTGGGTCCCAACACCGGTAACCTAACTTTTGTTGCATTATAACAACTGCAAGAAACAATTGTTGGAAAACGATCACTCCAATAAGCACGTCGCTATTGGGCTTTCTCATTGTAAGGTAGGTCGCGGGTGTTCCAGCTAGTTATTCTGAATGGTTTGGTGGTTGTCTAGCATTTGAAGCGCGCGAGGCTGTGTGTACTGTACCTACAGCCGTACGTACTTGCGCTTTCGATCAATGTTTATGTGTTCGCAACGCAGAACGTTTGTGTTCTTGCCGTATGGTAACTCCTGCTGTTTGACGATATCATTCACGCAATGTCGCATATGTGGGCATACCGATATCAACATGATGCTTCACGAACGCTCAAAATCGTGTTACGTTTCCTCATAGTTCGCGGTATATGCCGACATAATTCATGTTGGTAATTTGGTATCCATTCTGAAATATATGCACGCGATATGATATTGTATTCTCCTTTGGGCCCATGATCGACAACCGATATTTATATATCGTGTGGCCGACCGGCCGTACAGTATGTCCATGTCGGTCACCAATATGCACGCGATGTCGTATTCAATTCCAATAACCGCGTATTATATCGGCGTATTGTGCTCCAATATCGTGTGTATACCAATAACCGCAAGTTATATCGGGATTTTGTGCCCCAATATGCTGTTGTATACCAATAACCGCATGCTATATCGGAATATTGTGCTCCGATATGAATTACCATCGTGCGTATTGGGTTAATCGGATAACAATACATTTTTATTGGTTTCCATCAACTTCATTGGAATACAATATTTCCAATAAGCCGAGTTCATATGGACCTTTTTCAATAAGGTAGTCCAAAAGGCATCACCTTGAACTCGTACAGTTCATCTGGTGTGACGGAAGCTGTCGTTTCTCGGTCCCGTTCGTCGACTTCGATCTGTCAGTCGCCGCTCTTCAGGTCCATCGATAAAAAATATTGAGAGTGGTGCAGCCGGTCTAGCGTGTCGTTTATGCGGGGGAGTGGATAGACGTTTTTCTTCGTCACCGCGTTCAGCTGTCGGTCGTCCACGCAAAACCTAAGCGTTCCGTCCTTCTTCATAACCATTACAACCGGAGAGGCACATGACTGCTGGAAGGCTGGATTATGTCGTCGTTCAGCATTTCTTGCACTTGCTCCTGGATGACCTCCCTTTCTTTTACGGAGACTCGGTATGGCGATCGATGCACAAGGAGCGCGTCGTCCTCGGTAAAGACGCGATGCTTCGCAACCGTGGTTTGGCGCACCTTCGACGACGTCGCAAAGCAGTCGCTATATTCGGCGAGGAGGTCACTCAGCTGCTGTCGTTTTGGGCAGGGAAGCTTGGGGTGAATGTCGAGCTGCGCTGGCGATGTAAAGTCTTGCTAAGGAGTCGATGATTCTTCAGCAATCGAGGCGACTCCGGCGGAGTTTCGGAGTTCCTCGACATGGCCCACAGCTGCACCTTTAGGGGGGTGTTGCGTTACTTGTCGGAAATTTGTCAAGAGGACAACAGTGCGCACATCCTGAAGTTCAGCTACTCCTCTTGCCATGCCTATTGCTCTTCCCAAAAGCAATTGAAGGTTACCTTCTAAAACAACTTCGCCGCGGATAGCTGCATCAGTCACGACGGGTACGAAAACACTTGATCGCGGCGTCAGATTAACGTGGTCGGCAGCGACACGGACGGCGGCTGACACATTTTGGGGTTCCTCTGAAGGCGGAACAGGTGTTCGCAGCGTCAATCTGCCTTCCACAAGATCGATGACGGCGCCGTATTCACACAGAAAGTCTATGCCGAGCTTGACGTCTCTGGAACAGTCTTGTAGAACGAAGAATTTAACAGCACACGTCTCGCCGTGAATTTCGACGCGGGCAGTGCACCTTCCGACAGGCGTGATTAGGTGTCCTCCAGCGGTTCGTATCTGCGGTCCATCCCACGGCGTCGTGACGTTTCAAAGGCGGCGAGAGATCCTCCCACTCAAGACGGAGTAGTCTTCTCCGGTGTCAACGAGTGCCGATGCGTCGTGGCCGTTGATAGCAACGTTTAAATTGTTGGGCACCGTTGGCGGAGCGTCGTTGCGAGGCGTGGTGTCGGAAGAGTTGGAGCGCTCCGGCGTTCGTGGAGGCTCTATACGTCGTCCGTCCACGGCAACTTCACCTCCGGGAGTTGCCGCTCTTAGTTTTCCCGGCGGGCTCTCACGACGGGGTCGGTGCATCGGCGAAGCTAGACGTCATGGTGATGGCGACCGGGACCCGCGGCGAGTTGCAGGCGGGGATACTGATGTCGTCGAAGGTACTCCTCTATCTCTTGTTGTTGCTCACCATAGCGTGGGCGTGGGTCGTTCGGGTGGAAGCCGCGCAGCCCCATTTGCCGGTAAGAGTAACGGCGGTAGATGTGGTCTGCTTCACTGCTGTGGTAGCAGAGCGGGCGTCGATCGGCCGCTCGCCTCACGTCGGTCTTCCTGGGCGCCGGTTGTTCTCGCCGGACGTACTGATGTTGATCGTCGAGACGTTGAAGGTACGGCTGCTGTGCTGGTGCGCCCCATCGTTGTGGTGAAGGAGGTTGACGGGCAGCAGGTGGCGGTTGTCGGGCCATGGCGGCGTAGCTCACCGTCGGTTGTTCCGGTGGTGCCTGGTCGACGGGAGACCCCGGCAGGAATGCCCGCTGCACCTCCTCTCGCACTCGTTTGGCCATGGAGAGCGAGGCAGGGCTATCGGCACTGCACAGCACCTTCGTGATCTCCTCCAGAACGACGTCGCGGATGATTTGACGGAGATCCGGGCTGTTGCAGCTGAGAGACGAGAGGGCACCCTAGTGAAAAACGTCATTTGTATGAGAACTTTCTTGTGTCCAATAAACACATATGAATCATACAAGATATTAAGAACATATAAGACCTATATAAGAACCATATAAGAAATATATAAGAACTATATAAGATATATAAGTACCATATAAGAAACTTATAAGAAACTTCTCCCAAGTTTCTCATATGGTGCTTGTATGTTCTTATATATCTTATATAGTTCTTATATAGTTCTTGTATGGTTCTTATATGGTTCTTATATGTTCTTATATATCTTGTATGATTCATATGTGTTTATTGGACACAAGAAATTTCTCATACAAATGAGAATTTTCGATAGGGCAGCGACGCCGGGGTGACGCTGGTAGTGGGAAGCGCGCGTTTGGAGGGCGCGCTCGATGTTGGTTGCCTCCGTGACGAAGGCTTCGACGGTGGTCGGCGGGTTGCGAACGAGGCCTCTGAAGATGTCATCATTAACACCTCGCATCAGGATCCACAGCTTCTTTTCGTTGGTGGCTTGAGCGTCGGCGCGAGCCGCCAGGTGCAGGACTTCCTCGACGAAACTGGTAATTGTCTCGTTTGCGCCCTGGGTCCTCATTCGGAGAAGGTCCTCGGCCCTCTCCCGTAGATATTGGTTGGTAAACGTCCCACTCAGCGCATCCTTGCAGGCGGTTCATGAGGTCAACGAAGTCTCGCGATTTTCGAACCAGTGCCTGGCCGTTCCTTCGAGCGCGATGAAGAATCTAAAGGCTTTGTTTGTCCGTCCATCGGTTGTGTTCGGCCACTCGCTCGTACTGTTGTAGCCAGTCCTCGACGTCTTTATAGGGCTCACCATGGAAGGACGCGGGCGTAGGGGCAGCGACTGGTAGAACGACGACGGGCGGTGTGGTCATTGTCGGTTTCTTCTTCCTTCGGTTTTCGGGCAAGAGACCCAATTTGGGGGACTGACCTCTGGTACGACGGCTTCTTCGGGCTTCGGCGTCTTCGGCGATGGGTAGCCGTCCGGGGCTGAGCACGTTGCTTGGCCGGGATGACTTCGGAGGCGTACGCTCAACGGGCATAGAATGCAATTGCCCGCACGTCTACCAAAAGGTCACAAATAACAAGTGATGAGGCGACGAAAAGTAAAGTAAACTAAACGTTCAATGGGGCAAACGTGTGCCCCCCCCCCCGCCCCCAAAACAAAAATGGGAACAGAAGATAACAATAGAGAGTCGCGGGCGTCGATAGCGGCGTGACAGCAGGATCGAGTGCTTGGGCGAGGCTGACCCCGGCTCGCCACGCGGAGCACCTTTTGTACCCGCGCGTGTCTCTAGAACATTCAGCCTGAAACATTCGGCGCGTAGAGTTTTCGGAACTCGATCAGAGGACAATGTTCTCGAACTTATGAGAACGTCAAGTTGAAAGAGGGGGGATCGGTGGCCGAGTGGGCTAAAGCGCAGACCCAGCTCGACGCGCGTGGAGCGAACGCTCGCGCTGCAGAACCCACAGATCCTGGGTTCAAGCCCCACCCCTGCCCCTTTCGATATGAATGAGCATCGTACGGCGTGCGGCCGTGTATCACTACTGCGTGGGGCACGTTAAAGACCCCAGGTTAGCAGTTGTACTGCACTGGCAAAATTGCTCATCTACAGTGTAAACCAGTGTCGCCTCATCCTGGCAGACCGACCTTACGCTGTATAAATCACTAAACGTCAAAAAAAATTTGAAAGAATAAATCAAAATGGCAGTCCGCTGACTGGAATTGAACCTACACCTTCCGCGCGACAGTGAAGCGCGGTAAACACTCGGCCACGCAGGCACTCGTTCGCCGACGCGCGTAGCAATATGGTGCTGATGGCGGACTCACTGCAGGGCCTACGAGGGCTCATAGATGAGTATGGTGCAAATGGAGAGGTCGTGGGGCTCAGCTTCAATTCGCATAAATCTGGGCTGATTGCTTTTGGGGGAACAGATAAAAACGGGACCGCCAATCTATCCATTCAGGCCAACCCTGCACCGTGGGTGGACCGGTACAAATACCTGGGTATAGGCCTGCAGACGGGACACCACTACCTTCAAGAGCACGAGACGAAGGTCAAGACAAAGCGCAGGAGGAACAAGGGCATAGGTACGGTAAGGTCCCTCTGGGGATATGACCGATATGAGGTCACCCAAGCGGTCAGGAAGATGGTGGCGGTGCCGGTGCTCACGTTCGGCAACGCGGTGTTGTGCCTGTCATCAAGTACCCGCGAATACCTCGAGGTGCGTGAGAGGGAAGTGGGAAGGTCGGCACTTGGAGCAAGCCAAACAGCACCGAACGAGGCCGTACAACGAGACATGAACTGGTCCAGTTTGAATGCCAGGGAGGCCCAAACCAAGCTGGGCTTTGAGCGACGTCTCAGCTGAATAAGCGAAGAGCGCTGGGCCAGACAAACTTTCAAGTCAATGCAGATTGTTGGGCTAGTTGGTACTGGGAATTTGACGTCAGACAAAGAGATAGCGTTTTTGCGTGCGACGGTGAGGCCTGGGATTGACTGAGGTGAAGCGGTTTGTGTATATATATGTCCCCCCCCCCTTTTTTTCAAAAATAAACAGTTGAAGTATGCGCTCCGTGTTGTCTAGTCGCCCTTTTGTCCTCGCCTTAAGCGCCATCATGACGTCAAAAACTTTCAAGTATGCGCATCATCGGTCCGTCCCGGTCCCGTGAGTGCGACGGACGCGCCAGCTGGCACAGCGGTACCCCAGCCGCGGAGCAGCCGGAACTACAGCAGATCATCCGCGCAAGGTTGTTCGAGAGCGAGACGCGGCGGTGGGCGTAGGCAGCACGTCAGAAAACAGCGCTGTTCCCTGTGTGTCAGAGAGAAACAGGAGGTGAAGCGAATATATTCTATGGACAACAGCAGGGGCAGGGCATTGCTTCCAGACGCTCGAAGCGGTATGTTGCGAACCCGCGTGCTCTGCGCGAAGTACACGGACGTGGACGTGAGGTGTGTCATGCGCGTGCAAGGAGCAGACGAGACAGCAGAGCATGTTATACTAGAATGCACAGGCCTGAAGCCGGATGTTACGTGTGAATCAGACATAGCGGTGGCGCTGGTCTTCCGGGACGTTGACGAACAATACGCCACCGATAGTTGGCAACCACTGGAGGTAACAAAGATGAGACTGGAGTGCTGGTGGAGGAGGGAAAGACGACATGACTACGACATTGGCTAGTGTAGCTACTAGTCAGACTAGATCCTGCGCTGCTGAGATCCCCGACACAAAGAGGTTAGCCCCAAATCCAATCCAATCCAATGTTTTGTCTAGCGCTCGAGACGACGAGACGACCAGCCGTGCTGCTCTGTAAATTGTGCGGTTTGTGTTTACGGATTCCAGTGTTCCGTATATTTGCTAGATCTGTTCAAAAAAGATGAAAGATTTGTTGCCGAGAGGCACCAAGAGCGGAGTGGAGGAGGAAGAGGAGGAATAAACTTTATTATGCCTGTCTATGGGTCTCTGGGTGGTTCCCTTAGTCCAGGACCCCAACGCTGTCGGCTGTCAGCCTCGCCCGCCCGATCAACTTTAGTTGGTCGGCAGCAGTCGAGCTGAGCAGTGCGGCTTCCCAGTTCTCGGGGGTGGGATTAGGGTGGGAGGGGGAGATATTAGGGTGAGCTGTGAAAAACCACGCGGTGTGTGGTAAGGATGCATATTGCCCGCAGTGCGGACATTCGGCTTTGTAGCTTGTAGGGGAGAATTTGTGCAAGAGCGCTAGGTTGCGGAACGCTCCTGTCTGGAGCTGGCGCCAAGCGAACGCGTCCTCTCTGTTGAGATTGTTGTGTGGCGGGGGTATTCACGCCTCTGGGCACGGTGGAAGGCCCTGATTTTGGAGTACCTGTTTGGCACCGGAATAAAGTATGAATCTAGCCCTAGTCGCGACGCGGCGGCAGGAGCGGCCCGGAGGGTGCATGCTCGGGCTTCGGTGTCAGCACACCGATTGCCTTTCACCTCGTCGTGTCCTGGGATCCATATGAGTTCCACTGTGGGGAAGCCCTGTCGGTCTCTCTGGGTGAGGACCTTGAGTGCCTTCGGCGAGACAGGGCCTGCTAGGAAGCGACGCAGTGCTGCTTGTGAGTCGCTCATGATGGTGACGTGATCTTCTTCGAGCCCAATGGCCATAGTGATGGCGAATTCCTCTGCAATGGCCGTATTAGAGGTACGCAGCGACGCCGTGATTCGGGTGCTCCTAGTTCCATCCACGACGCATATTGTCGCTGCATTCCGTTGATAAGCATATGTGGCCGCGTCTGTGTACAGGACATCAGCCCGTTGGCCATAAACCTTTTGGTAGAATCTTGCCCGAGCCTTGCGGCGTTCCGCGTGGAGGGTCGGGTCTATGTTGCGGGGGATCGTGTGCACCTTGATTTGGCTCCAGATGTGTCTCGGGAGGGGTGCCCTGGTGTCTTCTCTGTCTCATTGGAAGGGAATCTTGAGCGACTCGAGGACCTTTCTGCCCGCAGGGGTTTGGGCGAGTCGGTCTCGTTGAGTGGCAAGGTGACTGTCCACCAGCTCCCTAAAAGTGTTGTGGACGCCGAGCATGAGTAGCTTCTCTCTGGAGGTGTACGGGGGGAGTCCGAGGGCCGTCATGTACGCTTTGCATATGAGGACATCTAGCTTGTCCTCGTTTTTCTTGGTGAGATTCAGATAGGGTGTGGCGTAGATGATGCGCGACACCACCAGGGCGTTAACCAGTTTGATTGTGTCGTCTTCCCTGAGGCCGTACCGCCGGCTGGCGACCCGGTGCATGATGCGTAGTATCTGGGTGACTTGGTTCTAGAGGAGTGTGAGGGTATGGGTCGCCTTTCCGACCTCCTGGAGGTGGAGTCCCAGGATTCTGGCACGCGGCACCACGGGGATTTGGGAGCCGTCATCAGGGAAGACTTGTATCTCGTCTCTGGGCTCCGACTTGCGGTGGGAACTTGGGGTCTTGCAGACTAGGATCAATTCCGATTTGGCTGCCGAGATGTGTAGTTGACCCTGGCATAGGTACCGTTGAACTTCGTCGAATGCCACCTGAAGCGCGTCCTGCTTCTCTCCGTCAGACCCGGACACGGTCCAGATCGTGAGATCGTCCTCGTACAGAGAGTGTTTAATGTGCGGGATACCCTCCAGAATCGGAGGCAGCCCGCTCATTGCCAGATTGAACAAGGTTGGCGAGAGCACCGCCCCCTGAGGCGTGCCCCTATTGGGGGTGTTGATGACGTGCGTGCGGAGGTCACCTGCACCAATGGTGGCTGTCCTGTTCCGTAGAAAGTCCCGCAGGTAGTTGTACATTCTGGAACCGCAATTGGTGACTGTCAGGTTTCGGAGGATTAGCTGGTGGCCCACATTATCAAAAGCTCCCTTGACGTCCAGGGCGAGCACCACTTTGGTCGTCGTCCTGGAGGTGGGGCCGAGGACGTCCTCTTTTAGCTGCAGCATGACGTCCTGGGTTGACAAGTGCTCTCTAAAACCAAACATGGTGTGCGAGAACACGCCTGTTTCCTCCATATGCGGCTGCAGCCGTTTGAGGACGACCCGTTCCATCAGCTTTCCCACGCAGGACGTGAGGGCAATTGGTCGCAGGTTGTCGAGGCAGAGCTCCTTCCCAGGTTTGGGGATGAGGATAATTTCCGAGTGTTTCCACTCCTTAGGAAGCTCGCCGTTCTCCCATACCTAGTTGATATGTTTAAAGAGTGTCTGAACCGAGCCCGCGTCTAGGTTACGGAGCACCGCCTTTTTGGACGCGGTCCTTGCCAGGTGCCGTATTACGGCCCAGGTCTTAGAGCGCTCTCCATACCTCTTCGAAGCTGAAGGGAACTTCGAGTTCGGGGTTTGGCTCGCCTTCGTAGTCATGATACTCCTCGTCTGGGGACGAGCCGATGTAGCGTAGTTTGAGCTGTTCGAGGAGGTCCTGGTTGGTGCCGGGGAAGTCGCGCAGAATTTTCTGGAGGTTCTGGCTGGTATTGCGTTTACTTTTGCTAGGGTCCAGGAGGTGTCGCAAGAACTGCCACGCGTCCTTGGTCCCCAGTTTTTCCTGGAGATCGGTGCACTTCTTGTTCCAGTTGGAACGCGCCAGTTGGGTTGCGTACTCGAGCGCTTCCACCGTGATTGCCGCGATTCGTTTCTTGAGCTTGAGGTTTAGCCTCTGGCGCTTCCAGCGCTTGATCAGACCGTGCCTTGCCTCCCGCAAGTGGAGCAGGTGCCTGTCCACCTCGGGCGTCTCTGTTGTCAGGTTTATAGTTTCCGTATAGGTGTTCTTGTCGCACACGAGGCTCTCGGTCCAGCTTTCAAGGGAAGCATCATCGTGCTCTCGCTCGCTGTATGTGGCCGTGCGTGCTGCGCAAAACCCGTCCCAGTCTGTCAGGGCTTGTTTCCGGAGGAACGTTTTTCCTGGCGAGACGGCGATGTCCACTTGGGCTATGGCGTGGTCGCTTCCCAAATTCACCTCGAGGTTTGACCATTCCGACCGTGCTATTATTGCTTTTTGGAGGCACACCGACGCCAAAAAGTACAGTTTCGTGCTATTATTGCTTTTTGGAGGCACACCGACGCCAAAAAGCGTGCTCGTTTGCGGAATGTGTTCGACGTCACGGCTGACCAAACATGCAACGACGCTATCAAAACTCTAGTGAAATATCGAGTCACAAAAGAAAATTGTTTCCTTACGTCTCGTACCGGAGGGCTTGATCGTCGATCTAAACCACCCGTACACGGACCTGGGTTGGCGGCGCTTCGGGAAACGACAACGGTTCAGCGATGACTTGTGTTGATATCGGAAGCTCGTGGTTTATGTTCAACGACCCGAAGACTGCCGGGCACAACCACCGTGTATGCAACCTTAATTTGCTGCGATAAGCATTAATCGGTGTTTCACATTATCCCCAACAGAGTGTAGCGCTACAGCTTGTTGTCTAAACATGTTTACACAAAGTAAAATTATTTACGCGTTCGGAAATGCGACCTTTTGGATTGAAGTTCGTTCGATTGATGCCGTGTAACCACTTCTTGTACCGTTCTCGGTCTGCATTCTGTTTAGGAATGCTAAACAGTGCTTTCCCAAACTGCCCTATTGCTGCAGCCCTTGGCGTAGCACCCAGGCGCCATCGCCTCATAGCTCGATCCCGTTGATCCACAGGAAAAAAAAAAGAACCACTCCCAAATTCAAATCTGCCGGAACTGGAAATGCCGGAAAACACGGAAGGTGTGCTGGTGTAGCAGGACGCTCCATGGCGGCTCTTTCCATTTACGTGACCACAATTGGCGAATGCGAAGGCGACGGCGAAGGGAAAAGGAATGCGGTACTCTAAAACGTTATCCAGTAACACTAGAAAAAGCTAGAGTAACTGCATAGGCTCTGCTTCAGAGCCAGAGTATCGCATTTCTTTTCCATTCACCACCAACTCCGTATTGGCGGAGGAGGGGTCACGTGAACCGAGCTGGATCCGACATTGGTGCGGGAAAACGACCTTGCAAGCGCCGAGTTTCGGGCGGAGCAAGTTTCTCGCTTTGCGTTTGCAAAAAAATATACAACCTACATTAAAATAGAACGAACTGGAAGGTTCCTTGACCATTCAATATTATGTGTAGCCACTGGATATAGTATAATTGCGTTGTTTTATAGTAAGAGCGATCTTTTAAAAGATGTTCTTGAAAGTCTGGGAACAAGACAACACGGAGGACGATCGCGTAGCTCGCGTGTACGGCGCTCGCGCAGTGATAGGCGAGTGGCACATCCGGGCACTTAAGACCAGACAACAAAGCGTAGCTACGGCTTGTCAAAGGACGACGTTTTAGTCGGCTACTACATTCTATCGAAAGCATACAAAGGAACAGGAGACAAATGGCTGGACGACGACGCACGCAGGGCGTGTCGCCGCACTATATCTCCTCTGTGTCGCACGCCGCAGCACGCCGCGTCACAGCCACGCCATCCGCGCATCCGGGGCTCTCGCAGAAGCGACGGTCGCTTCTCGCAGTGCGGCATTGGATCCAACATTGCCGCCCTGGAAGCACCATTGCGATATTTTACTTCGCAAGCGGAGCATCTAGAGTTATTCTAGAAAAATGTAAAGCCCCTCGATGCGTTTGCGTTTGTCTTGCAAGTCGTGGCAAGTGATCCAGTTCACGAGGTTCGTGTCTCGAGTGGCCCTTGGAAGGGAATGGCGGTGTAGCACTGAAATGAGCGGATTTCGGAAGAGAATGGCGGCGGAAAACCGGCTCGTGGCCTGTGTCTTGCGCGTTTCCACAACAATGGTTGACGGTACTTGTAAAAAGCGCCTTTATCAAGGGGCTTTAGAAAAATGTAAATACGTCCCTCGTAGTGTTTGCATTTGTCTTTCCAGTAGCCTCATATGCGGCAATGCACGATACCCCGCGCCTCCCCTAATGAAAAAGCCATTTGCTTGAGAAATTTCTTGCGTCCAAGAAACAGAGATGAGTCATAAAAGATAGTTAAGAACATATAAGAACCATAATAAACATATAAGAAATTGTCTTATATGGTTCTTATATGTCTTTGTATATCTTATATAGTTCTTATATGGTTTTTATATGCTCTTATATATCTTGTATCATTCATAAGATTTTTCAATAGGGTCAAGCGGCCCATGAAAGCAAATGATGGCGCATCACTTAAATGAGCGGCCCATGGAAGCGAATGGCGACAAAGCACCCGCTCGTGGCACCCGGCTTGCGCGTTTCCACAACAATGATTGGCAGTACTTATAAACGTTAATCTGATCAAGGGTCTTTAGAAAAAGGCAGAACTCTGAAAAAAGGCAAAGGCAATCCATAAAATTCACGCTTTCAAGTACTGCCATCTATTGTTTTGGAAACGCGCAAGACACGTGCCGCGAGTGGGTGCTCTGCCGCCATTCGCTTCTAAGGTCCTCTCAATCCAGTGCCGCCCTGCCATTTGCTTTCAAGGGCCCCTCAAAACACGGATCTGGTGCACTGGCGCCTTTCACGCTACTTTCAACACAAACGCTAACAGAGCCATGTGCTTTAGATAAAGGTTCATTGTGTGCCAACGTTCACGCTGTCGAGCCTCGATGTTCAGAGTACTCTCAGAAAAAGCGTTTACTTCCCGTCTTACAGCAGGAGCAGTCTTGATGTTTCAAACAAGCGACGGAGGAGGTTAAGGCCGTAGTAGCGAGAACTTAAGAATGAGTCTTCTGAAACTGCCACGACACTTTAATCTTAGCCAAAAAGCCGAGAAGCGACATCTTTTGAAAGCCTAAAGTGGCTAATTACAGCCTTCTCTAGAGGCTATGGTTTCAGAGCAGGTTATGACCAATAGAGGAGACAGGGTGTTGTGGAACAGGTTCTCTTCCGCAGACAGCTTCGAGTCCCGATAAATCTAAGGGATTTAGCGCCGTTTGTAACTTTGAGATTCTAGAATTAGATCATGCAATATTCCGTTCCACGATATGGCTTCTGGCGGCCTGTACTCCTTCATTTTGTGAGGGTACGGATGACGGACGGAGTTAAACGTTATTTAAAGGGGTTTAATGAACGATGGCGAACTCATACGGCGGTTATGGTAGCAATGGCTCTGGCAGGAACGTCGCCCAGTGTCCCCCCGTTGAGCTTGGCTTGCCTTTGTAAAACAAAAGACGTCAGCAGGTTGGGCTAGTGATGAGCCTACTCACACCCGACTTCCTCTTAATAGGACCAAGGCCCTTTGGTATCAAAGCTTTAATTCAAAAAGGTCGTAATCTGTAAAGTAGTTGGGCGGGCGTCGCGCTCGTTTGGGCCTCGAGCTTGGACCGGGGGTTTTAAGTTATGTGTTTACACTGGGTGTTGGTCCAGGTGTTAAAGGTTCTGCTTCGTCACCGGCCGTCGGTCCAGTGGTTACAGGTTCTGCTTCATCACTGGCTGTCCGTCCGGGTCTCAGATGGGCAAGGAGGGTAGGGTCTACGTATGGAGGACGGAATGCTTTGAGCTGGCTGGAGTGCGTAACTCGCTCGTCTCTTGATGAATTGTCGGTTGGATTAGTTATATGGCGGATCTCATACGTGACTGGGGTCTTCTGTGTGGTGATTTGATAAGGTCTCTTGTAGGTTGGAGCAAGTTTTGTAGTGCCATTTGTGATTGAACCCTGGCGTCGAAGCCATAGATACTGGCCTGGTTGAAAGGTGACATGGCAATGGCTCTTGTCATAGCAACGTTTCCGCTGTTGCTGAGCTTGCTCCGAATTATGTTTCGCTTCGCTGCGGCGTTCTGAAAGGTCTAGACTCTAGAAGGCTTGCTCCTAGGGTGGTGGTTCCAAGGCACCGGAACTTCTCCATGGGCAGCTTGGCCACATATCCGTGCATCAAATCAAAGAGAGAAAACTGTAGTTTTATTAATGGGTGTGTTCACAGCGAAGGCTGCGGTGCTTAGTTTCTCTTCCCAACGTGATGGCTCAGCATTGCACATCTTTCTCAGTACCGAGAGAAGCCTCGCGTTACTTCTATCGACGACCCATTGCTTGCCGCGCGGTACGCTATTGAAAAGTGTTGTCGAATACCGTGAAGAGCCAAAAATCGTGTGAATTTACAGGACTGAAACGCACGACCGTGGTCAGACAGGCAGTCATCGGGCACACCGTAGGGGTAGAAGACGGTGTACAAGTGTTGAATTACTTCTTTGGTGCAAGTTGTTGAGACGGCACCTGGCACAATGAAACGCGTGGCAAAGTCTATAACGTTCAGAATGTACTTGCCACCGTCGGTTAGAGGCATTGTAACGTGGTCCAGCGCAATAGTGCTGAAGGGGACTTCGGTTGTCGACACGAAGCCCATCCTCCCCAACGTTGCTTGTTGTTCGGTGGTTGTTGACCTAGCATGTTCGACATCCGTCAATGTACTGGGTCACCGTTGAGGACATTCGTGGCCACCATTAGCGGTCCTGCAGTTTCTTCAGTGTGCGCTTTGCATCCCTGTGGCCGCTGTTATCGTGAGTCAGCTCATGCACAGACTGACGCAACTTGTGGGGCACAACGATTGCGTTCACGTTTAAATGCGTGCGACGGTACAGGATGTCCTCTATGACGAGGAAGTTTTGCTTTGCTTCATCATCGGTCATTAGTCTCTGGTGTAGGGCAAGGGACTCCTCGTCTTCTCGCTGAAGTTGGCGCAAGGTCACCATGGGCTCCACAGTGGCACAGGCAAGACGTGACAGCATGTCTGCAACAACATTTTGTTTCATTGTAATAAAAACTCGAAACTCAGGAACACAGAAGGAGACGAAGACGTCCCCTTCTGTGTTCCTGAGTTTCGGGTTTTTATTACCATGAATCACCACCAGCTCGCTTGTTTTTAAGAATTCTAACATTTTGTTTGCCTGGTTTGTGTTGCACAGTGAAATCAAACTCCCCAAGGTCCATGAGCATTCCCGTAAAGCGAAGTGACGGCTTGAAATTTGCCGTCAGGCAGGTGAGTGACCAATTATCGGTTAGTAAGCAAAACTTCCGGTTAAGGAGGTAGTGGTGAAACTTCTGGGAGATAGTCCAACGAACAGCCAAGCATTCCCAAATGTTGCTCTGCAAGCTCTTTTCAGGGGCTGACGAAGCTCCGCTAGCATACTCAATGACCACCTCACTGCCATTTTGGAGTTGTGAAAGGTCAGCAACAACTGCCACAGCTGATGCATCCGTGGTCAGAGTAGTCAGTGCTGATGGGCCAAAATGCCCAAGGACAGGAGCAGAGGTTAGCGCTTAGCGGAGAGCTTGAAATGAAGATTCACAAGCAGGGGTCCATTTAAAGGTTCAATTACTGACGATGGTCTGGAGAAGAGCCGAATCCTTGGAAAACTCGGGGATAAAACGTCGGTAAAAGTTTGTAATCTGCAGCCAGGACAGGAGAGATTTGGCAGTTGTCGGTGTGGGTATCTTCAGAATGGCTTCGACCTTTGCTGGGTTGGGCCGTTTCCCTTCCTTGGACAGGACATACCCTAGGAACGTCAATGATGGAACAGCGAACCGGCACTTCGTTAGCGAAATTGTAAAACCACTTGTCTGTAGCAGTGCGAGGACTTCTTCGAGAAAGTCGATAACTCGTGAAAATTGATGGCAAAGAGCAAGACATCGTCCTGCTCTTTGCCATCAATTTTCACGAGTTATTAGCTCCGTGCCAACATCAAGGCTTAAGGTGTCGGAATCGAAGCTGCTCGAAGACTGCTTGCATTGCTTTTTGAAATGTGGCGGGGGCATTTTTGAGTTCATATGGCATTCTTGTCCACTGGAACGTACCATGATGAGTAATGAAAGACGTCTTGAGCTAGTCTTCCGGGCACACTCATATCTGCTAGTAGGCAAACCTCAGGTCAAGGCAGGCGAACAGCGAGCAACCTACTATGTCGTCCATAATGTCCTCGGCACGGGGAAACGGCTGAGCGAAACTGACTGTCTGCTTGTTAAGTGGAATGTAGTTCACACACTGTCGTTTTTTGCTTCCATGAGAAACAATGACCACGGGGAAGGCCCAAATGCTGGAAGAAGGCACTATATTTCCCTTCCTCAGGAGCTCTTCAGTTTGCCAGTCGTTTCTTGCTTTCACAAGAAACAATGCAAAAATATTCCAAAAGCCGGGAATAATAATGATAAAAAACTGTGCCGACTTTACTTAACAAGACGAACAATTTAATCAATTAAAGTGAATAAATTGTTTATCTTGTTAAGTAAAGTCGGTGGAGTTTTTTTTGATCACAAGAAACAATGAACACGGGGAAGGCCCAAGGGCTGGAAGAAGGCATTATAATGCCCTTCTTCAGAGCTCTTCAGTTTGCTGCTAAATGAACTGTCGGTCATTAGCAGCAGACCGATACGGTTGCCGACTGTCAATGGCTTGCAGTGCTCTTTCCTAGAATCCCAAGTCATTGTCGTCTGTCGCAAAGAGAGAAATGTGTTGCTGCAGGACGTTTTGAACCACAGTAGACTCTTCTGGCTGTAGCTCCGTGCCAATTTGGGCGTCGCGTAGAATAGAGCTTGTCTCGTTGCTCTCGAAACTGTTTGGGCTAGATGTCTTTGGAGGATCACGCTCTGGCTGGAGCGATCCTTCATGGCGTGCCAGAGCCAGCCACAAGGGTTGGTTGTCATCTGGGAGAGGCTAAAATTGGAGACCTCCAGTCGAAGGGATTGTCGGTGCGAACGGGGAAAAAGTCAGGGTGTGGAGAAGAACAGCGTTTGACATCCTTGGCAACACCTCCTGGCACAACAAGACGGCACCCGAGCTGGTGTGGTGAATCTCAGTTGGACTAGGCGGCCTCACAACAAGTTCTGCATGTGCTGCTTCGAACCAGTCCACTCCGAGGATCAGAGGCAGAGGGTTGCGCGCAAGTACCATTGCCTCCACCACGGCTGAGATAAGACCGACGGAGATGGGGGTGCTCAGAGTTCCAGATGGTACAACTGTGCCCCCACCAACGACGGAAATGGGTGGCTTTGTTTATGGTAGCAATTTCAAGGTTCCGATGAGCTCTTGCGACAGTATGGTCAACTTTGACCCACTGTCAGGGAAAATGTCAACCTTGCCGATTGTTGGGACGTCGGCTTGGACTAATTGAGCCCTCAAGTGGCTCAGAGTTCTGGAGGCAGGACATGGCTGGGGCATTGGTCTTGAAGGTGGGTGACGGCTGATTACGTGGGGTCCTTGCAGCGGTGCACTTGGCGGAGAGGTGACCCTGCTGCCGGCGATTACAGCATATGGCCTTGCTCAAGTCTTGGCCGGGGTGATAGGCAGGAGCTCCATGTCTTGATGTGATGGCAAGGTATCGTGCCTCCTGCTGTTCTTTTGAAAGAGACGATATGCGCTGTGGTACGGCAGAGACACGGTCAGCTCTATTTGAAGGTTGAGTAGAGGAAGGCGTTGCATGTGGATTGGCAACTGGTGGCCTTGTACTTGCAGCCTCCGTGCGGTTTGATGTTAGATCAGAATGGCTTAAGGTCTGGTCGAGTCATGTTACAATGTCCACGTATGCAGTGACCGTCGCAGGGCACTGCACTGTGATGGATGTCGCTAGATGTTCGTCATTGATGCCTTGAGCAGCATACTCTATGCGTTGAACATCAGTCAGTACGACGGGGCATTTCGAGATGAGTTTCAGTTTTGCTAGGGAATAGTTGACAAGGCTCTCTCCAGGCGACTGCACCAGAACTGTGACCTTATGCTGCCACTGCAGAAGCGTGAGGCGATCACCGAACAGAGCCTGGAAGGCGGCCTTAAAGCTGTCCCAAGTTAGGCACTGGCGTCCACAAACATCTTTCCAGTTAAGCGTCTGGGCCTCGCAGCTTGCCGACAGCGACTGCGAGAAGTGTCGAGGGCTCCCAGGAAGCCAGTCCTTGAGTGCGCTCCAGCTGCTCGATCCAGTGGCGGGCCGAAATACCTCCATCACCGCTAACAGTTGGAAGCGACGCGGATAAGTCCGCCAGGGTAGTCACCTGCACAGGGGCTGGTGCACGTTGAGGCAGTCACGAACTGCTGCAGCAAGCTTGTCAGTAGCTGCGTGGACCGCGCCGGGTCGAGAGTCTGGAGAGGCGACGACTCTTGCGGGCCTTGTGCGGAGGCCGCCGAGTTAGGAAGAGGCAGGGGCGAATGGCGGTGAAGGGGGGGAGGGGGGGGGGGCTTCGGGCGATGTCGTCCAGGAGGCGGTGGATGATTTCCTCCTTGGATCCGGCGAGTCAAGTTTGCGACGAGACAACTCGTCGCGAAGGTACTCTGCCGTAAAGCCGGCGAGGTCGCTTGGTGTGGCTTCGGCCCAAATGACAAGAGGCAGGGCGGGCGGGCGGGCGGGTGGCGGACGAAACAAAAGATGGGACTCGCTCTTCAGGCGAGTTAGGCAGGCGGTGGGGCGGGCGAGTGGCCTGCGGGTTCTTTGACTATGTCGACTGCACCAAATTTGAGGGTACGGATGACAGGGCGGTGTTAAACGTTATTTAAAGGGGTTTAATGAGCGATGGCGAACTTATACGTCGGTTATGGCGGCATAAAGATAGAGAGAAGTGTTGAACAGAAAGGAAGCCTGGAGTAAAGGAAGCGACAACGGCGCTGGCGGGAGCGTCGCCCAGTGTCCCCTTGTTCGGCGAGGCTTACCTTTGTAAAACAAAAGACGTCAGCAGGTGGCGCTAGTGATGAGCCTGCTCACAATTTAATAACTTTTAAATCATTCGGCATGCCAGTTTCAAGCTCCTTTGCAAGGTTCACAACCCAGACAGCGGCTTCGGCTGTTCTCCTGACAGGCAGCCCATATGATAGAAGCCTGTAGTCTATAACCTGTGGGTTTGGCGAGTGCTGCTCTGGATGGTTTCCTAATTTTGCTTTCAGATATAGCCCGCAGGCGACTGCATTGATTTTATTAAACGTTGAACCATTACGTTTTTTGTGAAGAAAGTAGTGGTTCATAAAACATTCGCTGAAAGCAAAGCCACGCCCCAGAGTTCAATTTCTGCAGCACAGCACATTCGTCTTCGTCTCTTCATAAAGCCAATCAAGAATGCCTCTGACGACAGAACAATTAAAATGACACTGATCAGATGGCCTCTATTAGAATGGTCAATAGAGGGCTTTATTCTAAGCACGATCAAGAGCATCGCTCATGCAATAACGAGTTCACGCATATATAATATTCCGAGAATTGTTTAACCTACCAATTGGTCAGCTTCATCTTACACATTCGACATAACCACACGATCGAAGTGCTCAGGCTACGTTTATGAACAAAAAAATGCACCAAACTTTAACGGAAAGACGTTTTCATTGCTATGGCTGCTTAAAGAATCTTGCCAACAATCAATCATTTTCAAGATTAGTTTATTGTCGAGCGGCAGCTAACACTTACAAACTTTGAGCGCAATGAAATATTTATTTTTCATACAACAATATCTTACTGAATGGAATTTCCTGCAGTTATATTCGATGAATAATTAGTACCACATACCGTGGGAAAAAGGTACCCCATCACTCTAACAAAATTTGAGTGCGAATATCACCCAACTTCAAATTCAGTCTTTACACTTCTTGTAGTGGATTGCGGCCGTGGAGGACGCTGAGGAGTCCAGGGCAGGAGAATCCAGCAACGAAGAGGTTTCAGATCGAGATTCTTGAGAAGAAAACTGTGGTAAGCGTATTTCACTCTCTTCATTTGAATCCGAAGTTGGCATCACACTCAAAACCAGATCTTTAAGAGACGATAAAGAATCCGAAAATACAGCTTCAAGTTTGACATTTGGCTCGAGTGGTGATTCTGCGTTCTGCCACTTACTCGGTGTTACGAGTAATGCCTTGTCTATAGGCTCAGTCGGAGCACATAAATGAAAAGAGGTCATCTGCCGGCTAAACGACTTGGGGACGTCCACTTCTTCTTGCCGACTGGAAGCAGGCGACATCCCGGGCGGTGAATGATGGTCTGAAGTTTGCTCTAATTCAATGTCACCGAAAGTCAAATCCTCGTAGTGAGTTTCAGTGAGATCAGAGTTGGCATCATACCTTCTTTCCCTTTCATGTGGCGAGTCGGAGCGTACATGGTTTCCAGGATGGGACTCTGTACTGTGGTTTGGCGGCGGTACAGCGGTGTTAAAATCCATGATGAGATGCTGGTCCAGATATGAATGGTAGAAAGATTCCAGAGATGTATCTTTACGAATCCTTGCTGATAACGGTTGACCCAGTGAACAATCGAGACTAACGGTACTACTACCATATGACCCGCCGCTATGGATGTCAGGACGTGCCGTCTCGCTGTCTTCTGACAGTAGCGTGGTGGTGTTTTCTAAGTGAGTCGCAATAAAAGAGTCCGGAAAAGAAGAAAAGAGCTCCACGGAGGACACCCGTGAAAGGTTCATGCAATTCGGCGTTGTGGAGTTCTCTTCCTGAGGTTCTGATTTTTCACCCTGTCCGAGCAAGTCCAGAGATACGGTAATCGGCGAGGCGGGAAGAGAAGGTATTGAGGAGAGACGCACTACTTCTGGGGAAACCCCACGGCACAGCTTCCGAACAGATGGCTTCTGCGTGAGTCCTAGGAGGCTGGGATATCTACGGGCATCGCCGCTCGAAGCTCTGGTTAACCTTCCCGACGGGTAGTTGTAATAGAGTGCTTGAGCGAGCGCCTCCGGCGAGTTTATTTGAACCTCGTGAACCGCTTCGATCACCGGTTTTTGTGCCTTTCGCATTCCGGTCTGCTTGGCGGACTGACGTATGGAGCCCGAGAAAGGTGAAGACAGCGGTGGGATCTGGGAAGACAATCCTGGCAACAAAATGCCGACCTGGTCTTCTATGGGATGCTGCTGCAGCCCCGGATCTTTTAATCTAAGCGGTTTCGGGACGGTGGTTTCTCTGAACGACTGGTTCTCTTCGAAGCAGGGCAAGTTATCGTGGATGCCCGTTGTCTGTCTCGTGATATAGTCATCCGACCCTACCGCACCGGACCTCGATGACGTAGACTGCTCGTCAAAACAGGCCGCTGGAAGCGTTGCCTCAGAGGCGGGTCGCTCAACCTTCTTCCTCATAATGTAACGATTCTCATCGATAGTGGACAAAAGTTGTGATTCTGAATGCGGTGACATCGCATGTTTTTCCCGGAGCAACAACGTGTTGCCGAAAATGGTGACATTTACGACGTCTTTGCTCGACTTCGGACTCGTGGAGACGTGTCGTCCCGGTCTGTCGCCTGTCCTTGGCCAGATGTAGCCTGAGGCATCTTCGTCTTCTCGTCTACCCTCCAGTATCACATCGTCCATCTTTTTGTCCATCAAGCCACTATGTGTATGCCGGGTCAAACACGACGACGAACTCAATGTCTGGGCGCTTGACTCGACTCGAGCTAGCGTCGCTCCAGGCTGTAGCTGAGGTCGACTCTGGCCCGTTTCTTCGCAGAAATCTGGGTAAGTTGATTCTGAAGAAATGAGCGAGAGCGCTGTCGACTTGGATGCCGGCAAGGAAAGATCACGAAAACCGAGGTCCGCACTTGACTTTCTCGCTGTTTCACTCGAGCTGTCCTCACTCTTTAACGACCCTGGTTGTAGACGCGGAGGGTGGATATTTTCGAAGCCAAAGGTCGCTTCGTCTTTTGTGGGGGTCGTTTCTTCGGTACGGGACGAAGTGGTCATAGCTTCGCTGGCCTCGGCAGGGTCTTTTTCGGGCTCCAGTTCTGTCTCCGTCTGGGACTGAATGAAAGCTTCGTCTAGCGTGGTACTACTGCTGTTCCGCTCGCAGGAGGAGGGCTCCACTTTGAGTTGCATTGAACCGATGTTGGTTTTGTTGCTATCTGACGTTTCCCTTCCTGTGGAAGAAGATAGGGTGAACGCAGTTAGTTACATTTACGTCGAATCGGAGTGCATGCAGAGTCGCTTTACAAAAGGCTCAGAGCGCCATATGAGTACAAGATTAAATAATTCGAAAACACACCGTTTGTTCTCAGCGCAGTAAAAGAAAAAATACCGTGCGCTTACAAAGCCACGCGGAACTTTCTGCGATTAAATCTCTCTAGCATTCTAAAAATGTTTGGATACAAAATATATTAAAAAAAGGTGGTGGCAGTCACTTCAATGAATTTTGGTTTGCGGTGCACTATTTTCTAGTAATTTACAGGTCTTTTAACTGAGAGAAAGGTGTGTGTTCATTATTTGTTTCTTTTTTAATCCAACCTCGATGTTAGGTTTTTTTTGCAATTGCTACTACTTTGGGTGGTAGAAGCCAGTGCTTTTCCTTTTTGTACATGCTAAACAAGCCCGTTTGTGTAATTTTTGAGACGTTGAAGTTTGTCACAAAACTGGACGTCTTTACGCGTCAAAATATACCTTCTTCGGCTGTCACAACTTTTTGTATTTCAGCATCGCAGACTGAAGTGCCTGTGTCAGTATCGAGACAACTAAAAAAAAAAGCGAATCTGTTTTTGTTTTCTCACTAGTAGCCTACCTTCTGAAGTGGAGTCGTCATTCTGCTGAGATTTTTCAACGTCCGCCATCGCTTCGGATAATGGCTTCTCAAACTCAACTCGTTTTTGAAGATCTCCTCTTTTCAGCGAAGGCGGTGATGCCAGACTGTAAGCACTCGGCTTTCCATCAGAGGTGGCGGATAACATAGACTTTGTACCGGACATATTCCTAGACTCGATCGGCTTGGTCGTGGACGTAGCTGGCTCAATGAACATTGACTTCGGCTCTGCAAAAGTTGAAATACTCTCTGAAAGACTCCGGCTACGATCCTCCGTGAGCAATGGTGCTCGGTAACTTCCTGTGTGTTTCGTTGCGTTGCCCGCTTCTTTTTTATTGAGACTGCACCTACTACTTCGTCTGTGCGGCTCTTCTGCTTTTGTCGTCGGTTTTGAACCTTCACTGGCGTCAATTAATGTGGCGTTCTTCTTTTCCACTGCCTTTTGTACCAGGACTGGTGCGGTTTTCTTGTCGATGCTCACCTGATCGCTCCCGACGACTGTGGAACCTTCTCGCACCATGGTTCCTGGTATTGATTCCTTGTCCATCCGGTCTGGCCACTGTTGTGTAAGTTGGGATTCGATGGGATCTGTTACATCTTCTATTATCACTCTTTGCTCGTAGGCAGCTTCGCAGAGCAAAGACCGTTCACGCCTCTGTGGAACAACGTCCGCTGCTTGCGAACAAAATCCTTTGTTTGTGTCCCGGCCTACAGGGCTTGGTATCATAATTGTTTTTTTACTTTCTTCCGTCTCTTTTTCAATGACTTGCAAGGGAACAGCGATGTGTTCTATCAGCGTTGCCGAGGGCTCTGTCAGCTGCGCAACAGGTTTACTCCCTTCGTTGCGCGCTTCTTTCAATTTCGCTATCTCCGTGTCCTCGATGAATGACGTGTATGGAAATGACAACGGATCTGCAATGACAGCAAGTTCTCGTATGATGTTTTTGATGGAGATGAGCTCGACGTCTTTGAAGTTTGTCGGCTGTCCGGGGGCTCGTCTTGACAACACGGGCGGAGAAGTGTTGAGAGGCAGTAGATCATGTGTGTGGGCGCTGAACTTCAGGTCTGCGAAATTCAAGATTACATGTAATTCTTGATTACATTTCGAAATTAAAGTAGTTTCTCCGGATACAACTGTTTAATCGGAAAGTCCATCTCATAATCTATACAGCCACATTTTTATTGACGTAGGGATCGAGCAGGTAATTTCGAATGATATAAAGTGGTCTGACCTTGTGACGCTACAACTGGGTTCTTAACCCAACTGAAACAAAATTAATAATATTTTTAAAGAAAAAAAAAGATGTCACACCTTTGCTACACCTTGAAAGGTGTCATGAAATGAATTTTAGGTTGGGATAAATAACTTTATATTGGAATCTTACTAATCGCATATCGTTTAGTGAGCCAAAAGGCAGTGGGTAGAAAGTCAAAAGCCTGCTTTTCGGTACTAAAAAACGAAAATATAGCGGACTATTTCGTGCCTCGCTTCATTCGAAAGCCTTCCGCCTTTTCACTGTGATACATTCGCAGTACCCATAACATGTCAGTCCACCCCAGCTCACGTTAGTCTAACCCAGCTCACGCATTAGACACGAGCACTGCGTCACTCGGACGTACGCGCTCGTCAACAATCAATACATCGACAAATATTTGGATTCGCGTCCGTAGCCAATGAGCGCTGGCGGCACTTATCGTCACTCGGACGTACGCGCTCGTCAACAATCAATACATCGACAAATATTTGGATTCGCGTCCGTAGCCAATGAGCGCTGGCGGCACTTATCGTCACTCGCCAAGGACAAGTTCCATGGTGGGCTTAAAAAGGACGGTGGAAGCTTGGAGTTGTCGCAACGGCGTACAAGCATGTCACGACCCTGGTGTAATTTCTCCTTTTTGCGTTTGAGTTGAGGATGAAAGCTATGGAGGAAGAACTTTAAAAAATCGTTTCAAGGCCCCTTTAAACAACTCCTTGATTGAGCGCGTCTCAGTAGTACAGTGTTTGTTCGCATTTTATATAGTAAATTGACATTTCCAGAGCGTGTGTCATACTTAAGCAATGCATGCTATGGCACCTTGGGCACGGACACCAAAATGACTTGCAGTTTTAGGAACTTCTAATTTGTTTAATATTTGTATTAATTGCTTTTTTTTTTTCTAAGTTGCATGTCTCAAGCACGGAATGAAAATGTTTTTACAAACAAACCCAAGTTAACTCGACAATATGAAGAAGAAATGCGTTCGACTGCATTATGACTCTTACTTTTACAGCCGAAGGAATTTCGCCATGAGCGGTTGTTAGGTATTGTTAGGTATCCACGGTTTAATTGACTGTCTCGGACTAACTTCGTCTATTTTTATCGTAAAAGAAAATTTGCCTTTTCTCTTTTCTTCTGTGTTCGCTTGCTCTCAGCTAAAGAGCATGATAACGCATTCAATATAATTTAAATAGTCAAATATAGTGAACTCGCCTGAAATATATGTTTTTACGCGTGAACATTTTAGTGTGATTTCTGCTCACACATCATTGAATAACTGAATTTGTTTTAATTCATTTTATATTTGGTCAGCATGGTTGTTTACACTATACTCCGTTCATCCTTAAGCACACGCTACATTCAAAGCTGCAAGCACGAGCAAGCCCGCGCTCCGGGCTTTGAGACGTGCCTCTCTAGCGCGAGCGCTCGTTCTGCTGAAGAATGCTTCGAAGCCTCGACATCGTGCCCTCACGCTTGTAGTACTGACTGCAGTCTCAGCTTAAGGATCAACGGAGTACATCTTTTGTGCAGCTCTTTTCTGCAGTGTCATATATTGTATATTTTATGTGTCATATTTATATTTGTTTATGTTCTACTTCGACTGATGTCGTGCACCACTTTTTTTTTTCACAACATAGTTGTGTGTTACACCTACGGGGCATGTTTTTTCTGTGCTTTACATTTACCTCACAATGCATGTACATGTCAGTAAATGTAATTTCGGTACGCTGGGGACTCTTTAGGGAATCGCAAAAGTGAAATGCACAAATAAATAAACAAGCAAACAAACAAACAATTGAACAAATACATTATTTAGATTAGTTAAGCGATCTACATATGCATATATAAATAAATATAAATAAATAAAGAAGCAGGAGGGTGTCCTTCACATGGCAAAACTAAAATGATTTTTTTTTAATGACAGACCCTCAGAGTTTAAGCGAACTCATGGGTGCTAACAAGCGAACTTGTTAAGTTTTAAGCATATAAACTGCGGGGCTTTTGTATTCATAATTCATGCTCTCGAGGCATAGCAGCCAGTCCTACCTTTCGTCGGTGGCTCAAACACTTGTTGCGAGGCGTCCAACGAGAAAGTAGACTGCCCTATCTGCACCGAAGCATCTGTGGTCAGACTCTTGCTTGCCCCTGTCACTCGCTGCTGCTGCTGCAGAAAGTCAGGGTGAGGTTCCGGGATCGAAACCTTGGTACTGGAGACGTCCTGGTCCTTGTTCTCCTTAGGGTCCTTCAAAGTCCCCTGTCCCGATGATTGCTCATGGGACGTCTCCGGGGTCTTCCACGCAAGAATGGTGAACTTTGGCGAAGGGTCCTCGTGCATCAGGCACCGAAATCTCCTCCTGTTCAATGCAAAATACAGGTGCTGAAATGCAGCGGAAAATCGTTCTTGCGGTGTCATGAAAGTTACCAGAAAAGGGGGGGGGGCGCAACACTAACACGTTGTTTAGAAGCAAACCCTCGTTTGCCCACAGCGGGGTGTGGGCACCGCGCGTGTGCAGAAACCAAATTTGCATGAGGTGAAGCGTCTGCTCAGTGTCGACAGCAGCGCCAACACAGTGGCTTGACGTCTGAGAGTTGGGTTGGTGTAGGGTCACTGGCAAACTCAAGAAAGGCAAGAAGTGGCGAGTTCCCAACATGGCTTTATCGCTACACAACCTATGAGGTTAAGGCATTCGTCGATAAGGACGCCCAAGAACCAATCACGAAGTAGGAATTGCCTCGCCCCCCCCCCCCCCCCCGTTTTGCACCTACAACGCGTACTACTACAACAACTAAACCTCGCACTGTGTTTCTTAACGTGTTGGCGACCATGAAAGTATACGGCCTGGAGCTGTTTGTTGCGTTGGAACGTCCTTATTCAGAGTATCACCATAATGCAACGGGATGTTTTAGGATATCTGCTGTTGACGAGCACTGCCATTGTGTCGCAACTTCTCCTGGATTGTCGCGTCTTTTCGGAGGAAATAAACATCGGCCACTCGAATCGGGAACAAGATAGTATGCACTATATTCTCTCGCACAGTGAAGTGGCGTAGCGTATGCTGTTATATTCACACCTTACACGAGATGTGATCTTTGTAGCGTAAGAATAAGAGGGCAGAAAAGTGATGCGCGCGCAGCAGCCGAAGGCAGGGGCCTTCCTGCGTCATTATGCCAAACGGCGTTTCTCTGTGAACATTTGGAACTGCCCTACATGAGTTTCTTTGGCTCCATGCACGAGTATAATGGCGATCTCTCTATAGATTCAAACCAAACCCAGAGCGATTATCAATTTTACGTCAACCTCGGCGAATCTAAAACAGAGACCCCAGGATTTAGAAGGCTCGTGTAAAAAAGCAGCGAGGTGTGCGATGTGTTTTGAGTGGCACTCGTGCCTCAAGGATGGCAGAACGTCACTGAAGTCAAGGAGAGGTCGGATAATGTCGCCCTACCACTGTTCATCTTCCAGCGATGTTCTGCCGTTCCAGAGGCGCCAGAGCCACTTAAAACACTTCGCAAAGCTTTAAAAGAAAGCTTGCTTAATCATATCAAAGGTCTTTGTTTTATATTTGCCGAGTTTGACGCAGAATTGATGTTAGCTCTCGCGCTGGTTTTCAGTCTATGGTGAAATCACCACTGTGCCCGTGCACGTGGTCACGAAAACCAGTGTAGCACATCCCCGAATGTTTACAGAGCGACGCCCTTTGGTATAACGATACACGAAGGTCGCTTCATTCGACTACTGTACGTGCATTACTGTGCTGCCCTCTCTTTTTTCGCTACAAAATCAGTGCCGGAGCTTTCTGATCACACCTCGTATTTCTCCTAAATATCGGGCAGGCATTGTAAAAAAGGCGTTTTCACCAGGGCGAGAATAAAAATCAGAACGATATCAATCGTGATTTTAAACGTGATTTAAGTCGTGATTTATATGAGACCAGTGTTTTTATGATGGTTTAACTGAACCCTTTTCCGCCAGCACACTGACCTTCTCTCCAATAGTTGATGCTTTCTAGGTGCGTAAGATTTATACCAGCCAGAAGACGAGCACAAATCAGTAGTTTTCTCAACAAATTCAGAAGTTGAACTTTTTTTGTACAATTCACTTTGTTCGTCAGTTACCTAACATTCTATTGGAAGTATGTACAAGCGTAAAATAAAGAAACTGACACTAGAAAAATAATAACATATTGCAAGAAAATAAGAACGCAAAAAGTCACATAGAGCCTTTTTACAGACTAAAATATGTCAAGCTGATTTGCTTCCTACTATGCGGGGGTTTACTCAGAAAAAAAAGTTGTAAATTAAACTACTTCAAACTTACTGTAAATCTTTTTTTCCGCTTTATTTTCAGCGATCGGATGAATTGATAAATCAATCCGCTCCGTTTAAAATGATCTAGTGATTATGAAGCCTTATTTTATAGGTATAGAAAGTTAAATCAGAGTAATTTGCTTTTTATTTCGCATTCTGATTTGCTGGCAATCAGACGCTGCGTAACTGCAAAGATTGAAGAAACGCTAGACGCCGCGATTTGTTGAGTACAGCACTGCCTTTTTGAAGTTAAAGCGAGGGTGCAGGCGAGCTGGTTGAATATAGACCAATGAGAAAACTTTTAAAGATCAGGCAAGCTCGTGTAAGTTATACATGATGATTGAAACCTGAGACTGTGGTTTGAAAAATCGAAACTCGCGAAGTAGAAAGAAAAAAGGGACAGGCAACGTCTGAAACTCAGCTGAAACCTTTATTGCCTCTATACACCTCCCCCTTATAAATAAACCTGCTCCCCCTTAGATACACCTGCTTTTCTAGGCCCACTCCCGGGGGAGGTGTACATAAGGCGTAGAGGCAATCAAGGTTTCAGCTGAGTTTGAAACGTTGTCTGTCCCTCTTTTCTTCCTACTTCACGAGTTTCCGTATTTCAAACCACAGCCTCAGGTTTCAAACATCATGCGTGTACATATACATGTTTTAACCCTGGAGAGTGGGGACAAGAATTACAATCACGACACAGATCTCCAAACACAGCTAACATTTATCTCGCGCTTCACGACCTTTTATAGATAGGTCATAAAGAAGGAAACAGAAAGACCAAAATATAACATGAAGACCCGGACACACAAAGCGAAATAACCTTGAACTCGGGTGAGGGGGCGACATTTGAACAATCGGAACGGATTCATACTTCGAATCTGGCGACAAACCTACCCCAGCAAAAACAAAAAAAAAGGAGCTTTTAGGGGGAAAATGTAAACAATGGGCAAAGGTAGGTGATCTAGAGAAACATAGGCGACCAGACATAAATGACAAAAAAAAATCATTGGTTTAGGAACGTCCTAATATGTTTTCCCAGTGAAACAGACATATTGCTAAAACAATCTTTTTGCTTATTTATCCTTAATGATTCCTTCACTAAACGTTTGTACAAATCTTTCTCTTCGTTAAGGACCCTAGTGTTCTGCCATAGAACTACGCGCTTATTACAAGAAAGATGTTTTGCCAGTTCTGAAGAATCAGCTTTGTTTTTGACTGCGCGGTTATGTTCAGTTAACCTGTCGTTATTACACCTGGCCGTTTGTCCTACATAACAAGCCCCGCATTATACTGGAATTCAATTAACAACGCCTAGATCTCAATCCACGGAACAGTCCCTGTGATTTTTGTTAGAAGTAATCTCTTTCAACGAAAAAGGAGTTAATCTATCTAGCCAAAAATCTGGTTTAAACACAATTCTCACACTGAACTTCACGGCCAACGCCTTCAAATTATGAGAGACATTATGAAAATAAGGTACACATACAACGCTGCCTTTTTCCACGTGGTGTCCCTACTGCCACAAGGACTGGTTAACCAACGATAAATGACGTAGAAAACTAAATCGCTGCTGTATTTTGCCGAGGACAACCTACAAATCTGCTTTTATAGATCCCCTCCCAACCGATGTATGCCAGAAACTTTGGTCGAATTCATTAATACGGACTTGACTACTCCCCTCTTTACAATTTTAGAATGAAAATTTAACCTGGAAACCAAAGGTTTTGAATCGGCCTAACCAAACCCTCAACAAAAAACATTTTCCACTAGAAAGCGAATGCTTAAAAATTGCAGCCGACCACCCTGCACATTCTCTACCGAAAAGAATAACTCTGATGCCGCTCTCAACGAGCTTTTCTTAACACGTTCACCAACCTGGGAATCCAAGGAACACACCAAAATGTCGTCCGCATACCTGCGAACGATCACAGAGCCCTCGGCATACCCTTCAAGTGACAGAGATACCATATTATCGATTACACGAAGGTAGACCTCTGATAATAGTGGAGCTATCCGAGAACCAATACAAATTCCTTTTTTTTTTTTGCAAGAATAACTTATGTTGAACCATAGTCACTGTTGAACATAAATAATACTCAAGAAGTTTTAGAAAACTAACCACGTCAATAACTGAAGCGGACTGAAAGTGCAGTAAGTTTCCCCTCAGACGCTCTTTCAGCCTCTGAAGGAGAATACGCTGATCAAATGAATAATACATCTCTTTGATATCGAGAGAAGATATGTTAACTGACTTACGATGGTAAAGATGGATGTCGGTTATCAACTGATCAGCATTTTTCAATGACAAAACAAAGCTGAGCCTTCAGAACTGACAAAACACCTTTCTTCTTGTTGCTGTGGTTGCGTTGTCGCCAGATTCGAAGTATGAATCCGTTCCGACTGTTCGAGTGTCACCCCCTAACCCGAGTTCAAGGTTGTTTCGCTTTGTGTGTCCGGGTCTTCGTGTTATCTTTTGGTCTTTCTGTTTCCTTCTTTTTGAACGCACCTTAAAAAGGTGGTGAAGCGTGAAATAAATTTTAGCTATGTTTGGAGATCTGTGTCGTGTTTGTCTTTCTTGTCCCCACTCTCCAGGGTTAAAACATTTCTGCCTTTTTGCTGGTATTCAGCCTAGTATAAATCTGCCTTGCTTGATGAATGCTGTAAACCACTTAATTTTCGCGAGGACCTAATTTTCGCGAATTTTGCGAATCGCCTACAATACGCAGAAAATAGGTCCCGCGAACGATTCCGGTGAAATGCAAACACATAGGAATCTATATTGATATCCCCACGCGTCGCAAAAATTAGAACCCGCTAATTTTTCTTAAATTTTAACTTTGGCCTAAATCGTGAAATATTGAGCCCGCTAAAAATAAGTCGTTTACAGTATTCGTTTGAAATACGTATCATACAAATGCACATATAAGACATCAGATGATATACAATTTGTAAAAAATATACACTCATTTTAATAGAGTTTGGGTCTGTGCGTATTGGTAACAGGTGAAACAGCGCAGAAGAGACACAGGGTAAAACAATTGAATAACAGTGCCGGGTGTTATTTTAGGCAAGGTGAAGGCACGTGCTCTACGATTTCGCAAACAGTTTGGTTTAGAGAAACTCCATAAGTCCGTCAGGGTGAAACATGGTGTCAATCTCCAAGTTTTTGTTTTTCCCTTGGTGAAGATTTATAAGGCCAGTATTCCCATCAGGGTGACTGCTACACATAAAGGGTTTTGGCAGTTAAAAACGTCTCGAAGTATTTCCAACCTCAACTTTCGTCTTTGAATTTCACTAGTTCTTTCCTAATACAGAATTCTCAAGCATTCACTAAACATATCAGCAATGGGGACCCTGACACGTCTAACATGGTTTAGATCGACAACGAGGATCCTCTCTACTACATTTCAGATGAGGGCCCCATGCAGGTGGCCCAGCAATGCATTGACTTCAATGGTTCGGTTGCCTTCCAAAACCCGACTTGCATTTTAGTGGAAAAGTTTTTAGATCGTCTACGCTTTTATATGAATTCAAATTTTATAACTTTTGAGGGAGACGCGTTTTTACAAAATTGTTGAATATGTATTGGGTCTAGTGTTGCTCACATGTTTAATTGATATCTACCTCGCTGGATTTGACTGTTCAATTTGCAAAAAGGCTGAATGGACAGGTTTTGAAACTATTAAGGTATGTTGATGATTATCTGATAATGTTCATTACTAAGCAGGGGGAAAATGCGTTTTGATTTCCTATCTTTTTGACATTTCTTGGAAGTGCTCTGGGGGTCTAAGTTTACGTTCAAGATTCCTCATGAAAAAGTCTTGTAATTTCTGGACTTGAACTCACACCTGGAACAGAATCACGTATGCTAGGCTTACGAGCCAAACAGAAATAAGTCTCCTCTTAGCTATGATTCGACGCACTCCAAGATTGTAAAGAGAGGAATTGTCAATGATGTCTGAAAGCTTCTTTGAAAAAATCTTGTTTTCATAGAAGTTTCAATAGTTTTATGCTTTAAATCAACAGGTGATTTCCACTGTTTTCGGTAAGGATGTAATAGCAAGGGTAGCAGAACCGCTTTTAACTTTCTTCCGACAAGCGCTTGGTACTTTTGAAAACGCTGGGCGGAAACCAACATCCCGACCAGTGGTAATACCCTGCCTTCATAACATTTCCCATTAAATCAAGAATGTGAGAGGCAAATATAAAGTTCGTTTTTAGTGTGCTTGGCCCCTTCTAAGCCTTCTCGCTTGTGTGCTGCGATTGAGAGAGCTAGAAGTAAAGGTGTAATGTGTGAAATCAAACATCATTTCAAATACGTCGAATGCCCAGTCGGAGTCGGATATAAAATCGTATTATCTTGCAGTAAGGTCTACATAAGACTGACGGGTCGATGCATCAGTGTTCCAGCTGGGCACTATTTTGTCTTTCTGGAAAACGCCATTGTGACACCTGACAGTTCAGAGCAATAGATGTGGGGTACACTTCTGTTTGAACAAACATCCCCAAAAATTGGGTAACCGGACAAAAGCTCACCGGACAAAAGCTCACCGGAGAGAAGCTCACCGGACAAAAGCTCACCCGACAAAAGATTTTTTACAGACCCGGACAAAAGCTCACCTAATTTGTTTTGGCTACCAGGGCAAAACACGGGCTGGGATAAAGTGCGGACGCGATGGACATTGTACCATTTTTAGGAGAACTGGTACCCTATCCCATGCAAAGGTGTGGACAGATAAGTCATAACAGGCGGAGAAGCAACGATTTGGGAAAGAAATTTAAGTCACCGAAATTGAGTGGAGCTGATGAGATCAAGCTTGATTGACTCAAGGTATGCCGGAGCACGCCGAAGAAACTTCGTGAATCCAAGTTTTTAGCCTGAAGAGCGACCGAAGAAGCGAAGTCACTCTATGGTTACCTCACTCTTCTATTGTGCTTATGCAACGCTAAACGCGCACATAAAGGTTCGGTAGAATGTCTCCTCATTACTAATGCATGGGTTTTTTGGGGGTTCAGGTTAATATTTGAAGTGAAGGGCTAAGAAAATTATAGTTTCCTTCATTGTGCGTCGTAAATGTATTTGAAATCAAGGATTTTCTCAGGGTGATGTGAAAGGGAACCTGAAGCAAAACTGCATTATACAAATCATTGAGTTGCGAATTTTTAAAACTATTTTGAAGGAACTGGAGTTGCGCGTTTAGGACAAGTACAAGACAGATGACCACTTTAGAAAGCTGTGCGGGATTTTGGATAGGCTTGCGTTGCTTCCACCACAGCTTGTGTTCGAAGGACTAACCTACGTCAGGGAAAAGTCTACCGGTGACATCGCCGACCTGCTGCACTACTTGATTGCGCGTATGTCAACGGCCCCTTTCGTTATACTTCTGCTTATTCTGCGGCGGAACCCAGAGCGAATTCTTCCCTTTGCCTGACTGTGCGCCGACGACCCCTTAGTCTCCACCTGAACGGTGGAATATGAACGACGCCAGTCTTCAAGATACCGGGTTCCAGAAGCTCGTCGGCCACACCCATCGAAACGTCTATAGGCTGATTGAATGCCTACAGCAAGATCAAGCGCTCGTTGCCACGGCATTGACACAAGCCCGGAGAGGTGAGCCCCCAGTGAAACGGGTGCGAAAAACCAATTTGCCCTGCAAATTCGTCTGAAAAATATTTGCGAGGGGTTCCAGGTATAGCATTCGCTCCTTACAAATTGATAAATAAACTTGTTTCCACTCTAGTCAACAAACCATGCGCCTGTGATATTTAATTCACTCCTAGCATTTTCGTGTCGCGCGCAAGCACCTAAGTTGTCCGCACTCGTGTTAATACCAATATGCAATTTTCTCCTTGTGAGCTTTTGTCCGGGTCTGTGACAAAATGGGTGAGCTTTTATCCGGTGAGCTTTTGTCCGGTGAGCTTCTGTCCGGTGAGCGTTTGTCCTGGATTCGAAAATTGACTCGGGAAATTCATGAGGCATATTATTGAAGGCAGAGTAAGTAAAAAGGCGAGCTGGTTGATGGTAAACACCATTGAAAAAATTAGAAAGACCAGCGGAGCTGTGCAGTGGAAAGTAATGGCCGGCCGCAAGTCGGCAAGCCATAGTGGAACGCTGTCGCCATCTATGAGCGACGGCGGCAACCAGATACGTGGCTTGCCGCCGTCGCTTACAGATGGCGGTAAGTGTCCAGAGTTCGGTGTCTTCATTTATTTGCGGGGGACACGATCCTGGGGAAACTAGCCCTTAACAGCTCCGCCCTCAAAACCGGACCCTTTCGTCTATACCAGGGGTCTCCGGACTTTATCGTTAAGGGGTCGGATTACGTGTCAGTCGCCGACTCGAGGGCCGGTAAGAAAAATAGTAATTATAAACGAGGAAACACTACCTAAATAAACTTTTAGGTAAGAATATTTAAGCACAAAAATTATTGTTAGTGACTTTATATATTTCAATTCATAATATATATTTAGCTAATTATGACGTAACACCAAACTTGTGACCACGAAAACACATTAAGCATATATTAAAGCGCATAGAAACTTCGGCACATTCCCGCAGTGTAAGAGACTAATGAGAATTAGAAAACTAGTGCTGAGAAACTGTACATAATAACGCGAAGAAATTTATACATAGTTAAACGTATATAAAGCCTTGGACTCTGAATGGCGATACTGGTGACGACAGGGTTCAGTCGTGGCGAAAGAGCCCTGTTACGATGCAGTTTCTCTCGTTCTGTCTGGTATCTTCTTTTGCGCCTTTGGGACGCGTCGCGGCGCCGTTTTATTTTTTTTAGAAGAATTTTGTTTTTATTTTGCGCCGGTAGCAGTGGGTTTGCTGGAAGCGGGCCGCCGGCCGGGCTTTTTTGGTAGAACCGCGGACAGCCGCGGACCGGTCAGGAGACTTCCGGGGTAAGTTGTGACGGCCTGGAGCTCAGCCGGTTGGTTTGACACACTTACTTAACACCAGCTGAACGTAGAGGAAAAGCGATGAAGAGAAGAAAACAAAAAACCGCACTGCTCTACGTTCAGCTGGTATTCAAATAAGGCTTCCGAGGTCCGGATCTGACCCGCGAGCCGGGGTTTAGAGGCCCCTGCTCTAGACGGTCCGAACGTTTGCGTTGGTGCAGAGTCAGTAACGACGTGCAGTGAAGACTTTGGATTCATTCGTGGAATGGGAACATACGTGGGAATGTTGACTTTTAGTTCCGTGAATTTTTAAATTTGTTAGATATGCTGTAACACTTGCTTTTTACGCGCCGAGAAACTGAGGGATATGACGTCGAAGCGCCGAGCTCTGATTGGAACGATTAGAGGGCACACTTCAAGCTATGGCTGCCTTTGACTCCACTGAACGCCTCGAACGCGTTAAAACGCAGAACTCCGGCGTCTGGCGTTTGGATGTCGCACTCGGACGCGTTGGACGAGCGCGGTAGAGAAAACGACAGCTATAGCTTTCGGTCTACCCAGGAATCATTCGAAGCAGAGCTGGGCTTTATTGACGTCCCCGCGCTCTCTCGTCCTCTCCTCTCCCTCAGCCTGTCGGCGCATTTTTTCGCGTAACTGACTGAAGAAGGGGTCTGCTATGAATGTGTCTTTTTTCTTCTTCTTTTTATCGATTTCAAGGTCTTCATGTCTTGAAAAACATGAGAAAGCAAATGAAGTCGCGAGTCAGCGCTCGGTTTATGTCTTCGTCTACTTGTCCTTGTGTCTTTTTTTCTTCTTCTTTTTATCCGATTTCAAGGTCTTCATGTCTTGAACAACATGAGAAAGCAAATGAGTCGCGAGTCAGCGCTCGGTTTATGTCTTTCGTCTACTTGTCCTTGTGTATTTTTTTCTTCTTCTTTTTATCCGATTTCAAGGTCTTCATGTCTTGAACAACATGACAAAGCAAATGAAGTCGCGAGTCAGCGCTCGGTTTATGTCTTTCGTCTACTTGTCCTTGTGTCTTTTTTCTTCTTCTTTTTATCCGATTTCAAGGTCTTCATGTCTTGAACAACATGAGAAAGCAAATGAAGTCGCGAGTCAGCGCTCGGTTTATGTCTTTCGTCTACTTGTCCTTGTGTTTTTTTTCTTCTTCTTTTTATCCGATTTCAAGGTCTTCATGTCTTGAACAACATGACAAAGCAAATGAAGTCGCGAGTCAGCGCTCGGTTTATGTCTTTCGTCTACTTGTCCTTGTGTCTTTTTTTCTTCTTTTTATCCGATTTCAGGTCTTCATGTCTTGAACAACATGAGAAGCAAATGAAGTCGCGAGTCAGCGCTCGGTTTATGTCTTCGTCTA